>JBBMOE010000028.1:2457228-2652979 GCA_037975065.1 Chaetodon trifasciatus | reverse complement strand
CTCTCTCTCTCTCTCTCTCTCTCTCTCTCTCTCTCTCTCTCTCTCTCTCTCACACACACAGGCAAACTTGAACATACATACATAAACCCAGTGGGTGGTCAATGCTGCGTTTAACTCCAGATGTGCAGACCAGCTCAGGGACGGCCTCACATCTCTAAGAATTTCACCTGTCAATCATCTCAGTGAAAATCACCTCATTTCCTCCATTTCCTTTTTTCTTACCCTCTGATGTATGTGTGTGTGTGCTGTGTACACAGGCCTCCCATTGTCACCCAATTAAATGTCTCCATGTGGGCTTCTCTCAACTGCTGCCAATGTCAATTCTGACTGTACTGTTGCTTAAACATTCCTTGAGACTTTCAGTGGTCTTATTTCCTTTAATTCAAGCATTTGGCCATTCTTCAGTTTTTCTTTTGCCTTCCAGTGTCGAGGACGTCTGCCAGCACTAAAGCTGTGTGACATGCCGATAGAGAGGAAAACACATTACAGGCAACTCAGTGTATAAAAATGTTGTTCAAGTTTGGTTTGACACAATAAATGCTGGTATATGGTAGCTTTAATTTTCTGATTCTGGGACATCATCAGATATTGAACACTGGCTAGTTCTTGCCACCGTAGTTCAAAAATGATCTTTTCCAGATATGGGAGGAAGCAAATCAGCAGGAATGCATAAAATCCTGCATTAAATTTCTGTAAATCTTTTTTCTGTATAGCTTTGTAAACTTAATTTGTAAAATTAATAGTATCCCTGGTTAAATATAATGTCTGCAGCTTTGAATGACCTTAAACCAAATTTAATAAGCTTGTTTCTATTTTGCAGCATAATGGCTGACTTATCTCACCATTAATAAGCACGAAGAGGGGCTCAGCATACATAGATTTAAAATTTATAGCAGAACATGCCTATTTTGGGCAACACTGTGAGTTGGCTTCCCCAACAGCCATATTAGGACTCATGTCTTGAAATACTGGGAGTTTAAATACATGGTATTAGTGGATCCCTCAAAGCCGTTTTGTGGAATGTCTGGTGGTGAACGAAGCACTTGCTCTGGGTACGACCTGGCCCTCTAAAGCACAGTTTAATCCTCGGAAAGTCAGAGCTTTTGACATGTGAGCAGGGCGAAATATATGTTTGACAAGGCTCCCACACGCAATGAAAACCCTTGAGTGTTCGTAGGCTTGAGAACCGTAAGATGTCACAAGTGTTTGAACATTAATAAATGGCCTCTTTTTTGTTATTTTATAACACAAATTCATTAATCACATAAGCTGTCATATCTTCAACGTGGCCCCCCCTTGGAATGAGGGCATGGTTTGAGAAAGGTTTGGCTTTTGGCCCCTTTAGACCCTCTGTCGTAGTTTAGTAACCACACAAATTTATTCAGTAAGACATATGCATATGTATGTATAGTATATATATGTAATTATTGACGTAGGACCAGTCTACAAGATAGGCAATAATGCAGGACCCGCCATAAGGTCCACACAGTACCATTATGATGTAGCACTCCATTTATGAATATTCAGCACAGGTGAATTTGGCACACAAAACATAATATTAAGCTTCAAGTCTGTTATCCCAAGAAAAATACGCAGAGTCGTCAGTCACAATAAAGGCTGAGATCACCACAATCAGTAGGATTCATTCTGAGGGAGAAAATAAATGTCTATTCTGTGCCATTCGTGTAGATGACAGACTTTTTACTCTGAACCAGAACATCAGTGTATGGTGCTGTTATAGAAAAAGTCAGGGGATCACCAATGTCAAAAGGATTCACCCTGAGGGGAACATAAATATATGTATATATGGAAATTCCATCCAATAGTTGTTTAGCTATTTTAGTCTGGACCAAAGTACAGGACTGACTCTCCCAGCATCACACCATTGCCATCTCTGGATGACATCTCTTGTCGCTAACATGGCAAGAAACTACCACATCCAACATATCAGCAAAAACCCAAAAATGACATACTGTATGTTTATATTCATCTGAAAAATCTTTCTAATGGCTTTCTAATTATGACTCCAATCATGACTCCAAACTCCAAACTACTATCTGAACGTTGGACTTAGATGATGGAAACCGTTGTACTCTCTTTCCTACCCAGCAAATAGAATTCTTGTAACCATGATTATGATTGTTTCTTAATCTTGTTTGTGTCTAGAACTAACCCAACCTTAACCAAAGCAGTTCCAGATCAAAATTATTTTTTCTCAGCTTTGTGGCAGTCATCAATGGACAGACTCATGCCATACTCAAGCCAAGCAGAAAAATGTGCTTTTATGGTGGTAAATCACGACCAACTTGTTATCCCCTAATCTTCAGGCCACAGACGATACACCAAACTCCAGCTCAGTCACTTCAGAAATGTTTGAGATATGTTGAGAACAGATACATGTAAACGCAAACAAACCTTCTCTTGAACTTTGTTGGCAGAGGTCTTCAAAGCTTGAGGAAGAAGCACTTTGCCCTTAATCAGATCTGATGGTAGAACTCCGGTCAGAAATACTGTAACAGCAATCAGCGTGACAGTTGCCAAACCTTGTCGACTCCTTTTATCCCTGTTGTGATCCTGCTATCTGTAAACACTCATGACCTGTGACCTTCAGGCTTTCAGCAGCCTCTTGGACTGTACCAAAACCCCCAAATAGCTTTCAGTGTCTTAGTTCAAGACAAGGATCTCACGCACCAGTCAGCACGAACAGCCCAGTCCAGGATACAGAATACCCTTCTCTGCAAATCCCCCCCTACAGGTATCAATGCAGGATTGAGAGGAAAAACCCTCTTGGAAGTTCATCAAGTCCTCTTTACAGCTATGTCTGTCAAGTCAGTGTTGTCCAGCGCTGAAAAAATCCTATTTCCTGATGTAATCCATGATCTTTTCTTACTTGTCAAGCATGCAACAGGGCTATAAGTAAAGATCCTAAAACCCAGGCCAAGCAGCTATGCTACCTGTAGGTATATTTGTAATATGTGGGAGGAAATGTGCACAAAAGCATGGAATTTGCTTGTAATAGCACTTTTGCTTTTGGTAACACATCTGGCAGGGTTGGGAAGGAATGGCACCAACTTCAACATGTATATTATTCTTTTAGGGGTAGAAAACCATTAAGAAAGAAAGGACAGGATATTTGTTTTAGTTTTTACCCTCACATAATCCTCATACTATAGTAATGCTCTCAATCAAAACATTTGACAGGAAAGTTTCGGAGTGGTTCTTGCTGGTTACATTCTTTCAGCAGCAAACATGCAATCATCCTGGCTGCTCTCTCAATCACCTTTGCCATGTTCCCCTACTAATACTGTCTGGACCAGTTTGTTGGTGTGACCTCACAGATTAGACGAGTTGGCTATGTCTGCACTTTTAGCTCTGGCTGTGAAAGAGGGAATGAAAGAGCTAATAAGAGACACGACAGCATGACTGTTCAGGAGACTTCCCTACTGTTCAGGAAGAAATACATGTTTTTGGAGGATACTTAACAGCTGCAATGTGTCACTGTTGCACAAGATAACTAAAATTTGGTAGATTAAATTCTTTGGGCAGCTAATACACCTTCAGACAGCATTGGACCATGTGGATCGTTTAAATTTATGAACAAGGGCAAAATTAATAAGTACAATACTAAAGTGAGCGCTTGAGTACTTTCTTTCAGTGATCACAGATGCTCACTGCTTCATCTCAGTTCTATACAGAGAGCACCAGACTGCCCCAAGTTTAGATTCCTCTCATTCACTAAAATTTGCCCTTTACAATCAAGCACCTCTAAATCACTTTAAATATATGCACACATTCAGTCAGCATATTGAAGGCGTTGCTGATCGGCTCTCCTCTGCAGTCTGACAAGTGGTAAGCTCCTCTTAGAATAGGAGATTACTGCCTCAAATCCCAGCTCTGCATGTATGTACATCTCCTTAAGTCAGCTTTACCCCTCTGTAAAACCCCTGGGTCATTAGAGACAGCACATTGTGCTGCTCCCTCCTACCACTTCCCTCACCTGCCTCAAAATGATAACAAATCAAACACCCCTGTAGGTGCTGTGTGGTTTGGCTTCAAAAGGGATCCATGTCTGATCATACCTCTGTGTCAGGGGAAACCATGGAGAGAAACCACCACTTGCCTGATGAGGATGGAGTTACTGGGAACCAGGGAGGTGTGATGGCTAATCAGGGGAGGTCTAATTGATGTTGTCACATTTTGTGACAGGCTTTGGTGAGAGGTAATCAGCAATGGATGACCTCGTGACTTTAGCTTGACTGTTTGCAGGGTGTCCCATCTTGGCTAACTTCGCTGCCAAGCTTTGTGCTTGTTATCATTTCCATCAAAGACAAAATGTGCTAAAGTAAAAACTTCAAAAGGCAATAATGCTTTGTGAGAATAGAACTGTCTCAGCGTAAATTATTAACCAAAGCTGCCAAGTAGAAGAGAGACCATCCCAGCTGTCGATTTTGGATTGAAATGCAGGGTCACATTTTTATTCTGGAGCACATTTTTTTCCCAGTACATGTTGTGCTCCAGTGATTAGTGCAAAATACCTTTTGGTACACTGTTGTACTGTAGTGCCAAAAGGAGACAGTTCCAGTGTCAGCTGGGGAACAAATCTACTTTTGAGTTCATTAACATTCAAAAGTAAAGCCAGGATAGAAAAAAGTAATTCCTTGCTCCATTTCAGAAGTTACAAGAAATGTTTCAGGGCTTTGTGCCAATGCTGTAGGTTGATCAACATATAGGAATTAATTAATGATTAATGATTATGCATGAAGTTTTTTACATCCAATGCCAATCTTTTGAAAATTCTCCCTTATATCTACACATAGCAAATATGGAATGTTTCAAGAAAGGTCTTGGTTATGGAGATTAAGCTATGGTTTAAGGTGCCAGTGAACAAAATCAGAACTGCTTGCTGGGACGTCAAGTAGCCTCAGAAAACACCCCACTCTCCACATTTCTGATGTCAGAATTGTGGGTGGCTGTGTCCAACCATTCAGGCTTTTCTAAAACCAGTGGTCCAACATCCACACCCACTTCACACAGTGACTGGTCAGCAGTGCTGAGAGGAGAAAGTAAGCAGAGTTTGAACTTCTTCCCCCTGTTCTTTTTTCATTCATTGCACTATTCATTCTAAACGCTACTTCTATCACTTTTCATGTGTTCAACCAAACTGCAAGTGCCTTTCAGGGATGATTGTCTGAAAATGAGCAATGTTGTGATCATATTTAAACAACTTTCGTCTCTGCCCTCTCTTTGTGACAGCCAGCCTTTCACTTCTCCTTCCAATGTAGCTGTTCAAATCAACAATAAGCACTTTTGATTTCCAATATATTTGAACAAGTCTTATGAGCAAGTTCTTTTCTAGCATAACCCAGCCCTCACAGTTAGGCAACCATAATGCTTGGTTAAGTGTTAACTGCTGGTCTTTGATGGGACCCAATACACAATAATCAGGTGAAAAATCATCCAGTGTTATTTCTCAGGGAAACTGGGCTAGTAGCAACTGACTCTGTGCAGTACAAATTGACTATTGTAGCACTTTAACTTCATGGAAGATATTCACCACAATAGCTACTGTATGGCAAAAACCTACACACTTAATAATGTGTGGCAAGCTGCTCACCCAATGCAAACAAAATAAGACCATCACACTGCCATTTAGTGTTCCCAGCATGTTTTTAATCAGTAAATATGGGAAAACCAGTGCTTCAGAATGCCTGAAACCAGTGCCTGAGTTTGGTTAATGTCCGGCTACAGAAAATGTCTGTCGGCTTTGAGTTCACAAAGTTCAGTGGCATAATAACCAAACACCTTGACCAGACACTTAGACATGTAGAACTCAATAAAAGTTGCATAAGAGCTTTATGTAGACTGAACAGTATCTGAATGTTATTGCACAGAGATTTACAGTCCAACACATGCTGTTGTGGATGGGTAGGTACTGCAAAGTTTCTGACCAAATCCTGTTTCCATGTTGAACAATCTGAGCCAGGTACTACCATTTACAGTATGTGCCCTGAAGTAAGGCACTAAAAGGGAAAATCCACCTTCAGATGTAGAGTGTTGTGAACTCTATTGAGGGCGTCTCTGTCACTTCCTCTATCACTTTCAAAATCCATCATTACATTTTCTGAATCATTTAATGTCATTCATTTATTTTCCATTATCTTTAGCCTTTAGTTGCAAGTAGTAGGATACAGATGGTAGCTTGTCCATGAATTAAGCTTTAGTGGATCCACAGAGTGGTTAGCAGCAATGATAGCTCAATTTCACCTGCCAGCAAACATTTGGATACATGTAAAATGTAAGTGAAGGATGATAGGGATGGCTATGATAAGTAGTTTAGTGAAGTCGTGTGTCATTGTCATGATGAAAATGGTGGCGATAACAATTCATGTAGTATTGGGCCAACAAGCTTCTGGAGTTATCTGGAGTAATTTGTGGTTGTAATTTCCGTTTTTTTAATTACACCAACAGTGCATTTACCTACTTCAACCTCTTCTGCTTTAGTTATTGATCACATTTCCCTTTTCAGCAGTCCCAAGAAAACATACCTAAACCTGTACAACACAATAGCAAAGGCAATCTAGTTATAGTTTTTCTTGTGAGAAGAGTCCCGTATTACTAGTCATGCCGCTGCATTGTCACCTGGTCTATTTTGTGCTTCTGCTTGTCTAAATGCTCGTTAGCTCTGGTTTTGTACAAAATATGACCACTATTCCAAAAGAGTTGAGACACTGGGTACTGTGTCTCAATCTACTTTAAAACAGAGTGCAATGATTTGCAAATACTTTTGAGCCTATTTTCAACTGAATACAGTACAAAGCCAATATTTTTAATGTTTCAACTGTTAAACTTTGTTATTTTGTACTTTGTGTTTTTTTGTAAATATACACATTCTGATTTTGATGCCAGCAACACCTTTCAAACAAGTTGGGACCAGAGCAACTAAAGACTGGGAAAGTTGTGGAATGCTCCAAAAACACCTGTTTGGAACATTCCAGGTTGATTGGTAACAGGTGATAGTATCATGATTGGGTATGAAAAGGGCATCCTGGAAAGGCTCAGTTGCTCACAAGCACACTCAGACTTCCTTCAGTCATATATCAACAAGATCCAGAGACACTGCTGACTTCTCTGGGCCTGAATTCACCTCAGTTGGACTGACACAGAGTGGGAAATTGTCCTGTGGTCTGATGAGGCCACAAACTTAAATTGTTTTTGGAAATCATGGGCATTTATGTCCTCCAGACTGAAGAGGAAAGGGACTATTCCAATTGAAATTCCGATTGCAAAGTTCCAAAGCCAGCATCTGTGATGATATGGCTGTGTATAACATCTGGGAAGGCACCATTAATGCTGAAAGCTACATACAGATGATGTCTCTTTCAGGGTTGTCCCTGCTTTTTCCAGCAAGACAATGCCAAACCACATTCTGTACTTGTTC
Source organism: Chaetodon trifasciatus (assembly GCA_037975065.1). Taxonomy (NCBI): domain Eukaryota; kingdom Metazoa; phylum Chordata; class Actinopteri; order Chaetodontiformes; family Chaetodontidae; genus Chaetodon; species Chaetodon trifasciatus. Next base: position 2,645,541 of record JBBMOE010000028.1, on the reverse strand, counting down.
CAACAGTGTGACGCCATAGTAAAAGCAGGTACTAGACTAACTGCCTGCAGTCCAGATCCGTCTCCCATTGAAAATATGTGGCACATTATGAAGCACAAAATATGACGGCAGAGACCCTGGACTGTTGAGCAACTGAAGTCCTATATCAAGCCAGAGAGGGAAAGACTTTCACTTTCGAAACTTCAACAATTAGTGTCTTCAGTACCAAAACACTAACAGAGTGTTGTTTCAAGAAATGCTGGTGCAACACAGTGATAAACATGCCTCTATCACAACTCAGTCTTGAAGTGTGTTGCATGCACCAAATTCAGAATTAGTGTATACTTAGAAAGAACGTTAAAGTGTATCATTTTGAACCTTAAATATCTTGTCTTTGCAACGCAATTAAATGTAAATCAAAAAGAATTTGCAAATCGATGCATTCTGTTATAATTTTCATTTTACACAGCATCCCAACTTTTTGGGGTTTGCAGTTGCATTTTTGTGATTGCGAACCACTTGCCAACTGCATGTTGGCAATTCTCCTTTTCTCTTTCACTTAGTTTTTGTTTAAAGGTGGATTTTTCCTTTAAAACCCTAAGATTTGTTGACAAAGATCAAATGCATGCTGAGCCAATCCTCACAAGTTTGACAAAAAACATGCGTGCAGTTTGCCTACTTCAGACCAGCAGCAGTGCACAGACCCTCTGAGGAATTGTTTGATTCCACAAACACTGTACATCCATTTTTGAAATCTTTATTCCTGAAAATCAGACCATTTTCAAACAACACAGTGGAATCTGTTCTTAAAAGTATTCCTTATTGTTTTGACTGATTCTCAAGATGACTCATACCTCATGGTAACCCAGGACATGCCTTGCTTTCATCCTAGCATTTGTCTGTTATTTATCACTCCTTTAACTGGAAGTTCCTTCTTCATATCTGACTCAAGTCCTCCTGTCTCCTCACATACCATCTAATACGCAACATACCTTTACTCTTAACACTCACTTCTCTGTGTTCTGCACCAACCTTTGAGGAATTTGATAATGAATGATTCATATCTTTGTCAAGTCACCACTGGTCTCTTTCTGTCTCACTGCACATTTGGGGATTTGCTTAATTTGATTCTCAGTTTCTCTGTTGTTGTTTTTTTTTTCTGCCGTTCTGTCTGAAGTGTCACTTTATGTTTATGTCGTTCTGCCATAGTTTATCTCCTCTGTTTCTCTCTTGATGGCTGTACCATTTCATCATACATATGAGGACTTTTTATGAGGGCTGCAGGTCGTTGGCATGAAGTCAAAGTTGTCAAAGATTTGTTTCGCTGCTTTGAAAAATGTCATTATTGCCCTATTTTTACTTTTTTTGGTTTTTTGCTGCTTATGTTTCAGAAACCCCCCTTTCTGTCACAGAATGCATTCTTTTCTCCATGTTTCAGGCTTATTTGGGATCTATATTTATGTATTAGCAGACAAACAATAAAGAACATTATGGCTCAGGCCAATTGGTTCTTGACTTTTACCCTTAGTTTCATTCTGAAATAGCCTTTTTGGATTTTCCAAACTCTAAATAGTCCAGAATAATTTCACATAATAAGAATGCCATGGTGATGAACATCAGTAAAGTTCAAATGTGAAGTCATCCTGCGTTTATCCTGCATTAGTGCTGCACACAGTGGGAGCCATTGTAGAAGTCCCTTAGATACTGCCTGCATCCGTTCTGCATTAGTCCTGCAGATAATTACGCCTAGAGGAGATCATGCATTTGGTTGTGTGTGTCAGGGTGCCTGTGTGTATCAGTCCACAGCTAATCTCGCACACCACTGGACCCATCAACTTAATATTTTTGTGCACATTTATCAAGCACCTCTCATGATGCAGTGATTTGCAAGTTTTGAAAAACCTTTATTACTGACTACTCTGTTTTGCTGTGTATCACCACTGACTTCTGCCTCCTCACACCTCTTAACCGGCCCCAAACAAACAACAGCTTCTTCAGTTTAGAATCTTGTTTCCGTGAGGAACAATGTAGCAAAAGGCATTTCTGGCAATCACCTAGGCTAAAAACAAGGCTTACCTAGTCGGTTGCAGGCCTCTTGGCCATTGTCCTGGCTCAAAAAGTGACATCCATAGAAAAAGTCTGATTAATTAGATACCCAATATGATAAAACTCCATATTTGGCACCATCTTGACTTTAAGCCCGACAGAGATCTGTTGATTTCCGCCATCTAGTTTGACCTATACTCTGAGGCAGCTGGGAGTTTGAGCAGCAGGACTTTCTGACTTCCTTTTGTCATTTACATTATCAACTCGACGTCCCCGCTGACCCCATTGGATAAGCTCCAGCTGATATCTTTGTTCTCTCTCTCTGTGCTGTAACTGGTGCGATAACTGAAGTGTGAAACATCTGATCAGATAGCAGAATAAATGACTATTGATCAGACCTCTGATAAAACATCAATATCTCTCTCACTGGCTGAACTGCAGACTCCCCGGAAGTCCCAGAACACAAGACTGGAAAACACCACCAGTTAATATTTTGGGGGATTCTGTTAAATAAACATTTAAAGGACAAAGGTTATGATAATCTATATGCTGGTCATGATCAAATCCCATGAAATGCATTTAGTAGTCCTGCGTCCTAAGACCATCTGCTCCTACTAAAGTTCTTTAAAAGCCTGTCAAATACTTTATACATAGTCTCTTTTCTTTAAAAAGGCTAAATACTTTAATTTAATACTAATAATTGGCGCATTTGTTCTATTTTCTGCCACACATTTGGTTACAGATTTTGTATATGGGCTCAAATAAACTACACTCCCCACATTTATTAGAATGAAGGACCAGGTCACCCATTGCAACAGCGCTGCCCTTTGTTTTCGCTAGTTTTTGGACAACAACGGAGCTCTATGGCACAGAGGTTTTGGATACATACACACACATAGTACTTGTTAGTAGGATCTATTCAGTGTTAGTTTTGTTTTTTGTTATCAATAACAAAAACATAGAATATCTCCAGACTCATCCTTAAACTTAAACCAGTACGTTAATTTAGCTGCTTATGAAAAGAGACCTCACAGCTCCACTTTGCTTAGTCTGAACTTCAGTTGAGGGGGGTTCTCTCTCTTGGTTCTGATGAAATTTCCAATTTCCCATTGTACATGTAAAATGCAGATGCCATCAAGCAAACTAACAAAAAAAATCTCATGCTCACAAAGTGGTATTGAAGGATTTTACACACAACAGCAGAGTGAGGGGCTCCTGCAACGGCTGCTGCTGTGTAACAACTGATATTTGGCTGATAGCCTTGGTCAGAAATGTAACAGCTTCTACTATATGTACTCCATTAGAATCGATCCAATGCAAAGTCAACAGCAGATGATGAATGTATTAGTTATCAGAAATTGAAATGGGTATTTGTTAATGAAATGTGTTCAATTTTAAGAAATATGGTTTTTATTCATAGGAAGAAACAAAAACAGCTGACAGTAAAACGTGGTGAACACAATCATGGTGATCTGAGGAAAACCAAACAGTTGGGTTTTCTTAAATCTCTGTCAGTCACTGCCAGCAGATTCCAAAAGAGGAATTTAGAGTCTTATTTTGTCAAAACTGTCTTCCAGAGGAATGACTGGATTTATGGTAAAGTACAACAAAACAGTATGGTCAATTGTGAACATAACATAAATATGTAGAATGTTTGGTCACAAATCTCAAATCTGTGTTTTGGTGATGCCTTTTCCCCTCTGATAAAGTTATCTGTCTCATTAAGGGGTAATGCTAAAGATTTGGACCCCATATTTGTCCATGGGACAGCACAGGTCCCTGCAACTCTTTCAGTTCACCCACAAAACATTTGCAACAACTGCTGTCTGTGAGTTACCACATCCTATGTCTCTGCTCTGCAGCCGCACTGGTCAAGGCACATGTAAAGTCTTACTGTGAAGCACCTTTGCTGCCCAGCTCTGTATTATAGTCTCAAAATGAGTTCATAGCTTGTTTCATTCCTTTTTATAGACATTTTTTTCCGTTTGAAGAAGACTTCAATAAATAACACAAATATATTCATACGTCATATATAGATAGATAAACATGTATAAACTACATGCATTTCATATAATTTAAATAATTTATATGTACAGTTCCCCCTCACACACTCACCCCCTCCCTCCCCATCCCCTCTCAAACGAGTTCTTCCGTAACAGCGGCGCTGCACTGGCAATGTGGACTTGCAGCACATTAATGTGAAATATCATTTAAATGGACCCAAGATTTCTTCAGTAGAAGTATCGTTTTATAGAAGAATGTTGCTCTTCACCACCATGACACATAATCCTGTGGCAGGGAGCACTGTGAACAGGAAATAAAATCCTATACAGGAAGTAGAATTCCAAGCAGGTAGTTCCCTGCAGGGTTTGTATTGTTTTGTTTACGTCCTATGACGTTTCCTTGACAATGCACAGACGCAGGAAGTGTCTATGCGTATCCACCTCCAGCCCACTGAATTGCGAACCTGCGTCAGCGCTCGAACGTACGTCTGAGTCGTCTTGCACTGCGAATTCCAGTTCTTGTCATCAATGCCCCTGCAGCCACCTTTAAAGGGCCTGGGGGTCCGGCAGCGGGTCTCATAAAAGTACTGTTTGATGTCCTGTGTGGCACTGGTTTTAATTTTGGCCAGAACAGTGACAGGGTCCCCCCTAGTGTCCACTGCTTGGGTTTTATCTGTCACCCACTGGCTCTCGCTGTCACACACAGAGTATTCCCCGCGATAGCTCCTGTGCTCAGCGTAACGCTTCTTTCTTGTCTTGTTTGCCGCTGGCCCTCCGTCCAATCCGCCGCTCATGAAATCGTCAGCGAGGTACAGAGGTGGCGGCTGCAGTGGCGGCCGGTCGCTCAGCAGCACCCGAGGTGAGTTGTACCGCTTGTGCTGCCTGAGAAGGTCCGTGTTCAACAGCATCACCTGCTGGTCGACCACATCGTCACTGCTCACTCCGCTGCGACCCCCCATCCCCCACTGCTCTGCATCACCTTGCTCCTCCAAAGGAAAGTTTGCACTGAGGAGAGGAGGCAGCGTGTCCCGGGGCTCCATGTCCCGGCTTTTCCCCTGTTGGCTTTGGTTCCCCCTGATCTTCCCCCTCGTCAGGTCAGCCTGAAGCAACTGGATGATTAGCGAGTTTAAGGGGTCAGGACTCGGCTGCTGCTGTTGCTGCTGTTGCCCCTGACGACTGCTGTCCATGTTGGTTGCCTGGATACCATAGAGGTACACGAGGACCATCACATACAGCAGGATGGACATCACTAGATTCACCTGTAAGATCTGCAAAGACAGAAGGAGAGAAACTTTTAAGAGATATGCACATACTTCTGATTTTCTTTCGTACAGAATTTAGAACTTTTCTTTCTTAATGAACAATTAATATGAACATCAGTCCCCATGTACCGGAGGTTTTCAGACTGTGAGGTATACCATGGGAGATGCTGTGTGAGGTGAGAGGTGTTTGCCGGTGTTCTAAAGACGGCAGGAAATGAATTCTAGGAGTTTGGATGCTGATTTGGCTGCTTATCAACATGATCAACAGTTGAAGCTGCAGCAGCGGCTGTGACACCCAGCTCATGGAGGATATTGAGGTACTTTAAAATCCTTGGCACAGATTGTAGATTCAGTGTGGGTTATGCTTCCCGTCATTATCTCATTGTCATTATTTTGCAAACAAACTTGCCTGAGCTTGCCTGAGGGGATAGTTCTGTTTTCTCTCAGGGTTAAAGCTGTGAGTCTCTGAGGCTTTGTGGGAACTTTTAGCTTGAACTTGGTTACCACAGCGTAAATAGCAGCTGTGTGTGTGTGTGTGTGTGTGTGTGTGTGGATGAAGGATTCGTTTAAGGTTAGAGTTTGGCAAGTAGTGGTTGTGGTTATGGTTACAGTAAGTCTCCAGGAAATGAATTCAAGTCTATGTCACCAATAGTGATGGAATCACAGCTGTGTGTGTCCTGTGTTTTCGTCTGTGTGTGTGTGCGTGTGTATTTTGATATGAACACACAGTTATGGGAAGGTACAGCTGCATGTACAATATACCATGTGACCATAAAACACCCATAATTCTGTTCATACATGTAAATGCTTGGCATGAGTAGTTATACTGCACAGAATGAAACCTGGCTCACACACGCCTAACAAACACACACTTTGTTGTGTCGCCATAGCCTGTCTCTGTCTCTCTTTTCATGATCGAGGCGAAAAGATGACCATGTGACCTCGAAAAGTAATGTCACACTAACTGTAAATTAAAATGTCGTTTACAGGTGGAGAGGCAGTTTTGTGATGGGAAGGTTGCCAGTTCGATTTCCCGCACCAGCAGGATGACTGAGAGGTAAGTCCCTGCTTCATATTGAACAGCCTCTATACTGCTTAACTAGTTCAAGAGACACTGAAAGATGAAATAGCTTGACTTCATGTGTAATGACAGGTAAGGCTTTAAATTAGACAGAGCTGATTGACAAGACACAACCGGCTTTAAGCCAGTTGTATGGTATGTGAAATACCAAAAACTGAACACTTAAGAGCTTTGGTGCCTTCAAATGTGACATTTACAGTTACATTTTATTTGGGCACACCAAATCCTCTGCTCAAACCAAAATGAGTTCCAGGTTTTTCTGTTTGTATGGGTGTTTGAGTCTGTTTTCTCCTCCACAGGAGTTTAAAAAGCCTATGGTGATGAGTAGAACATTCATATAGTGTCACATCATGCATGTCAGAGAGCATTTTTCTAATGTTTGTATATGTTGGTGCAAAAGCAGATGTTTCAATGCCACATGTTTATTCCCAGTCACAACAGGGGCTGCTGGTGCAAGCCTCATTCATAAAGTTCCACATATTGGCAGCTACCAACTGCAGCCACAGTTTTGCCACTGAACAGTTTCACAAAGTGAAACTTGTAGGGAAGAGAGTGTTTTTCATTTATTTCCTGTTTGTTCACCTTTTCATGGTAAGTCTGGAGATTTCTTCCGCCTTTTAAATCTGCAATGGCTGATATTTCAACCACTTGGGTGCAGGAGAGACAAACACTGACACATGAGCGGCTTTCAAGATGATATGGCAAACTTGTTAGCATCTTTAGCTTATTCACAAATCCAGCAGACACCGAGCAATAGTAGCATTCATTTGGAGTTGTGCTTCTGGCCACCTTACAAATATCAGTTTAATATTCACTTTCCCTTTAGCTCTGTTAAAAACCGTCTCTTTTTTGCTAAAGCGGCTGCCAATCCTAACTTGACGTTGCCATGCCCCCTGGCTAATAAACATTAGTATTTCCATTAAGAAAAATGAATACAATGTGGAAAAATCAGCATACTTTTCTGATGTTTCACCCTGTGTAATCATAGTATTCCCACTGATAAGCGGGTGGCGACCTGTAGTTTTTGCCCACAAACACTTTGACTAAACCCTCCTGTAAAGAGCAAAGGTTCTTATGTCTTTTAGAGAGGAGGAGAGAAAAAGGTGAGAGATGATGGACAAACAGACGGCTGCAACAAAAAGAGGTGACTTGTTCCCATCAGCGATGTTATGGCTGAATGATACAGCTGTTGAACGGAGGGAGGGAGGGAGGGAGGGAGGGGCATCTGTTCAACAGCAATGTCACCTTGCAATCAATGGCTCAGAAAAGACATCTGCACATACACACACACACACACACACACACACACACACACACACACACACACACACACACACACACACATATATACAAACTTACTGTGATCAATTTTCTGGAAATCACATATAGACTTACAGTATGTACATTCATACAGCTACATATAAGAGATCATATCAAGATCAATGCACCAGAGCCAGAGATGTTCTTTTTATTCCACACATTCTTCTTCCTTGTTAAAACCTGGTGTCTACATGACCAATATGCCACTTGACCATTGATACTTTTTTAACATATGCAGTAGTACTACCAAAACCTGTAAATAGACTTTGATGTTAAGAGTTGCCCTTTAAACTGATTTATTTTAGCTGTAACATGACATTCATGGACTCAACAAAAGCTGTCAGGCCCATACAAAGACACCTGCAAAAAGCTTTGTCAGTTAGCTCAAAGCATGCAAAACAGACAGGAATTTCAGTAGTTTATGAAATACGAACTGAACTAAAAAAAAAAAATCCAGCATCTGCCCTTAAAAGCACATCTTGGTACTGTAAGGTTTATTAATATTTGCTCCTCAGCCTGAAATAATCTTCCCTTAAAAGAAGCAGATGTGATGAGCTCCTATTGATGCTCACCCCCAGCTGTAGTGACACGGACTATGTTGATCCTTGTCTTAAATGGAGCAGGGCTGTGTATGAAAAATCAAAACCATCACATTTTGGCAACTTAGCAACCTTTCAGTCTGAACTCATCATCTTTGTCTCTGCTTTGGTGATTAAATCCAAATGTATAAATCAAACGCCTAGCACATGAACACTGCATATGCCATAATCAGTACCAGGAAAGCCTTTCACTAGTTTCTGATGGTGACATTCTGGCTCATGAAGCACAGTGGGTGATGATAGCTCTCTCAGTGGGCAGCGTGATAGTGAGACAGTCTGTGTGTGTGTGTGTGTGTGTGTGTGTGTGTGTGTGTGTGTGTGTGTGTGTGTGTATGCACTGTATGCTGTTCTGTGTTTCTATGTTCATTGTCCCAACAAATGTCTGCACAAGGACGGGAAAATGAGGAAACACCTCCCCACTGGGGACACTTTGCCCGTCCTCACCTCTACAAGAAGTTATTTTGGGACAAGGACTGGAGTTTAGGGCTAGGCTTAAAATTAGGTGCTGGTTACACTGAGGTTTAGGGTCAGGAAGTAAAGGCAGTCACTGAAAGTCAAAGTGTGCATGGGAGAGAGATGAAGGAAAAAAAGAACAAGGCTGACAGATGTTAATGCTGCGGAAAGCTAAATGCAATAAAATATATTGGTGTGCAGGCACAGATTGTCAGGATATTATAGGTCCACCTGTTTCAAAGGCATTCAGGTGAATGTATTAGAGACACACTGTGCTATGTTCTGTTTGAATTTTCTCTACAGTAGCTGAGATGGAGCTAACCCCCGCCCACCTCCCCCCAACTTGACTGTGCATATTACTAAAGACAGCATTGCCTTTAGCGCAAGGTCTGAGTAAGTTCAAGATTTCTGGGTGGATTTAAAATGTCCCACTAGCCAAAACAGTCAACCAAAAGACGACCATGCAATCCTTTATTTGCAGCAATTGTCAAAACTTTGCTGCCACTGGATCTGATTCAGAGGGTGTTGGTTAGCTCAAGGAGTAAATGTACTGTGTACATACTATAAAGGAGCAGGTCTGGGCAAGAAGAAACATCTGAAGCCTCAGGGAACTGTCAGAGGATTCCTCACATTCATCTAGAGGTCATCAGAGATTGTGAGGTTTTGTTCAGAACGGGAAATTCTTAACTGGTGCTCATTACCAGCCTGAATGTTTTTAGGGTGAGGTCACCATCAGCATCTCTTTTGTAAGCGTGCAGTTTTCCTTAAATTAACTTTTTCATTCAAACAAGAAGAGATTCGATAAAGCAGTAAGCATGTTTACAAGAAATTCACCATGTGCCTCTAAGTGTTGTGCTTCACACTTTAATGGATAATTGCTCAGGGAAAATATATTTTTCATGTGACATTCAGATGTTGCTGTGGCCTGAAAATAGGCACAGAACTGGGTGAAACTGGAATGCAGGATTTTGGGACTTTGTCTTTCTGCACCACCACATCACCCCATGTGACTCCCATTAAATTATCATGAATATTAGCAAATTGTTTTCTGGCATTTTCTGCTGCCAGCTACCAATTCTCCAGCCAAAAATCTGCCTAAACGATAAATGAAAAACAAGATTAATCTTTCCTTTAAAATCACAGTCTGACACACAATGAAAAATACGACCTCGGTTTGGGTACTGATACTAAGTCATGCAAATTATTTTAAAAGACATGTTAGGAAGTTTTCCTCTACTAGATGTGTTCAAGACTTGATCAAAAATGCTTAATGGTGACACTAAAATCAGTTTATTATAACAAAGGTGGCACAGCTGGACTTTGTCTTGATTGCTCAGTCAGATGTCAGTGCTCAGTATTTAAATCATCCCGAGACAAACTTTTAAAACACCAGCGCAGGAGGCAAAAAAAATATCTGAAAGCTGATACTCTGCACCTAATTGATGTTCTAAGTTCAGTAATTGTTAGCCATACCAGCAGCGTAGCTCTGGAGATCACAAGGCCACTCACTCAGTCGACAACCGGGTGAATTGCTGTTAAATTTCGTTCAGATATTCACACAGATACTTTGGTTTATGAGCAAATACCTGCAAAACCAATAACATTTCCATCACCCTCAACTGCACTTTGTGTTTAGTGCTCATTAGCAAATGTTAGCATGCTAACACTCTGAACTCTAAACTATGATGGCGAACATGGTAGCCATTGTCATTGAAGGTATTAGTTGGTGCAGATGTTAGCATTTAGCTCAAAGCACCTATTACCTCACAGAGCCTCGACAGTGTCCGTGGTTGGGAACATCTCATGTAAGCCATTTTTGGGTTGGCCATATCCCTTGCATCAACGTCCAGATTTGCTTCAACTTTAATAAATTCAGCTCTTGTATCTAACTGTAATCATATGTAAATGATGTATGTATATGTTTAAATTCAGTTCTGGTTCTCTTTGCATCACCGTCCTCCCTAAAACCTGCGTATGACAGCACCTCCAACATATTACAATCTCAAACATGCACTGGTAAATTCAGAATAGCCAAACTCAATTTGCACCCCGGAAATTCCATATAAGTGAGCTTGACACACAAAACAGAAAGGAAAAAACATGATTGACAAAAAACATTTGTCACAAAGAGTCACCAAATGACTAAGGATGAAGTGTTTTATCCACCTTGATTTACTGTCACTGACACACAAGACAGACATTTGAGGACAGGTCAGGGCAGGTATTAAAGTGTCAGCTCCAACGTCCTAAGATTACGCAAAAAAGGACCAGTTTCCTTCATTCAAATGCCAGAGTTGCTCAGGTAATCTTTGCCCTCAGGCAGTGGCGGGGGACAGGGAAGGAGGCGGGTTGGTCATTGGGACAAAGGAGCGAGTGAAGGAAAATGTGAAGGGAAGAATGAAAAGACAAGAAGAAGACATAATGAGGATGACAGGGAGTGGCTCTAGCGTTTCATCAGTAGGGAGATCAACACAAATTGTCATGTAACAGTGAAAATCACATAACTGCACTTGTTCCTGCTAAAAACAAAACAGCGAATAAGCAAATTTCCCAAAACTTTCCTCATTTCTGACACTTAAAGATCCAAAGATTCACATTGTAAGCTAGTATTATTAACTATACCGTACTATACAGAGTACCTACACCTCAAAGGCTGCAGATCCATGCTCCATGGCTGATCTAGGCACACAAAAAAAGCAGTCAGAAGTAAAACAAAGACTTGCTCTGGCCCATTCCACCAAGTAGAAATAGCAGTAGGACGCAATGCACTTACCACTTACCATCTGATGTAACTGTGCGTTTTAGAATGAGAATTTTCTAGAAACCTGGTTTGGACAGAAGAGGATGCACTCCTACCTGAGCCCCTGCAGCCAAGGGTCTTACTTGAGACTGAAGCTTTGTGCTGATACTGAAGTAAAGCTATCCTGTCTGCTTAGTTCATAGTTTCCCATCAACCTTTTTCTTTTTTCTCCAAACAATACATACTTCTCTTTTTACTTAAAGTTTCTGTATAACCTTGATTTTAAAATTTATTGTTCAGTTTTTTCCTTGCAAAGACCATTATTCAATATCTCAAATCCAGCTGGCTAGAGAGGAATGCAATGACCTGCTACACGCACAAAGAAACATCAAAACCTCACCCAACCCACCATCACAAGACCTGCGTTATATTTAACAGACGCATCAGAAGCTTTTCAGGTCAAATGGAAAAGGATTACAGAAAGCATAAGGAGCACAAAGCCTTCTTGCTCAAAAGTAAAAAGGGTTTATTTTTCAAAGGACTAATGTTTGCGGACAAGTTGTTAATATTTGTCTCATTCCATTTGCTCCCTTCATATCTTCAGCTTAAGAGGCTCAAGACCCATTAGGTCAGTGTCCAGCTCGCCTCCCCTCCCTCTAACATTATCTCTTCCTCATCCGCTCATGATCTCACACTGCTCATATTCATCCTCACTTCTCTCCTTTCTCTATCCACTTGCCCTACTCGCACACAGGAAGAGTGTTATGTAATTCAGAAACTCCAGTCAATCTGAAATTTTTTTTTCCAAAATACCGAGGCAACTTTCTTCACATTCCTTATCAAAGATTGTCCAGCATTGACAGCACAGTCTTAAATGTTAATACAAATCATCAAATGACCCCAAATACTGAGCGTGTGTGTGCATGTTTCTAAGTTTCTAAGTTCTCCCTTCATCACTGTGTTTGTCCATTTCCCTCTCCATGTCCATAATACCTCTGCTAATCATTCCCTAGGAAATAGAACTGGGTAAATTGCCAAGATCCTCGTCTCACCTGCTCTCCACGCTCACTGAAGCGGTTAATCTGGCACATGCTGGTGCTGACGCTTCGAGCTGCTGTGCATAGAAATGCACATAACGTACGGTGCAAGTAGGCACAAATGTGGCAGTATGTATATAAGATGGAAGAGCTGCCCTGAGGTTACATTTGCCAGAGATCTGTGAATATGCAATCTGTGGGAGCCACAGGTACGAGCTGCAGGCTCATGCCCTCTCAGCTTTTAACTCCTGAGGGATTGATGCAGATAATCAGCCTCAGTGTGGAGGCGTCTTAGCAGGAGCACAGACAGCAGTGATGTACTGGACAGCTGCAACTGACTGTGATGTGATGGACAACATGAGGTGTTGTGTTTTTCGTGTGCACGCGCATGGCCGGACACCATGATGCATTTAAACTGGCAACTTTGATCCACTTTTAATGCAAACAGATGTAAATCAAAATGATCAGAGGTTTGCACAATATGAGTAGGGTGCACATTATTTTGGAGTGTGTGCATGAAGGGAAAAGGACATCAGTGCGTGTGGAAACTGCTGATCACTTCAGGGAGCAAGGATGGTCAAACTGCTGAAGCTGGAATTGGGGGGGCTGCGTCCAATTTTAAAACCGCTATTTCTGTCACTTTTTGTGTGCAATGCAATGAATGGATTCCAGGAGAGACTCTCTGAAAGTGTCTTGGCATTTTTTCCGCATCCTTTGATTTAAACATATTAAATTATCACATATTGCCCCATATTGCCCCATATTTGCTTTTCACCCTGCCTTCAAATGTGGCTGTTCTTCTTTCATTTCTGCACAGCCTTGCTTTGCTTCTAACTTTGCATGTGCAGGGATAGCAGCTCTGTAGCAGCGCAGGCAGCATGGCTTTACTATGTGTTTATATTCCACATGTCACCTTTTGATGTCAATGAAACAGTTCACCACAAAAGAAAAAGTCACTAAAACAATCTCCTCCACCGACACACCAGTACATGCAGCAACAGAGAGCAGGCCTGTGTGTGTGTGCGCATGTGCTTCTTTGTTGTTCTTCTATGCAAATGTCAGCGGAGCCTGAGGCAACGAAAGTCAGATCATGTCGGGGTTTGTTCTGTTTGTGTGTGCGTCTGAACTTTTGAGTGATGTGGCCCAACTCCAGGAATGTGCACCTAACATGTAAAAAAACATGAAAAATGCGAGTGCGGAACTCTCATGTGTGTATTTATGAGCAAGTGCATGCACCTCATCGCTCTGAGCCTCAAAAACAACCCTCCTGTCTTGATACATATCATTTCGTGCGTTCCTGTATTTGCGTGTGTGCATGTGCACATCAGTGGGGTTTTTTGTGTGCATGATGGATTGTGAAGGACATAGTGGACACTACCGACTGCAGGTTAATTCAAGCAAACATGAAACTACAACCTCCTCACTTTGAGGTAAACAGACATTTGAAGGATCCAGAGAATGGGGAGGAAGTAAAGCTTGTGGTAGTGAGGCACCTAAATACTGATATTTGCCAGGAGAGGACTATCAGGAGAGGGAGAAGGAACTGAATATGGCAGCGAGGCTAAGGGTGAAATAAAAGCGGGAGAAGATTAAGCTATTTTAAGGAGTTGGGATAAAAACGACAGTGACCAGCAAATCACTGTCTAACCTCTGAACTGATTGTAACTGGGACGCTAGTCTGGTAATCTACTGGCTGTAATGCTTAATAAGGCAAGCCAAATGCTGCCAAATGCCATAGAGGGAAAGGAAAGGAAAAACTCGTAACTTTGGAGACATTAACTTGTAACATCCAAGCATTCAAACCTGCAACATGGCAGCGTTTGAGCAAGCATCTTGCAAATAGCAGACTTGTAAATGTAAAATATGAGCACAGATGTATTTATAATTTGCACCTTACCTTCCGTGCGCAGCTTTACCTGGCACATCAAATGGGTCATTCAACTCGTGCTCTGTCTGGACTCGACAGGAACATATAAGGTCTAAGTTGCGCTGACCCTGAGTGTAAGGGCAAATGATTAAACTTCTGTTTTGGCTGCCAGGCTAAAAATGTAAGAACACCTGCTCTAAACTAATTAGAGATTCACCGTTGCATGTGGAGCAGGAGGAGAGCAGTACAGGCGTGCCTCCCCAGAACATCTCTGCCAGTTGAGTCATCCCAACCTCACAGTGTGAGGAAAGGCGAGGAGCAGTGGGCCGTAAATTTATATGCTGCAGTTGATGGTGCAGATCTCCCAAAACGCAGCAGTGAAAACAACTTAACTTCTTAAAGTCTTAAGTTGCTTGTCATACTTTAAGACAACATTTCTCACAGACTTGTTTTTACTGCGTGTTTCCAGGTGGATGCTGTTGGCGGTGAGTGTTCTACTAGCTCAGTTACACAACAGACGCTTTCAGCAAAGCAATCTGATTAGTCAAACAGGTTCCCACTGTGCTGTAATTGACACACAGCTATATGTGTTTCATGGTCTCTCTGCCAGCTCCTGCGGTAACTGCTAGAAAATTTCCTGTGTGTGTTTCATTCTCATGCATGCTGTCCTGAGGCAAATTCTGCAGACCGTACACGACCCTACACTGTTTTTTTGTGTCATATATTCCATCTTACACCTGTGGCAACTTTTCATCAGTCACTTGCAACAAAGATAATAAAACATAGCCACAAGTGACAAAGATAAATGCTTAACTGTGCAAGTTATATGGACAGAGGATGACCCTTTACTGAGACTGGAAATCATGTCTAAAAACTACTCATTTTATCTCTGGTCAACCTAACATGGAAGATTATTAAAACAAGCTGAAAAATACTTGCAGCTGGTTGCCTCACCTTATTCACATTATACAATCTGTAGTTGACAAAACTCACACAAATGAATCAGCAGCCATCTTTCACTTTGTAGATACACTGAGCAAGCAAACCGCTGAAGTGTTTGAGCAGCAGCAAAGGCTGACGATAACAGAAGTACTACAACCACAGTCACTGGTGATAAAATGTTTGATAAAACTGTGGTTAGTTTCCTTTCATGTAGTAACAAAAACCTAAAAGTTTCTCACGTCATTCACCCTTTAACAGAGTAACATGTATGGACAACTAAATAATAAAACAACTGCAAAAGTAACAGAATTTCAAAATAAGACAGCTGCTAGAATAAAACACATGCAAAGAGGAAAGACAAAAACAGAATAAAAAGAAAATACACATAAGTCACATAACTGTAAAATAAATAAATATTATGACATTAACTGTTAAAAAAAATTATACAGCTGATGTGAATTAAATAGTTATTATAAAAAATAAATTGAATGTAGCCAGTTGATATTTAAAAAAGCCCCATATCACCTCTCTAAATATAAATTCTGAGCCCACTGGCAGGCATCAATGCCTGTGGTTCCCTGATCTGACTTCAGTAAACACACACTGGGCTGAAACACACACTGTGTTGTCCAGTCTGGACCACCTACAGTGTTTGAATAGTTTCCCTGAAACGCTGTAAACTGCTATAGTCCAAACTCAGTGGGGCTTTTGGCACAATAAGGACAAACTAAGCACTGGTCTTTCATATTTTTGCATCAGGTGATAGAAGTGAAACCCTATGTTAAAATCTTCTGGCTGGACTCATAATCAGGCAAGATTACCTACAATAAAAAATCCACCCCGGACCCATTAGTTAAAACTTTTTCCTCTTTGTGGCTCTGAGCAAAAAAACACACAACTACACCGATTTGAGAATGTCGCGATGGATGGAGTGCGTTACAGTGAACGTGGAGACCCCAGTGATGATGCAGTCAGGGGGCTTAGTGACAGGGCTTAGCGAGCAGTGTGCCAAACCAGCAAATCCTCCAGAGGGATTTTCACCCGGCAATGTCTGAGCTCTAATACTGTCCAATTGACTCCAGATGTTACGGCAGGGAGAGAGAGAGAAAATGACAAATAGAGAGATCCAGCCTGCAGCTCAGTTTCCAGCCAAGTATTTGTTCTGCAAATTATAATTCATCAAGACAGAAAAACTGAAGAGAAATAGCAAAAGTTGTTTACCCCCCAAAAAAGAGCATATGGAGAAACGAGATGATTGACACTGCTAGTCTCGGCTGTTGTGTAGGTATGGATATGCTTGCAATCAATGGTATGCTAAATAGCTACATTAAATTACACAACTATTTACAACTAGCGGTTTGTGTGGTCCTGAGCTGCAAAATGGTAAAAGGCCAAAGTGTTTTTCTGCAGCTCAAGAAAGCCAAACTGATGGAAAGATGTGATAAATATGTGCAACTAACTTTTGTGCAGAGCTCACAGAAAATGCAAACAGCGCTAACGTTCAGCATGTGTACTTGTACAGATGAGAGACAGAACAATAGGAGGTTGAATGCAGCTTATCTATCTACCCTCTGGTCTGCTTCTGTGAGGAAAACCAGGAGAAGCCAGAGAAGTTTCACAGGTTTTCCACTGATTACAGAATTCTTGAAATATCCCGGGCAGGGAAAAGTTGTGGTGCCATTCGCAGACTATCAAGGAATTTAAAAAATGAGAATGTGTTTAACCACTTGGTTCACACTGCTGTTGCATTAGAGAGCTAAATGGAAAACAATATTCAGAAAGCACATGCAAATACAGTTTAAACTCGTGTAAATGCTTTAATATAGATTAAAAAAAAGGTGTGGCAAGGTCATAGTGGGAACACCGGTGTGGAATTCTTCCATCATGACAGTTTGGCAGTGTGAAATACTGACTATTTTGGAATACACACCCACCTTCTGCAGTGAAATCTCTTACCTCCTCTACCGACTTCTGTTTCTCTCCTGTCCTTCCTTTTAGCCTAAACATCCTCTTGCTTAAAAATCAAAGTTCTTCTTTTCTAAAACACATTAAAAATAATAGTTCGACATTCATTCTGGGACTTGTTAGTGAGTTTTGGAAGTGCTGGTTTTGTTACCATTTGCCTGGCTCGATGCTAAGCTAAGCTAACCAGCTGCTGGCAATAGCTTCATATTTAACTTGCAAACACGACAGTGAGTTCTCACCTTACTCTCTGCAAGAAGGCAAATAAGTGGATTTCCAAAAATGTTGAACTATTCCTTTAATAAGCCTTCCAACTGTCCACTTCCTGGGGGTAGAGGAGCATCCACGGACCCCCACAATGTGATTTAGTTTGTTAAGACAGGGCGGCTTATCCTCCTTGTCTTCCTCCGCCTCCCATCTTGCTCTCTTTTCACCCTAGGGGTGTTAAGGTAAGTGAAGGGAAGGGCAGAATTCCAATCACAACAGTGAATTATCCTCTGAATGTTTCGCTGTCTCCTGCCAGGTGAGTCATCTGCATTCACTGTGATTATCGCTTGAGAAAACTAATTTGTGCCTGAGTGTGGTTGGAAAAGTGAATGTCTTTGGTGTGGTGCATGTGTTCATGTCAGCTTTTAAGAGACGGAAAGTGATGTCAAAGTGTGTGCGAACTGTGCAATAAAAGACGCCACGTGTGTTTTGGAGAGTTTGGCGTGTGTGCACACAGTTAGTGTACATGTACTGTACACTGTATGTACACACCTACAGGTATGCATTCCTTCACCTGACATGCAAAGGCAAAGGAGAACACACACCTTGCAGCGGTTCTGACTACATATGGCAGAAAGGGAAGAGATGTTGAAAACAATGTTTTCAAAAGTGACCCCCGCTTGATCCTTTATTGTCCAATGTTACTTGGTACAGGCACAGGCTGGTGTATGGTGCAGAGCAAGGGAAACTAACCATCATTCACTGCTGTGATCACTGTTTTAGACAGAATAATAGTGAAATTACAGTTCAGTTCCTGATTGTCTTGGTGGACCAAACAGAGGTTTTGGTTGGACAGTGGAATTTATAGCTGGATGCAGTCTATCAGCAAGTCTATCCATCAGCTAAAAACAATAAAGCATGACAGCCAAGCACAGGTTGTTCCCGTAAACACTACAGACTATCAAACGAAGTGGATTTTTCCTGCAGGGTTGACCCCCTTATAAATTATGCTTTCATGACAGGGCTCAAATGAATGAACTATTTTAGAACTGCCAGTAAAATGTATGATTTCACCTCACAACTCACAGAAAATACCAATGGCAGTTAAAAAAGTGACTGGCTCCAAATGGTAATTGTTTGCAACTGAGACATTTGAACTTTAACATTTGAACTTTAACATCAGTAAACTGCACACAATCCCTGTTGCTCAGTGAAGGGAGGAAAAGATCTAAAGTCCACCACAGAGGTACTTTAAAAGCACCCTGTGGAAGTGGAACTCTAGTAGCTCTATGGAGCAATGGGTTTACCAGTGGGTCCCCATTGTGTTTGTTGTTGGAGTGGGTGCACATGCGCAATGCAAAACACATTCCTACAAATGCGTTCACACTATTCCACTGATCTGCCAAGAGATGCAGAAATGTGCCAGCAAAGGCAGGAAAGAAGTTGACTGCAGGCATGTCAAAATAGGTTTAGACAATGCAGGTTACTACACTGAAAAGATATTTGGGGATAACCCTGTGGTTTAGGGGCTAAAACGCTGTCCATGAACCACAATGTGGTTGTGGCTAGAGCCTCTCTTTTCTAAAAAAGGCAAAAATATGTCATACGTTATATTTATATAAAAGAGAATTGGCTTTGCAAATGTTTTACAAGGAAGGGATTGGATGCGACACGTTGGTAGGGCCTCAAGGGTACACACAATGTGTTTTGGTGAATACCACTGAAAGTAATCAGAAAACTCCTCAGGGCACCTTTAATTCTGTTTAGAAGACTTTGGAATTTAGCTCTTATGAAACCCTCTGGCATCCAAGAAATTAGTGCAAAGTAGAGCTGTATTGCTCTCCTTTGTTGCAAACCTAATTCGTGTTTTAGGCTTACAGATGTATATTTTACATTTAAAGTTTAGTATTGTACTTCCATAAAATTAGAGGATTTGTGCGAGACAGATTTTAAAAATAACGGTCTAAGTCGAAGCAGCAGGGGCTGCGATATCCTGACCTTTAGTCCTACAACTTAAGTATGCCTCAAGCTCTCAAAGCTAGATCCAACATTTCCCATAATGCAAGTCATCAGCGTCTGAAAAAGCGCGATGCTGATGCAGACGTAGCTTACCACGCGCCACTGAGAGGCCACAGCATGCCTCACCGGAGCGTGCTTCTGTTTCTCTGAGGCTTCACACTTCAAACACAGAAGACGATCTGCTGAGTGAAACCAGCTGCTGAAGTGTTTGGGTGGCAAAGTGCACTTGCAGGCTCCCAACACTCAGTGGCACATGTTTGTCCCTGCCCAGCCTATCGGATAAACCAGCGCAGCAGTGTTGACACACGCCTGTTTAGTCCTTGAGTGAAAGATAGAAGACGAAAGCCTCTGTCCATCTCCGTCTTACACAACAGGCCAGACAGACACAACAGGGCCGGCCGCAGTGTTGGATTTCTGCGGTCTTCTCAAAGGGTGAAGGAAAAGAATGTGTTATTACTTTGATGTGGTTTTTCATTATGCCCTGTATCTGACAGGGTCCTCTCTGACTGGGTTACACACAAACACACACTCAGCAGAGGTCTGTGCTCTTTCTTCCAGCTGCCCTCTTTTTTAAAAAAAAAAAAAAAACTTTAGAGCTACAGTTCACTTCATATCACACCAGTGCTTAAATCCACAACGTCTCCACAGGCTTGACGTGGAGCCTCAGGAGGAGAGTGAACGAAGGCCAAACACCGGAGTGGGGTCGACAAATGAGAACTGTGTGATCTGAGCACTCTGCGAGAGATGTGGTGGATGGGAGTGTCAGCACTGTTTATGTGTGAGAGTGAGAGAGACGGAGCAGTAATAGGTTGTAATAACCAAGCCAAATCAGCCGCAGAGATCAGGGAAGCTAATCCGGTGTCAAGCCTAATAGAATCACAGACACAGGAATAGACTGTAGAGCTCAACAGTGGCTTTGACCTTGCTTCAGTGTGTGTGTGCGCGTGTGTGTGCGAGATGGTAGTATTTCCTGGATTAATGGTCCAGGGACCAGGGCTGGATTACCAACCGGGCAAATTGTGGAAGTGCAACGGAGCCCTACAACTCCAAGGGCCCCAAAAAAGCTCCAGGCTGAAAAGCTTTTGCTTTTTAGGTTTTCAGCAAATAGCAGACATTTCAACAATGAACGAGTTGCAAAATGCTTTCCTGAAGTAAGTTTTGATACGGACCCTTGTGGTCCAGCTGCTATTTTTTACCCCTGGCAGTTCACAGAATAACAGATGACTTCATGAGCAAAACATAAAAGGAATTTAGCGATATTACAGCTGACACGATAACTATTGAGGATGAACTTCTTTTTTCCTCCCTTAAACTTTTGACATCAGTGTTTGTTTTAACAAAGCACATGATGTTCCTGATGCCAAGTGGAAGAAATCAGAGCCCACAAATTAAACCCGCATATCTCCTACTTGTATTTGTCATTAATAAACTCTTGAACCATGGTAGATTAGCCAAGGATCAAATGGGTGTCTAACGTAATGTGCCACATGCAGGACACATGGTCAACCTTCCCCTTAGTGACGAATGAAGAATGAACTGCACAAAATTACTACAAGCGCCTCAGCAAACAACAATTACTGAGTTTCTGGAACAAAAGTCAAGTTGAATTTCTTCACGATAGGATCTGCTCTGCTGTTTTGTTCTCCCCGGCACTATTTGTCATCTGACTGAGAACCTGAACGAGTTTTTTTCATGCCAGTGTATCGCATGGTTAAAGGGAAGATGGTGGAAATCATAGCCAGACCTAAGGCTTGTGTTTCCCACTTGGTTTTTGTTGTGTTTGTCCAAAGGAATGCTTCAAACTTTGAGAGAGCTGTGTGCGTGCGTACTTGTGTTTACTGTCATTTTATACTTCCAGCAACTTCCCACTGTAACTTTTATAAGAGGAAATAATATTCATCTTCTTACAAATTAAATGTTGAATTCATGAACAGTGAAACACATCGATACAGTTTGCTCTCCCAACCTCATTTTGCATGCTGTCACAAGTGGCTTATGATGGCATAAGTTAGCTAACAACAAAGTTCAGATCGCTATTGTTGTTTACGGGACATTACAGATCAGTTCACTGACTCACTGAATCTTCTCATCTAGCAATACTGTTAATTTTTCATTACTTAGCACTATCCTGTTATTATCACTTGCACAGCAACATGGCCACCATTACAAAAAAAATTGCACAGACTCTCTTTAAGATCACCAAAAGTTCACAAAAATGTGGCTTTTGTGGACATCGTTCCAAAGTCATAACATTTTACTGACCCTCACTGGGTTTTACTTCGGGGTTACAGAGTTTGGGTTACACAGCAAGAAGGTCGCCGGTTCGGTCCCCGGATCAGGTGGGGGCCCTTCTGTGTGAAGTTTGCATGTTCTTCCCGTGCTTGCGTGGGTTCTCTCCGGGCACTCCGGCTTCCTCCCACAGACCAAAAACATGCTCATTAGGTTAATTGGTTACTCTAAGATTGCTCTTAGGTGTGAGTGTGAGAGTGAATGTTTGTCTGTCTCTATATGTTGCCCTGCGATCGACTGGCGACCGGTCAAGGGTGTACCCCGCCTCTTGCCCGTTGACAGCTGGGATAGGCTCCAGCCCCCCGCAACCCCGAAAGGGATAAGGCGGGTATAGAAGATGAATGAATGGTATGGGGATGAATGCTGTCATTGCAGGTCTTCATTAATTTGCTCCAGCCTGTTCTAAAAACACCTGCACTGTGACTGTACCGTGAGCACTCAGGATAAAAGCATCCCTGAACCAATTTATATGTTACATGTCTGTGCACGTGTGTTTACACTGTAAAACATTTACTGGCTGAAATTCATCAATATTTCAAGATGTTTCAGGCTCCCAAACCAACTATTCTGAGGCAAAGGTCTCTCGATGAGTCACAACTTAAATGGCGGCACTTTCTTCACTTCACTTTACCAGACACCTACAGTGAGGCAAGCCTCCTGTTCCACTGACAGCATGTCACAGACGTCAGATTCCTTCCTGTTTAGCTCACATTAGACGCTGGCACTGTTTTTGGTCCCTGTCTACAACTCTTCTCCACACACAAGGTGAGGATTCAAAAAGCAAGATGTGTTCAAGCAGCAGCAGAAAGTGAGCGCCTTGTCCTCAGATACCTTTCATCTCTCAATCCAGGAGACAAATCCTGACTTGAGCCTTATCTTACAATCAGTCAATACGGAACAATACAATTTTCTCTTGAAAGACGAACAGTATGTTTCAATTCTGTGCTTTTCATCGCCGTCAGAGCACACATCGCTAAAGATAAACAACAGTTATCTGAATGAAACTCTTCAGGCACTTTATCTTTTTGATCTCTCACAGTGGAGAGCTATGCTGCTTGATTAGCTACTTGGCTGTCGATGTGGTTTTATTTTCATTTAGCAAATGAAAGAATGTCTAGTATTTCACGTGTTTGCTCCTCAGCATCTCTAAGCTTGTGAATGGTAAGAAGCAAAATCTTTCAGTCTACCACAAACAGCCGAGTGTTGACGGGATTGTTTAAAGATATGAGGGTTGCCTTCTAAACATGCGTTACACTGTCCTGTCAAAATACATAAGTGTCAAATACAAACCTCTTCTGGAAGAAATGATAGAAGAATACAATTGTCATCACTTTCAAGACAATGATGCTAGAGTTTCTAAGAATATTTTGGCAGGCTCCTGTCAAGCCCACTGTGTTAAATTAACATTTTTGTCCATCCTGATGTTCTTGGCGCCTACAGAACTGTCTGAGACAGGATGTTGTGTTTTTCTCACGAAGCACGCTGCAGCCTTCGCCATCCAAACCAGCACTTAAGCACTTTCACAATGAGACAACCACAAGGACCCGCTTTTATAATCTGGTCATGCTGGGACACATCACGGCTCCTGTCACACCAGGATAGCAATATTAGTTGACAGAAGAAAAAAAAAAGAATCCATTTCTGTCCCATTTTGTTTACACCGCGATCATTCGGGAGAAAGTGAGGAGTCCGTCCAAAAACCAATCAAGTTGCTATTTATCTCTCTTTTCGTCACTGTCTTCTCCTCTGTGCCAACACCAGTCCTCCAAGCGGCCAAAACTTTGATAAGTCTGCTGAGTTGAATTTGGATTCACATATTTAGCTATGTCTGACTAGCATCAAGCTGTGTCACATCGCCATGATGTCCTTACTAAAATATGAAGTGCAGTTTTATTTCTGTTCATCTGAGGCTCGGGGGTCACATGGCAGTGCGAATGCAGTCACAGAGAGCTTTCTGCATGCACAAGCTAGACTATGTAGCTATGCTAATGGCTTTAGTGATGGCAAAGACAGTCTATCTGACAGACAGTCACTCAATGAGTTTTGTGATCCCCTGACTCTTCCTCAAACACCACTGTCACGCTGACATTCTCGTTTCAGAGTGCAATGTCTGCGCAACTAGAGGTTGGATAGGTTAGTTGGAAATATCTCAAAGACCATATGATGACTTGGCAGGAATTTACAGCTTCAGTGAATGTTCAGGAGCATGTTTAGGAATTAATGCCATACACTGAATATCTAAGAGTACACACACACAATACAATAACCTCATTGAATGCATTCTTTATGTTCAGATACCACAAACAATGTTAAATTATCAGATAATCTCTGCACTCTGCTCCATTCCCAGCACACTTTGCATGCTTCCAAGTTAGTTACGTTCTACTCTGAGGTTCCATCACAGATGTTTTATGCAAATGCAAGTGCATACGTATGTCGGCTGAAGCTCCTTGTCAGCACTAGTACACTGGTAATAATGTGAAAGTGAAATAGCAGCTGCCCCCCAGTGTAGTGCTTGGAATATCATCAGAGTGCCACTAATTTACCCCAATTATTCTCCTGCTGAATAGTTGTCTGGGCATGTAAAGTTCTGCACACCGTCTCTCCAAAAAAGAAATGCTTACTCTTTCATTTGGTGAAACAGAAGTGCAAGAAATGTATATCCTGAGGATCAAGCATGGAAAAACACTGACATGCACTGGAAAGAGCTGCACTTCTCAGGCTGTCACGTTAAACACTGAGCACCCATGGCACTATTGTTTACCGTATTCCTACATTTGAATGAATGCAGGTATTTGAATTTGCCATGAGGCCTTCATTTGCCTTCGCACGATGTTTAACAGCTCTGTTAACTGTTCAGGCTCTCTGCGAGTCATGCAATGCATTTCCAGTACAAAGGAGGATCGTGCTTTCCCACATCCAATCCCCATTTTGTCATTTGTGTTTTGCAATGCTTATTAGATGGAAACAAAGTAACCACGGCTGTTCTTCCACACACACTGTGGCAAGAAATTATGCACTTCAGTACCAAAATGATATTCTTCCTTCGCTCTGGTTTTACTAATTGTTTTACCATCTATCCTGCATTCTTAATTCATGCTTTGATGGGAAACCTTAAACCTTAATGAAACCACGAAACAAACACAGTTAAAGTCATAAAAACACATGAAAATAGTTGTTGGGTTTAGTTGATCTTAGCCATTTTTTTATGATTAATTTAGCTAATGCTTTGGAAACACACTAGTCTACAGATTACGACTCCTAAGCAGATACATCAGGATTCCCAACCCTTTCAGCATGCAAGGCCAAACAAACAACATATGAGTTGTTTTTTTATACTCCATTGCTAGCATTTATAAAACTCTCATTTTCTACAATAAAGTATAATTGCATACTCTTCATTTAGCTTTGCATGCATTTACACTTAGTTAAGGTGTTAAACTATACGCCTCCTCAGACTACACGCTGGGGATACGGTGGCCACAGAGATTCCTCAAGAAGCATAGCAGACTACTTGTGTTTATTTCTGATGCCAGCGGATCCTGTTGAGAGTAAAGATAATGTTAATGTCATCTCCAATAAAGACTCTCAGCGGGATATCCTCTCTGTGAGCGGACGAACACATGCGTCGCAACAGCAGTAGCCTCCTATTCAGTGATGAAACAAAGCCAAAAGGCAGGGATGCACCTGGGGGATAAACAGCAGCCAGATATACCCCGCGGGAACACCAGGCACAGCACTGAGCAAGGATTATGAGATCCACTCTTTGACAGGGAACCCGTGTTGGCTTAAAACAAGGAGCAATAACATCTGTTCTTTTAGATTTTAAAACGCAACATAAATGCCTCTGCTGCCCATCCATCATCATCATCATCATCATCACACCAACATACACAACTCTGCAGTCTTAGTGCTCATAAAACCTGCAATGGACCAGCGCCCTCCTCTGGGTTTGTGCACGGCCAAAGCAAATCCAAAATCAAATAAATAACTAAACTAAAGGGGGATGGGAGGGGATCCCTTCACTGACCTGCCCTCCCAGTCTCCCGCTGGGGCTTCCAGTTGTGTTGCTGCAGGGAGGCCTCTCACTCACATCTCCTATAGCCCAGTCTGGCCTCATTCCTCATTGCTATATGAACCTCATATTATTAAATTGTATTGGCCATAATAATTACTTGAGTATTATTCTATTATTTTCATTAATGTGTTATTAGTGGTTAAATCATATTGATTAGCAACATATCATTCACACTACGTGAATGCCATGCGTCATACTCCTTACTTACTGACCAGGATCACTGAAGACACGTCAATACCTCTCATACAAACAACCAAACACACACACACACACACACACACACACACACACACACACACACACACACACACACACACACACACACATTACCCACACATGCCCTAACTAATCCAAGACAATCCCTCCTCCAGGACTTTACATACATACACACACGAACACATTCTCACCCAGGCAACAACCTCTTCTGTCCACACAATCATACATATAAACACGTGTCATATAAAGATATATATAGATTTCCACTATATTTATCCCCATTGCTATCATTGCTGTAAAGTCACTACTATTTTGTTTTTGCACCAATTAAGAAAATATAACTCTGATGTCTCAGATGTGGGAGCCTTCAACCACATGAACGCACTATACCAGCACACTTTTTAAATCAATGAGGGCTATCAAGTGTGTGTCTCTGACAGATTAAACTTTACTACTGTCAGTATTTGAAGAGCACTTTGGCGATACTGCATCAGCTTATGGCCAAGCTTATAGCCAAGCCAACAGAGCCATTTAAATTTTATGACCTTATGATCTCAGGGAAATTTCATGCTCTACAATGAGACTTTCAGAGAGGCTGTAAAAATTCACTGTGCAGGGAAAGCCATTTATCTTCAGTTTAGTTTTTATATATATATATATATATATTTCAGATAAACTGAAAGGTTAAATGTTCCCTTGTGGTATATGCATCCTAGTTTTTTCGTAGCTCACGAAAAGGTGACAAATTGGAGACTCGTGGTTCCCATTAGACAGTAACAATGTATGATTTGAAGACATTTTTCAACAACAGTCCTCACTTCCTCAAGGGCCAAGTTTAGGGTTAGGATTCTGTCTTTAGGGTGAAGATTAAAGTTAGGATTAGTCTCATGTTTGGGTTAGAGTTTAACCAAATGTGGGGACAGGTAGGGATTTTGTGTGTGTGTGCGTGTGTGCGTGCATGCGTGCGTGCGTGCGTGCGTGCGTGCGTGCGTGCGTGCGTGCGTGCGTGCGTGCGTGTGGTTTAGACTCTAAGCTGCAGGTTTCACCCCGAGGCTGTCTGAACATCTGTCAGCTCAAATATCAAAGGTGGCCACTAACCTGACACATCAGTCCTCACAGATGTCACCTATAGGCATCTCTTTCCATAAGAAGAAAATGAAGGTGGCTGCTCCCTTCTGTTCGAGCAGTGATTATACAACAGTATCGGCCAAACCATCTGCGACAGGTATTTTAAAAACAGCCTCTCTGGTATTACCACTGTGACAGAATCATCTGTGTAAAACAAGGAGGAAACACAAGATTCCTTTCACAAAAAGCAGGTTTTCCAGCTTTTTCACGTCAACTGGTGGCCAAAACATCGTCTCCATGCCATGTCAATGGCCTTTTATTTTGCAGATTAATAAAAAGCAGCTCAGATGGTGTAAATCACTGCAGAAACTGACTAATCTGAATTTGGTTGTAGTTTCATAGTGAATGATAATTAGGAAACAATCATCACCTGAATGGCAATAGCCCCCTGATACTAATCTAATATTATCACTAAATATAATCCAGCAGCACAGTTGATAAATTGGTAATGTGTGTATGTACAATGTTACAGTACTTGATTAGTGTTTCCATTTATTGTCATGTTTTATACTTCTGCTCCACAGACTCCAGAGGGAAATATTGTGCTTTTTATTGTATTACATTTATCCGACAGCTGTAGTAACTTGTTACTTTTCAGGTTAAGAATTTACATTAAAAAAGTGGTCAAAAAAATACAATGCACTGTTGAATGTTAAACTGGTGGTTTCCACTTCACATTTCTATGAGTTGCAAACAGTTTCTTGTACTTTCACTTCAGGAGGATTTTGAATGCAGGACATTTCCTTGTAATGTATTGCCACTTCTACTTTTGAATACTTCTTCTGCTACTTAATATATTAAACACATAAGCAAGTTTCCAGCTTCTGTAAATATGTTTTATGGTTAAGTGGATTTAGATTGCATAAAACGTAAATGTAAATGTATTGAATACAGATAAAAACAAACCCGCAATGCACCTTCACAGGTGAGATGCATTGGAAGAAATTAATTAGATCAACTACAAAATTGACCAGCACTCTCTGGTGAATTTATAGGACCTTCATGCAGAAATTATTATTATTTTTTTTATTTTTTTTTTGTATGAGTTAAAGCAGGAAACTTGCAAATCAATCAGGAAGCAGTCAATTTGATTAGTGACCTGCTTCCCAGAAATTAATCGTTAGCATGCTGGTGGACAGAGAGGAAGCTGCCAGAGATGTGCGCTGTCAGTTTGAATAGGATTAAACAAGACGTGATTTGTCTGCATTCATTTATTTTACTGTAAAGTTTAAATACACTCAAGCAACATCCAGACACAATCTAGGCTTGAGATGCCTGGTAATGTGGATCTAGAAGTAATCAAATGCTGCACATTAACATAGATCAGTGGCTCAGTTATAATCTACATAGAATAATAGTCAGATCTGTAGAGGCATAGAAGTAAATGAAAGATAGGCTTGTACTGGAATTCATCCGAGTCAACACTATCAGTGATCAGCTGTATCAGGATTGGGACGCTATCAGGAGGTCACTGAGTCTCCCTTTTCATATGGAAACAGACAGAGTGAAAAGAAAAACAGGCTGGGAGGGAGACTTGGAGATGAAGATGTGGACGTAAAGAAAGCGGGCAACAGATGAGGGACGTAAAGATCCAGACAGTGAATGTGAGGGAGATAAAGAAAATCGTTGAGACAGAGAGGCAGATTACCGGGTCGGACAGAAAGGGGAGGGTTGAGCTGTCATATGACGGCCAGGCCTCACCTTGAAACCACATGATCTCTATCTGCTCTGTCGGGGCATTGTGGGAAAGATGCTGAAACCTTTGCTTCATTAGAGCTGTGCTAGGATTTCAGCTATGATTCAGGATTGTTTACATGAAGGTAAACAGTTTAGGTTAAAGGTTAAAGGAATGAATTCCCTAAATGAGTGTCCTGACATGATTATGTGTGTTTCTGCTGTTGTTTCTGTCCCCCGGTGCACAGAAAGCTGACTGATCCAGATCCTTACAGTATGTTTTGCTCTAACTAGCCATAAGAATGTGCAGCGTATAAACACTCCGCTAAATGTGTAAACCATCCCGGAGCAGGCAGGGCTGTCAAACTGCGACCATATAGGATGAGGGCAACAGCTTGATCCACACAGAGGAGGAAGGGGAGTATGGAAAAAAACCCTTAGTGCTAAACACGAGCTGAGCTCACCAACAGCTTTGCCTCTCTCATCCCTTTGGAATGAAGCAGCACAGACCTGCAGTTTACTCACATCACTTCACAGAATCTCTTAGTATTTAGGTTTAAGTCAGGTTTAAAGGACTTCAGTACACAGACACCTTGTAAAGTGATGTCACTCATGTTCACTAACTTGCTAGAAAAAGGTCCTACTAACCCTTTAGGTGCTTAACCCCAGTAGCCTTGCAAACACCACATTTGACGCAAATCTATCAGAAAAGTACTTGAGCTCCACTCAACTTTAATTACAAAACCCTTCAGTGTCTTGAAAAGCAGCAACAACCTGCAAGAGACGTCCGCTAAGTGCTTGTAGAGCTGCAGAGGGGTGATGATGCACCTCAGGGAAGGCGAAAGTTACTGTTGGTGTGTTTGAATGCGACATAACTAGAGAAAACATCTGTGAGCTGTTTTGAAGTTGAAGTGCAAACCGAATAACACATATTGCTACAGCATGTGGAGAGGTGAAGAAATGTGAAACATCACATGTTGACTGAATAGATTTCCAGAACAGGGAGGCTCTAGGACACTAGAACTTCCAGTCAGTCCCTTTGGAGGTGTCATGAACCCATATGAATGAAACATCTGTAATGGGATGACAGCAACGATCCACCGCAGCTGCCTTTCCCTTGTTAAGTGTGTGGCTAATGCTCTAATCCATTGACCAGCATTGCAAATTAAATAGGGAATACAAGCTTCCAAGCATAGACACTTCAACATGAGACTGTACAATACTGCATGAACGGACGCCTTATGAGACGTCTTCCCAGGGGCAGTGTGTATCATTTAAGACACATTTCAGCCTTGATCTTTGACATTTGTGTTGACAGTTGTCTTTTCTCACTGGTACTTCAATAGTTACAGTCATCTTCCCCTCACACATTTCCTCTGTTCATCTGGGAATTTAAACCAGCGTGTTAAGAGTCCAAACTGCATTGCGAACCTTGAGGCTAAGTTTGATGTTGTTTACTTCTGTCATATGGTGTTGCTAGACAAGAGCTGCAACATAAATAAAAGGAATTGGGGCAACAAATTAAACTGCTGCACGGAGAGAAGAGTAGAGCAGATAGAGGAAGCAAGTTGGATGGACAAAAGCACCAAAAAGGATGGAATGCAGAGCCGAAACGGACAACAGAAACTCTCCATAGTAACGTTATCAGCCACCTGGGAGCCATTTTGGCCCCTTTCTACCCTTATTTACTTAATGTTTTCCTGGAGCCCAGCCCCTAATCTGTTCACACCCCTCGCTCCTAATTTCTGTCTTTTTTCTCCTGCAGTAAAACACTAAATAAATGTTGTTAAAGTTGTGAGTTCTGAGTTGTTGTAGCTGCACTGCACCCTGAGCCCTAACATGCAAAAGCCCACAGCTGTAGTAGAAAGCCTATCTCAGGGTGCCTGAGAGGCCATTTTTGACTCAAGTGCCCATAAAGGGAGTTGCAGAATGGAACCGGCCCCTGTTTCTCGACTCCCTCCTTGCGCCCTGATTTCCTTGTCCTGCTGTGTGCCTGTGCATGTCAGGAGGGGCTCTGCGTCAAATCCGCCGCTGCAACAGCTGCTCCAGTGGCCTCCGCCTCATGCGCACACTCCAACACATGCACGCACACACATGAGTGGACTCCCACAGCAGCGGGAAAGCATCCACCAAAGGCTCACGACGCCCACTGATGCGCGCCATTACGCAAAGCTGCCCAGACCACATGTCATTAACAGACATCGCCAACTGCACCACAGCACTGTCCAGGCCATTACGCAGAATTGCTTCCAAGTCATATTATCAGACTGGACACGCACGCACGGACATGCATGCGCACACACAGCACTAGTATTTATGGGTTACTGGGCTGTTTGGTTCATTTGTCTTTAAAAGTTTGTATTTCCTTAAACAAGTGGAGAAATCTGTAACTACCACAGTTTTAAATACACATAATCTTGTGTTGATAGTCACTGGCACAGGTAGCATTGCTGTGTCCTCATTCGTTCCAAAAATCATAAATTATTTAGTGCATTTATCCAAGAAGGCAAATTTGGGAGAGCGTAGGGCTGCAGAGGACGCTGGAGAGGGCCTCTGCGCGCACAGAGGCCGTTCACCCTCTCCGCCTCATGCGCACACAGCCTATAGTTTGCATGCATACACAAACAAATAAGCACGCATGCACACGGGGCTGAGAACGCACAGGGAGGGAAAGGATTCAGCGCCTTTGTGCTGGGAGTCAACGGTGACATATCAGCTTTCACTCCCTCTAACAGCGAGCCGAGGCGCAATTAGCGCGTCGGTACTCCAAAAATACAAGATGAACCTCATCTGAACCGTTCCCGTGCGCATTCAGCCAGTTCCGCTCCCTCCAACGCGCCGCACACGCCTTGGAGAGAAGAAACACTCCCGAGTGCGAGTGAAAACAGCGGCAGCCTCTCATGTTTGTGTGCGTAAACTAGCTTTGGAAAGACCCAACCCTTTTGTCTACCTGTGCGCGCGCGCACATACACACACACGCACACGCACACACACACACACACACACACACACACACACACACACAGAGGCGCGTAGAAGGAGTTTGTTCGCACTGGTTTGCCTTCAAGCAGCGCACAGCGTTGCGTCACATTCTACTTTGTTTTACCTGCCAAAGCTCAAGTTCAGGGGAAAAAATGAGTCCTTGAACATATCAGAAAACTCTTCTTTTATACAAAAAGTAAATATTTAATGTGGAGCACTCAAAAACAATTTAGATGCCACCCTGCTGCCAAATTCAGTTTCTAAAACTTTTTAAAAAGCTATTCAAGCTTCAGTTCAAACTGCAGCCGTTCCGAAGCTGCTCATCACACGATTTCATGCACTTAATGCAACTTTGTCAGTCTTTGGCATCTTTAAAAGTCTGATGAACATACTGAACACTTTGGGTCAGTTTCTGTCATTTCTTTCGTGTCAAATTCCACAGTAACAGTTGTTCGGCGACTAAAATGACGCATAAAGCACCAAATTAAACTAATTAAAGCAGTTCCTACCGTAATAAAGGTAACCATAGCATCGGCAGGTTAGTATCCAACAGAGTCGACATGAAGGTGATTAATTTTTAGACAGAATCCTTTGGCGAAAACTTCCCACTTTCAGAGGGCTGCCGCAGGTCTGTGCGCCACACTGGTTCTGTGTGGAGAGGATCAGGGTGTGCGTAAAGCTCTCTGCGTCTCTCTCTCTTCCTCTCTCCCTCTCTCTCCGTCTGTCTGTCTCTCTCTCTCTGTCTCTCTCTCTCTCTCTCTCGACAACATAATCTACGCCGCTCTTTCTGTTACAGGACAGATGGCTCTTGGCGCATGTTGCCGCAAAGACCTGCATGCATGCTGCCACTGTCTGTCGGCGGAGCAAGCCTGCTGACATGAATTAGGACACCGAATTAGGAACGTGCTTGTGTGCATGTGCGTGCGTATGCGTGTGCGTGACTAATGCAACTATACGTCTTTTGTAGTGCTGGCTGACATTTGGCAGGTTCCCCAAGACTGACCGTTTCAAGTCAAATAGGGCTATACTCTTTTAAGAAATTAAAAATAAACTAAATGAATTATATTTGTTCTATAGGAATATAGACATAAACTAGACAAAAATCCCCTGTGGATATTTTGAAAGGGCCAGGAGGGCTACTGCCAGAGTGTGTACATTATGATGAGATGCTTGATGATTATCAATTAATGCTAAGGTAACATTAGCATGTCAAATAACACATTGAAAAGATCTCAAACACTGTTACAATGCATTTAAGAATCATTTTAACGTAGGTTAGCATGTTAGCATTAGCATGCTAATCATTAGCATATTAGCACAACAACCCGACATCAAAAGTCAAACCTGTATGCACCAACAAGTTCAAAGGACCCCATGTTAGCATTAGCCGCTGCATTGTGGCTAATGTTAACAGGCCAGCATCACTCATTACTAACATTTCAAACTTACCAGTAATAGTAAGATAAGAAAGAGCTTGATGACAAGCTGATCATTTGAATCAGCTACATAGCTTTGGCTGAAGCTACATATGTGTGCTTGTGTGTGTGGCAGAGGAGTGCTTCGAAGTACTGAGGCTCAGAGGTTGCCACAGCAACTTGAGCTGGTTGCCATTGACGACAGGGGCCCCCCAGGCAGGGACAGACAGAAACGTGGAGAAAAACAGCCATTTTCTGCCTCTGCACTGCTCTCACATTTGGGCTTATCCTGAGAGAACGGTAGCTCCTATCAGAAAAAAACACAGACTGTCATCGCTGTAAGGACTTCCTGAACGTTTCGGTGTGCTTTTGGTGTTTCTACACAAGATATTTTGCAGACACTCGTGAGTTGAAAACAGGGGTCCATTCTTTGTATTGCAGTCAGTGAGGAGCAGAGACAGATGTGGCCGCACTTAGAGGCTGCTAATTCAAATTCCGTAAGTCTCTCTGATTTTTCGAGCACATTGTAAGAGACAGAACTTTGTCTACAAATGTGGAAAAAGTCATGCGTGTAGAGCGTAAATTGTGGCTGGGAGGAGTGTGGAAAGAGAAAAAAATCTAGAGTTTTTTTAGGCTCTCTGCCACTCTGGCAGTTGGTCTCCTCCACTCTAGCATGAACATTCCATGCAATACACACCCATTATAGCCCACCCTTGGGCTCACTCTCTTAGGCCAGTGGTCGCCGTGGCGATGGGCCCTTTTGGCTCTGTGAGGGTCTGAGAAACGTCTGAATTTGGCCTCGGCGCACCCCTCGAACAAATGCGTCTCACGCAAACAACAAAACTCCTATTGCCGAAATTTCTTCACCATCAAAGCTACAAGGCTTTGCTGTACACGCTGATCACTTTATTTTCTTGCTGGGGTTAGAAATGTGGATTTTAGAGGGAGTTAAAAAATGGGTGGCTTCTGTCGCTCCTGTTTTTGATTTGTATTGGACCCTATGGGCCAGGTCAGAGTTACTCTCCTCGCTCAGAGGCGCAGAACTCAAATATTGTAAGTCCTGTTGTTTAGTCAGGCACATTGTGAGAATCAGCACAAGCAGTGCAAAAATTTCAGATGCGTAGAGTGAAATTTGTGGTTTGGAGGAGCATGGAAAGAAAAAATTTTAGACACTTTTCAGAACGTCTCTCCACTCTGGCAGTTGGTCTCCTCAACTCTAGCGCGAACATTCCGTGCAATACACACCCATTATAATCTCAAAATTTCTCCAAAATTGATCACGGTCATTGAACAGCGATTGATCAAAAACTATACGACCTATCAAAACGTGGATTAATACATAAGACTTGTGTCTACGTTTTAAAGTTGGAATGCCATCTCTAGGTTAATGTATGCCGGAGCAGTAGTCCTTTGAAAAAGGTCAATTTTTTTTCACTTTTTTCGCCTCGTCTCATTTACTTTGAATGGGAAATTTTCATTTTCTGTAGAGATAAATAATAGCACACCGAGTCCGATCGAGCCGCACGTTTTGGTGTATCGTGTGCCTGGGTGCTCACTATCGTTTTTGACTAGTCGCGAACTGAAATTTGTACGGAAGATGAATAATAATAAGTAGAAGAAGAAGAAACACGCAGAAGAACAAGAGTGTTCAGTGCAAAGCACTGTATCACTAATAAGTTGAAGTAGAAGAAGAAGAAACACGCAGAAGAACAAGAGTGTTCAGTGCTCAGCACCATATCACTAATAATAATAAGAAGAAGAAAAAACACGCAGTATAACAATAGGGGCTCGAGATGAAACCTTGTGGCCCTAATTAGTTTATACCAACTGATTAACAGAGATACATATGCACTAAACTCCCTCTATACTAAAGATATGGGAGCAAACAGCATAAGTTAAGTTGCTGCGAAGTACAGATAGAGTAAAAGTCACAGAAACCTTCATAGAAAGGAAGAAGAAAGTTGGTCAGTTGAATGCAGCTTTGATAACGTATGTGACCAACTATCATTTTCAAGTTCTAAAAATCACTCACCATACTGTATGTCAGAGCTTCTTTTTTTTAGAGATAGCCTTTATGCATCATACTTCATTTTTTTAACTAACTCTGTCATCTAAATTGATATCTGGTGGGATAAATTAAGAAAATGAGACCGTGGCTACATGTAAGCACTGTGTGACACCTCTAAGCCAGAAGGTCCTTGTTTACTGAATGAATCTTCAGCCACACCAGCTTCTCTTTCGTGGAGTTAGAATAGAACTGGTTTGGCTGAAAGCTTTAAGAATGAATAAATGAAATATAATGTATTTACTCACTCACTGTCATTATTTCAATACATTTGTATTTTAGAAGTTAATACAGTTGAGTAGAGTCCCATCACATAGCCTAACATTTGACTAGTTCATAGCATTTACTGTACATATTTTTGAGTCGAGTAAGACTTAGCTGACTTCTTTTTAGCTCTATATCACTTACAGGTTCAATGCCTTGCTTGAAGTACCTATAAATCTGTTACAGCTCATGCTTGTCCATGTCTAGAGAACTTTCAGGTGGTGAAACATCCTCTGGCTGTGATGTCAGAGCCCCGAGCTCTTAGGGGCTTTAGAAACAAACACTACAGAAACCTGTATCTGACAGGGATCAGATTATCTCATGACTGACTAGTCTTACAAAATCCTACAAAGTGTCAGACTTTGACACTGAGGACCTTGGTTCCTGTCTTAAACAAACAGAAAATGCTGGTGTATTTATCCATGACCATGAACTTTCTCTAACATCACTAGTTCTAGCTGTCTAAGTTTAACCAAAGCTTTTGCATTCTTAGCTTACATTTCTTTTTGGACAAACACTTCTATTTCTGTGTCTGAGCTGATTCCCAAGACAGCAAAACAGATGTGGCAGCGCTCTGTTAGCAACACATCTGGTCTCTCTCCCCCATCTCTTGTCAATCTCAACAGCACATCTGGTAAAGCTATGAACATTTTCTCATTGGCCAGCACACACAGGCAAGACCTGACCTGACTGATAATTGCACAGGTGGATGGTGGATGGACTTATATTATTAAACTGTGGAGGGTTAAGTGACTGGCAGGCACAGCCTCCTGTCAGGCTGGCCAGATGCAAAAGCCCTGCCAATCAAATCATTGTGGTTGGATTTAGATTATGTTTATGGAGAGTTTAGTGACATTATGTGTTTTGAGCCCGCCAAACCGCAACCATAAAGGCAGATTTGTATACAGTTTGACAGAAGCACTGCCTGAAAAGATTGACCCAGGGCAAAAAAACACCCCTCCAACGGCAAACTCTCAAAAAGTTTTTGTGGGGATTTTGACCCCTGGTGGTGCTACGGAGCCATGTTTTGATGAAGGGGGGCCTTCTTTTTTGTTTGTATCTCAAGGTCTACAATAGCACGTGTCACATGGATCACATGGTTAGTCCACTGATCCACACTTGATGATATAAAGAAACACACAGTAAAAAAGCAGATTTTATTTGAACACTTTTGAAAAGCATCAGTTACTAAAAAGGGCAAAATCAGCTGTTTTCATGCCACATGACTCAGGGGAAGGGCTGGGGGTCTAAGTTGAGGCCACTGAGAGGGACTTATTTCTATCATGACACTACTACTAGTTGTGTAAACTTTTGCTCAGAATCTGTAATTAAAACAAAGGCAATCAGAATCTACCCTATAAATTAACCATGTGTTAACAAACAAGGTCAGATGCATGATCAAAAATGCACAGGCAGATTTTAAGGATAAAGTTGAAGAGAAACTGAGATGCCTGGAGGGGGATTGTCAGTGTAATGACCCCCTCAGTCTCTAAAATAATCTGAACCTATTCCAAATGTGATAAGCAGGACTTCAGTGGTGAGTGTGAGACTGTTTGCACTGGGATGACCCCACACCCCATGATCCTACGGGAAAGTGAGATCATCTCTGTGTTTGGAAGGGTCTGAAAGAATGACCCCAGCGTCTTGCATCATCAACTTTATTTGACTGTGTTGTCCTGATTACAGGTGTCCCTCAGGGGTGTGTACTATCTTCCCTGATGTTTTCAATATACACAAATGAACACAACAGTGTCTTCTCCCTGGTTAGCTGCCTACAAGATATGAACAGTGCCTCCTACTGCCAGTACATCAGCAGCCTTGCCTCCTGGTTTGCCAAAACCTTCTTAAATCATAATGTCATGGAGACTGAGGGGCCACTCAGTGTGAAGGGCCAGGAGAGTGGAGCAGGTCTTCAAATATCTGTCAGCAGTAATAGACAATAAACTCACCTTCCAAGACAATATTGGTTACATCTGCAAAAAAGCAAGATGCAAACTGAGGAGCTTTAAGAAGCCAGCACATCTTTTCCATGGTCATCTTTTCCATGGTCTACAAATTAGTAACTGGGAGTGTTCTCAGATTTAACATCATCTCACCGCTTTGGCGTCTCGCAATAAAGCAAAAGAACAACTGATATAGCTTGTCAAACAGGCCAGCAAGATCATTGGAGAAGAACATCAGCTGTGACCATCCTCAATAAGAATCTGATTAAACAGGCCCCTTGGAACTCACCTACCTTAACTCTTTCCCCCAAGCCCCCTTCCTTGTGTACAGTGTGCATTGTCTAAGAGGCTACTGCTAAATATGAATTTCTATTTTATGTAGATTTAATGGACAATCAAGTAATCTGAACTAGATACAGATCCTTAAAACCTGAAAGCCATCAGGTTAAGCTACGACATTTTTTCTGCTTAGTTAACCCCCGCCCCAGGAAAAAGAAAAAAGAAAAAAAAGAAAAACTTGATTAAAACCTTTTGTGTTTTTACTGAGAGGGATACTTACTCAAGATTTATGGCCTTTCTTAAAAACGTGAGAAACAGTCAAATTTCGTTTGAACTTATTTACTGAAGGATCACACTGTGGTTTTGCACCAGTGAAATCGAAGAAAAGTGGTTCCACTGAAAATTGTGTGTTTGGGCTCATGCGGGATGTACCTGATTTATCACCACGACAGACCAGTGGAGGAAACTGCATCTGAAATTCAACATCTGGGAAAAGCAGGCATGGTTCTCAGTCGAGCACCACAAAACAAAACAACAGCTTCTTCTTCTTCTTCTTCTTCTTCTTCTTCTTCTTCTTCTTCTTCTTCTTCTTCTTCTTCTTCTTCTTCTTCTTCCAAACAGCAAATCTGCTTTCTCATACATGAAAACAAACAAAACTTGGCACATCAGTCTAATCCCCTGCAAAACTTCCTAAACCGGCACTGTGGGCTAAAAGTCCTGACTGTGGCGCTCCAGCAACCGTCTAAAGTTAAAACTTTGAAAATTCGTAACAAATCAGTCGTAGATGCTATGACATTCACCAAAATGTAGGTCCAGTGTGCCGGCTCATAGTTTGAGCTGGCAGGACTTCTGAAGTTTTTTACACTAGTTTGAAATCTGCCACTATATGCAAACCCTGGTGACTGCCATGATCAAGCCCAGTAGTTTTACTTTGGTGTGTTTTACAAACATGTTGCAGTTTCTGTCGCCCTCTAGTAAATGTCTGGGAAATGCTTAGTGCAGCTTTAAGCTAGATCAAGCCAGCCTGTCCATAATTGCTAGCAGATTCTACGTACTCGTTCATCCACTTGTTCATCATCATTATGTCTGATGCAACTCTTGTGTTCTCTATCCTTTTTTTAGGGTGTGTGTACTTTCACGAACATAAATCTTATCACATGGACGTCTTATGTAATAGGCCACATTTTCTCCGAGTTGCTCCACATGATCGCAACATGCCATTGGTGGCAAAGGTTGTGAGCTCAGGAACCAGGTGATGCAGAATAACTGTCTTATACCTACTCAGGCATTTTGTGTGTGAATTTAAGACCGTTCTGTTGATGGACCCTCTTCCTTTATAGACTTTCTTCCAAATTGACACCTAACGAGAATATAGCGACTTTTTGAGCAGACCTTAACTCACTTCCCTGGTGCAGAGAGTTGTCAGTGTTTCTCTGTTAATGTGCTGCCATGTTGACCAGTCATCAGCCAGATGGATGAGCTGCGAATGTGTATACCACTTTCACTTATCTGTGTATGTTACGAAATGAAGAATATATTCTGCATACTGTATTTGGTTTTTCTGCCCTCTATGACTAAGCATAGACAAGCATGACATCATAAGAGGCCCCTTAATGCCAAGCTTTCGTTCAGCATCATCACTGTAAAAGATGTATTCAATTTTTGATGAGCACAATGGCAACGCACATCTCCATCAGGTCCCCCGGGCTCCCCACGTGACACGACAACTGTAATTATTATCCTGGGCTGCAGTGAAATCATCAAATATGAAAGGAGCGAGGGAGAGGGGAAAAGTTTTAAAGGAGAACAGGGAATGAAGAGGCAGAGGATGAGAAGGGAGGGTGATGAAGAAGAGGAGAGGATGGGAAGGATGGAGGGGAGGATGACAGATGTGAAAAAAAGAGTTAAGAGAAGAAGATTACGCAGAGGAGGGAAGGTAAAAAGTGAAGGAAGCAAATATGAGAAAGGGAAACTTCAGATAACTTCAGAAATGTCCTTCTTAAATCCAGTGCTACCTGACCAACAACAGACGGCATTTATCCTTTTATTTATAATCAATGTTCAAATCTTCAATTATGCAATTCATTTCCTGTTTTCTGTTGAAAGAGTCTCTCCTCATCTTTTCTTTTACGTCCTGCCTTTGTCTCGCTCCCTTCCTTGTGATTGCTAATTAGTTTCACCTGTCCCTCATTAGTCTTCCCTCTCTTGTGTATTGAATGAGTGTATTTTCCCTCTTTCAGCTGTCAGGTCATCTGTTTCTGTTCCCTTGTCCTGCCTTTCTTGTTCACCTGAGCTGTAGCAGTTTGTTATCAGTTCAGTAATTTGTATTGCTTCTCTGTTTATTTTGGATTATGCCCCTGCCTATTCCTGCAGTTTCAGCTTTAGTTCTGTTTGACGTGATTCTTGCGTAGGTGGTAAAAGAGGCTAACAGTGTTTCACCATGTTGAACCAGTCTGTGGCAAAATTTCCAAAGTATAGTTTGCAACGTTACCCAACATTGCTCATTAGCATTCTAGCCTCACTGTAATTTAACTTGCCCCAGTGCAGCTGTCCTGGCTGCACAGTTTCATTAAAACAATTAGCGTTGGCTAATAAGACCTCCTGTTCTTTCTGTTGGTGGGCAGCTCAGCCAATAAAATTTTGACATTGTACATTTCTGCAAATCACAGATATGTGTCATATCTATCACATCAACGTACAATAGGTATCAGTGAGGTAGTTCAGATCACCATAATGTATAGAACTTTTCTGCCTAATCCTAACCATAATATAACCACAACACTGTCACAACATGAAGGTGAAATGTAAAATTCAACATTTATTCTGGAGATTGGGTCGTGGTGAGTATATTTTCAAATGGTTGACTTTCTCTGTCATCCTTAATGTCTTTAAAATGTGGAGGCACTGCAAACTAAATGATAAAGCTACATGAATTAGTTGTGAAACAATGTAGGCGGAAACATGATAAAATATTTGGGTAAAAATAGTGATTTAATATATGATTAAATCCAAGGATGAACAGTAATTCCTTTACTGTTGTACTGAGACCATCAATCAGTTGAAGCAAAGTCTGCAAGCACGTTCAGGCGCATAACACACTCCTCCACTGCAACAGATATTCAGTGCACCGTTTTCATCACAGCAGTTCACTGCTGAGACTTTTGCTGCCACTGCTCATCTCACCACTCAAATTAATACCATCACTCCCAGTACTTTGTGGTTTCTTTGTGGGGAGTGATGAAGTCACAATTTTATACTGAAAAGTCATACAAAATATTTAATTATAGTTGATTTTATTTGTTTACAGAAGTAATAAAACACAAAAATATTGAAAACATTACAGATTAAAAAGAGATCAAGCTGTTTAAATGAAAACACTCAAATGGGCTTAGAAATACATCTCACCAAAAACCCTACTTCCAGACAAGAATATAGAAAACACACGATTCTGCAAAACCCTGCAAAAAGCTTTTGCAAATTATGTTCACTGACTTTTTTTTCTAATCGACCGTGGATGTTTTTGAAATTCCCACTTTCAGCGTTACTTTAGCAGCAGCTTCAGTCCTCCATTGCTGGATGTGTTGAGGAGCAGTAATGAGTGCAGGTCACCTGTGGCTTGTGAGCGTTTGAAAGCAAAAGTCAGCGACTCAGGTTAATTGCAGGTCTGTGATAGGGCACATGGTCAAGTTTCCTGTAGTAAAGCTTCCTATCCTGGTGCATTTTTCAGTTAACAGTGAAATCCCTGAAGGGGACAAACTAGCTTCCTGCGGGACGGCTGCTCTTGCTCTGCTCCTCCTGCTCCTCCTGCTTTTGTTTTGTTTTGCGTCGTTTCATTTTTGTTTCATCTGTCCTTCTGTCAGCCGAAACCTCCTCATAAATAAATATGACTTGTATTAACCTGACTGGATTCTACATTTCAAGTGTGGTGTTGGTCCATTAAGTCTGAAACATGATGCCATGTTGGGATTGTTCAGATAACCTTAAACAAGGGGACTTAGTCTTCTCTGACAGACTAAATCCTGATGAAATCACAAGCAACATCCCAAATTACATGAATGGATTAGATTTGTACTCACAGTAAATTCCGTGTCATTTAAACGGGGCCTGTTCAAAAGCACCGCGCGCTTCTTTCATTGTTTGCACAGTGATAAGCACCAGCGAACAATCCCAACCACCAACAGCAAACACCATTCCTGTTGAAAATATCAACAGGGAGCGATTGACAGGACAATTCTGTCACGGCATTCTGCGTATTGTGCAGCTCTCTGTTCCATGGAAAATTAAACAGCGGTGTTGACGGACACCCACCTATTAAAAAGAGATGAATGCAGCACACGCATGCTTATTCAAGCTCCAATAAGAAGATAAATGCAAACACACTCACCTACTCTGAATTAATAGAGGCAGATGTGTGGTGGCGCACAAAGCAAACACACCTGAGAGAGAAATGAAGGCGCAAGGACTGGAAGGTGGGAGAGTGGAAGGAAGGTGTGGTGGAAAGTGGGATAACAAGGAGGAAAAAATAGGAACATAAATAAAGCAGGTAGTGGATGGAAGAGAGGAAGCACAGGAGAGGATTTGATTAGAGAAGGAAGAAAGGGTGGGAGGAGGGAGAAAAGGGGGGAAAGGGTGCTGCTGTGCTCTACTGCCTCCCAGACATTTAGTCAAATAAACAGAGGAAGAGGAGAGTGATGGCTGTGGACGTGGCTCTAGCAGAGGAGCAGCCTCCCTAAATGCTGCTGAACATCCCAGAACACAAACAGACCTCACAGGGAGCGAGTGTATTTGTGTCGACGCAGGCACCAAATTGGTGCTGATTATAGACGACCAGGACCAAATGTATAAACCAGGCGTACGCACGAAAACTGCGCTTCCGCCACTTTCCACGCAGGTTTCTGAATGTAGAAAATCTACGGGCGGTGAGAATGTGCAGACTGGTAGACATCTTTCACAGCACACGTGGTCTTTTGAGTCAGATTAATATGATATTGTGAGTTAGCAAAAAAGGGATAATAAAGCGGTGAATTTGGGTGACATTTCATTTGGGTTTTTCTTATTTTTTCAGTATTAGGATGTATCTTATAGTTTCAAAAAATATTCACTGTGACTTCAGTGGTTAACAACTTTTTTTTTTTGTTCTGTCTTGATATATTGGATATGCGTGTTTTTAGGCGTTATAATAATATATATATATATATAATGATAATGATCTTTGTACAAATAAACATATATATAATAATATATGATATTTATATAGATCTGCTAATATTGTTCTATTGGGGACTACATGTTTTCTTCTCTCAGTTTGATTAACCATTATTTCAGTTTTACAGTCGTAAAATATCATTCCTTCAACTCCTTAGATTACTCCTTACCTGTGTTCCTCAAAATTGCAATGGTACACATACACATAACACACACATAGGACAGTAAAGAATGAGATGGAGAATTATTTTTTTTAATGATTTATTTAATTATTACTATGCTAACTTTTTGTTCAGTATAAGTGACTTTATTTCCTGAAGGGCCAGTTCACAGAAATTATGAAAACATGAACCTCTCTCCTCCTTCGAGTGGTCTCTTTCCAGTCAGATATTTTGGTTTCACAGACAAACACTTGGACCATGGCTTTGACCCTTCCCCTGTGCATGAAACACAAAGTCTAAGATGAAGGAATGTACACTTAGAATGAATAATCCCAACTCACCAACAATTCCCTTCAACTTAACCCAGGCGCTACCCAGTCCCTCTCCTTCAGCAGCTTTAAAGTATATCTGATTCTGATTTAGATTCACACCCTGAAACATTATTTATATAGCCAAAAAGTGTGTCTCTAAGGGCTCTACAATCTGTACAACATACAACACCCCCTTTAACCTTCAACTCTGAGCAGAAATAGACACCAAAAACAAACAGTTTTATTACAGTATTTTATGACTGCTCTGGCTTGTGCACAGTTGTGCTTGTCGGAAGTAATTTTTGATGACAAGTGGGGCCAAAAAAAGAAAGAAAGAAAGAAAAAGACATGTTTTACTGACTAAGAGACAGAAAAAAGAGAGAAATCAGAGGAAAGACCAATGATGATTATCAGAGCAGAACACTGCATTATTCATCCTGCTCTCTGGGGACGGAGACGGGAGCTGGAGGAGGGATGGAGTGAGAGAAGGTAAAAAAGTAGGTGAGGGAGGAAAGAAGGCAAAATGAGCAAGGAGCACAGTTAGGATAGAGGAAGAGGAGGATGAGTGGAAAGAGTGGAGTCTAAGTGTGACAGGAGGTGAAATTGAAAGAAAAGA
Source organism: Chaetodon trifasciatus (assembly GCA_037975065.1). Lineage (NCBI taxonomy): Eukaryota > Metazoa > Chordata > Actinopteri > Chaetodontiformes > Chaetodontidae > Chaetodon > Chaetodon trifasciatus. The sequence continues at coordinate 2,601,398 of JBBMOE010000028.1, read as the reverse complement.
TGGGTACTAGAAAATAGACAAGGAAGGACAGACCCAAAGTGAAGAGGTGAATGAGGATGGAGAGGAGGCAAAGACATGAGAAACAGCTAAGTGTCTTTGACCAACAGTGCTGGTTTCTTTTAACCTCGTCCACAGTATGTGTCCAAATATAATCAACAGTTCTAATTGTCTAATCTCAGTCAAGCCCCAATCAAGGTGTGGTAGTGGCGACTCCCAGGCGAGTTAGTGAACATAACATAAGGAAAATAAAGCTCTCCTGCTAGCAAGCTTGTTAACTAGCTAGCTCGGTCACTGATTGGGTTGCCACGCATCCCATATAATATGGAATTATCTTGTATTGAAAATTAAAATGTACCACCTCTTACTAAATCATATGGACGATTTTTGTCCTGTATTTCATGCACACTCTACTCTAATGCACACACTACATCTTCACAAACCTGGAATGACAAGAAATGATAAAAGAAAGAGTTTCACAAGACATAGTGGAGAAGTATTAAATCAGAGTTTGTAGTTGAAATTTGATTTATTTTACAAGGCCGCCATAAAAGAATATAATATGCCGTAAAATATACTAACCAGTTGAACATTGGTAGAAATGAATCTGCCAAAAGGTAAGCCACTCCATCCTTCATGAGAGGATTTGGACTGCAGGCTAAAAAGATATTTTATAATAGCAACAAATAGTGTACACTGAGAGTTCATTTCTTTTACATTCATTTTGAGAGTAGCAGAGGACTTTGATGCATGAAAAGTGCAAATTGGTGGTTAAAAATACCAGAATGCAGGAAATAAAGTGTGCGATGCTCTAAATCTCATGTGTGAGGCCCCCCGGATGCCCTGCTTTTAGGCTTTGTTTAAACAAACATTAGATGGGACTACAGTACAGCGCAGAAGCTGTAAAGGCTACATTATGTGCTTTCCTTGAAAGAAAACACATTGTGTGTATGTTACTGGCAGTCCTCCAGCATGTTTTCCAGAGCATGGACGTTGTCGCAGATGCTTTTTGGAGGTGTTTACGAACAGGCTGTGACTGTGCTTTTGTGTAGAACAAGTTGGTACAGGGATAATTGGAGGTGTGATGACAGTTGTCTAATGATAAAGTAGTGTTTAAAGATGGTGAAGAAGAGAAAAGCAGCATAATGACTGATTGAAGGTTACTGTCGGTTGAAGTTTCTGTTTATTTCCTGCATTCCCTTATCGTTTTATGTAACACTCTGTATGGTTTTCCAGCCTTTTAACATACCCAGAGGTACTTGACATTTTTATTATTTATTTATATATTATTTATTATTATTATTATTTATTTATATTATTTATTTTTTCTATTATTTCTGCAAAGAAACAGGCTGAACAGGCCGTTTCGAGGTCAATCTGGCCTATGAGCAAAACTTTCACAATTTATCAAAGAGGGCTTCTCATTCAGGAATCACTCATGGATATAAATCAGGAATTGTACTTTAATTATGTGTGATATGTCAAAACGATTTGCGATTGGAAGAATATTTTCCAAAAGGCCCGCTGAGTGAAGTGTTCTCGACAGGACTGTTACTTTGTCCTTATTTGGACAACAGAATTTCTGGTATCCAGAGGCAGAGATAGTGTCACAGCTTGTACTCTTTATTATCTGATCAAGCTCATTAAAAGGGATGCCACACAGTTTAAACATATCTCACAACCCGAGGCAACTGTTGTTGTCAATGACATATTTAAATAATTCATTGATTTAACATGTAACACAAAAAACAAATGGCAACAGAATGAGGCAATGTTACTTTTTTTTTTTTTTAGGAATATTTCTAACCCTGCAGGCACTTTCATCATCCCCAATAAAACTTCTATCATCAGCCAGTCTTAGGCCTTTTGAAGACTATGCTTATAAAGTATACTCGGGTTCAGCTGGTGACAGCTTCCAAATTACAGGCTATTATGAAAGCAGATATGAGCCCACTGACTCTGGTCTGCTTCAGCAGAATAGCATTTGTCCTGCGTGAGTCACTGAAAGCAGTAAGTCAAATGTGACACCTCTTGTTTCTATTTCAATTTTTGAAAGGTCTGTTTCTCTCAGGATTCAAAATTATTCAACCATGAATTAAATGAATTCCATATCATGATATTCACAAGCCTCAAAGCATACTTTTCCATTTTGTAATGTCTTTTTTCAAGGGTCAAGTGTTTTCAATCAATTGGAAACTACTCCTTAACTTCTTCTTCTGATTGAGCTGCTGAGTCTTGCAGTCCATTTTCTCAAAAGCATTATTCAGTCTGCCTGTGGATGTCGCTTTACTAAACTGCATTCAGATCACAATGAACACACAGATGCAGATATGACCTCTCTTATAATTGCACGCTCACTGAACTACTCCTTTAAAAAGTGGAAGTTTCATGGTTATTTCAATGGAATGTCAGTGATTAGTGAGGGTCGTGTAAGTCCATGCAAAGATTTTGCATGATGTTCGACTTTGGTAAACTGGCCCTTGTATTTGTGCTGTTATCTCATGTCAGAATCACATCTCGTGTCTCATCCCACTGTGTGAGTGGCGTCCCTGAGTTTTGCCTCTTGTGTGTATGTGGATTCTCTTCAGGTATTTGTGTTGCAGAGGGGGTTGTGTGGCTCATGTCCCACCTGTGTTGGGAGCACATTAAAGTGCTTCATGTCCAACCAAAACCTTATATTTCTTATGTGTTTGCAATCTATCTACATAATATTGTTCTGTTTCTCATTTGGAGGTTTTTCCTGTTATATCAGCGTTCTGTTTCATGTCTGTCCATACCGTGCCGCCCTCTGATAACTGGCTTGTGAGGATTCATCTGCATGTTTAAAGGTTCATGCAAATGTAATCCCACTGCGTGACAAACGGGAAAGAATACAAGACAATGCACTTCGATATGCCAAAACATTCCCAACCAAGTGTGAACAGCTTATTGTCACCCCTCCCTCGATGCCCAGGGTTGGGGTCCCCATGAGCAAGGCGCTAAGCCTCGAACTGCTTTAAAGAAGCAGCTCCAGTTGGGCGTACTGGGCTGCAGCCTGTACATTTGAGTGTGAAATAGGGCATTGGTGAAGGTGCACTGGTGCTAAGCAAACCTTCCCTGAGTAAATAGAGATTAATTTAATTTAATATAGACATGCAAACACACACACTGTACACAGAGGCTGAACAAGTGACCAAAAGAAAAATGTCGCCTGTAAAAACGTGATACTGCTTTGTTCCCTGAAAGCCACCATGAAGGCCAGTATTTACATCTGTGTGTTTATTATAGAGAACAAACACATGTATTTGTGCCTCATTGATCACTTGGTATAATTGAACATAATGCTTCTGCTGTTAAAAGATATATTGCAGAGTGTACGCTGGTGCCCTGCCAAAGGTGTTTCCCTGCCTTTCACCCAGTTCATACTGGGAGAGGCTCCAACAGGAATACATGCGACTTGCTTGAATGAGAAACCACTTAGAATTTATTTGAATTGACTTCATGTTTAGAGGGACTTTCCAAAAGTGTTGAGACGGCCGAACTGTGCCAACACACAAAATTAAGAGCAAAATAAGCAACAGTTAGAATTTAATTTCAACACATTTAACTTAATGTGTTACCGGTAAACTTTTTTACTCAAACAATTGCCAGGTCAGAACAATGGGCCCAGCCGACTGCGTAATGTGGTTTTCATTTTTGAAATGAGTCTTTGGAGTCTTTTTGGATCTTGGGGGGAGAAAAATGGCTTTAATGTTTCCGAGCAGAAGTTTTTTTTTTTTTTTTAATTCAAATAGATATATACATTCCTCCACACTGTGACTGGCAGCATTAACATTTCACATCCTAAAGAATACCTGCAGTTTATCATCAAGACTTTGATTAGGAATCCTTGAATTTCAAATACATCATTTCTTCCAAAGACACATTCCTCTTCAAGTCCCTGATATTCTACCAAACAAAACCTTGAAAGTAGTTCTTGAATTTAATGTCCATGTAAGTTAGATTAAGGCTTAAGGTAATTAAATGTTCCTGTTAGTCAGACATGTTGTCAAAGCGAGGTGCTATAAAAAGCCAGCAGAGAGGATGATTTGTTTCCCACCCTGCCAGAAAGGCAAAAGTTGAGTGCTGCAAACATTCAGCAGCCCAACTAAACACTTAATTACACATGTCAAAAGTGTAAATATAATGTCATTACTGCCCAGCAGAATAATCACTTAGTGTCTTGGAGTCTGCTCACTTTCTGTTCAGGTCTTCACATTGGTTTAAATGAAGTGTGTGGAGAACAAATAAACAGTGCCAGACAATCAGTCAAGGCTTTCATTTATTTGACTTCGACATGGCAACATCTGTCGCTCTGCATGTCAGAGGCAACAAAACATGAACAGAAAGTGAAAAAGGCTTTCCTCCCGCTCCACCTCTCTGCTTTCCCTGTCAGACAAGTCGGATTAAGACAACAAGAAGCTGCCTGAGGAGGAAAAACCCTTTGCTTCAGAGAACAGGAGGGACTCCAGTGGGTTTTGTGCTGTGGCACAATTTGTTGACTTACTTTACAAATGAATGTGTGTGAGAGAAGAAGGTATGCATGCTTGTGTGTGCGTTCATGTGTGTGCATTGCTATGAGCGTCTGTGTTTCCAGCATGTCAACACCCACAGCAGAGTGCAATAATAGTGCTCTGTTCCACATAAGCTGGTCTGTATCCTGTCCAACAGACACTGAAAGAGAATTTAATGTCTTGAAAGCCTTAGCGTGCAAAATTCACCAAAGCGCTTATTAGTGAAGGTACTCTGTCTCACTTGAAATAAAGTTCCTCTGCCTATGAGAGAAAACTCATAAATTTTTCTGTGTATTAGCTTCAGGAAAAACAAGCAGCAGACCTACATCACACAGCAAAGGCTACATATGTACTGTGCAGAAGTATATTAATGAGAAAGACTTGAGAGAATACACTCAGCGCCACAGAGACATACCGAGATGGACTATGGGAAATGTAGTCTAATGGTAAGCAAAGGTATCAGGATGAAGTAAACCATTAGTTCAGTTAATTTAGTTTATGCAATGGTTCAGACCACTGAGCAGGATACATGGGGGGATATTTACAAAACCCTTAAAAAAGTTTTGAGTTTACATCTGAATTATTCAAAGAGTCTGTTTCATTAAATATGTATGTGTATTTTCAATTACGTAATTTAGCTACGTAGTATATTCCAAAAAAGTTCAGATGCTGTGTAAAACATAGATAAAAACAGAATGCAAATGAATCATGTTTACTGACAGCTGTTTAAGAAATGTTCCTGAGCCCATGTCATAATATCCTTTATATAATCATGTGTTCACAAAGTGGTGAACCTCGCTCCATCCTCGCTTGTGAGCGACTGAGCCTTTCCAGGATGCCCCGTTCATACCTAATCATGACGCTATCACCTGTTACCAATCAACCTGTTTACCTGTGGAATGTTCCAAACAGGTGTTTTTGGAGCATTCCACATCTTTCTTTGAAACGTGTTGCTGCCTCAAATTCAGAATAAGCATATATTTCAATAAATCAATGAAGTTGATGAGGTACAACATTAAATATTTTGTCTCTGTACTCTTTTCCATGGAGTATGTGTCAGGATTAGATGGGAGGATTAGTAAATAATCCATCTGTTTTATTTATGTTATGTTACACAGCTTATTTAGAGTTCAGTCTTGACCGTCTAATTGCAGCCTTTGGAGCTACAATTAGTGTATCTCCAACCACACAATAACAGAGCTTGAGAGACAGAGACAGTATAATATCCACTTCAAGCACTGCCTCTGCACATCAGGAAAAATGAAATATAACTGATAATAATGATAACAAGAAAATGATTAGGGGCTGCATTCAGAATGACATCCTTTTCAGAATAGACGCTGGCGCTGCAGAGTTGACAAAGTGGAATGAATAAACTAGTCGATGATAAGGGGATCAGTTGGATCAACAGAACTGGATGAAGTTTTTAATCTACATTGCAGATCTACATATCCACAATAATTGAATCAGGGGGTAATGATAACAAATAAAGGCAAAAAATATTTTAACTCATAATTTCCAGAATACCGAATTCTTGACTTTGTACTTTATTATATTTGGCTACAACATACAAAACAATACATGTAACGGAAACCTGGGTCAGTGTACATTTTGCCAAGTAATTAAGATTCTCCAGCAGAAATGTGGCTGTGTTAAATCAACAATAACCCTGTTACCTTACTGCTTGGAACTGGGACATAGAAATTTGATCCAAGATCTCTGGTATGATAAGCAAGTTTTTACTCCGTGTATCACCTGTGATAGTGCAGATTAGAGGATTTAAATCTGTACATATGTAACAGATCTGTTATGACTCAGGAAGCAGGCCACTTCAACGAGGCCATGTTTCAGTTTGGTGTGACTTGGAGGTCAAAACTGACACTTTGTTGACCTCAAAGCAAATATTTTTCAGTTAAGGCAGCACATGGCTTCTTTTGATCCTCTCAATAACAACAGTTTCTGATATTCTGAAATATAATTTGTTGTGTGACACATGAGCTGCACGAAAGGACATCGCGTGGGCTAGAAAAACTTTAACTTTAAATTAGGATCAAAGTTGAACCAGCATTTAAAACAGTGGCAAAATCAATTCATTCAAACAGAATCACTAAAATCAGTGCATTGTTATTTGGTGTATTGCACTGTCCACTTTTATTTAACTCATTTCCCTGTGGAATTGAACTTGGACCCCTGGATCACTAATGTTAATGTGGTTTTTTTGTAAGTATTTTCATGCAGAGGGTTGCTTGACTGCAAAAATCTGCACAGTCAGTATTTTAAGTCTATCCATGGATACTGCGGTCTTCTCACAGCCCATTTCTTTTGAGATCTTGAAACGTTTGTGTAAATGTAAAAAAGCAGAGGCTGAACGTCGTCGAAGAAGCTTTATGTTTTCAATAAATATTCAGCGAGTTCTGGTGTGAGAGTCAATGACAAAATAACAAACTCAGATGATCTAGTCATCAAGTGGTTGGAAATCTCATCCAGATTAGCTCTTTGTCAAAACACTTCTTCTGATGTTAGTCATGGATGTTGGCTCAGATGTCCCCACCTGGGTTTCAGTGTGTCTTTCTTATGAACAGTTTGTCTTTTGTGCTCTGTCCAACCCGATTTCAGTATTTGTGTAGGTGTTTTCCTACTTGTGCCTTGGAAAATGTCTTGTGCCTGCTGAGATATCATATATGTGTCAGTCAGCATCTGCAGCAGTTAAAGCAGACTTTTTGATGGATATATATCCATCCAAGGTGGCACGGTGGCACAGCAGGTAGTGAGCGTGCCTCACAGCAAGAAGGTCACCGGTTCGATCCCCGGGTCAGACGGGGCCTTTCTGTGCGAAGTCCGCATGTTCTTCCCGGTTGTATCTGCAGTCGGCTCAGGGTGTACCCCACCTCTCGCCTGTTGACAGCTGGGATAGGCTCCAGCCCTCCCCCCCCCCAACCCAAAGGAGTGCTATGGAATTTAAATGTTGTGGGTGAACCAGAACTACAGGAAGAGGAAGACATGGAAGAATTTTTTGCTTTTGTCCCTTATCTTGGGGCATTTTTGCCTTTTAAATGCTGCAATATACTTGACAGGCAGACTGAAAACGTAGCGAGAGGTGAACATTGCGCCATTTCATCCCTGTCCACAATTGAGCCAAGAAAGTTGTGATTTACTCGGTATGTCATCGCCCTAGGCCACCATAACACCCCAGACATTTATATGTCTTATAAAATGAAGATTACATGAAAAATGTCATCTGACTGCATCCATAAAAGCACAGCATGCAATTCCACTTGCCATATTTCAGAGTTATTATATTGGCTCCTCTTTCGATGGGTAATTGTTTGCCAATTTCTGCACAAATGCAACATATTGGCATCAGTAAATGAACAGGTTAGCACGTTAGCTTGCCAGTGCACTAAGATTACATGTTGATTTGTGTAGCATGGTGGATCTGAGCTCAGGTGGCATTTTTTTCACCTCTGTCCCCCAGACAGCCTGAGTCCATCTCTGAGTTTGCTGTATTATGTGTCTGTCCAAACAATAAATTGCAGGGTGGAAACAGAAGCAAGCCACACAGCCATCATCTCTACACACAGCTTGACACAATATGGACAAGAGATGGTTTACCTTAACTTACACATCTATTTTTCTTTCCTTTTTACAAGTTACTTACCCCCAACCATCTTCTCCCATTACTGCATTCTTCAGTGTGTATGCATGTGGGTGTGTGTGACGGTGATCTGTGGCCTAGAGCTGAATAGGAGCATGAGAGGAGGAGGAGGTGCAGAGGGGAAAAAAGAGAGAATGGAGGAAGAAGCACCAGGATGAAGGTGGAAAAAGAAAAGATACATAGAAGGAAATGTGGTATAGGGAAAGAGAGGAGAACAAATGAGGCGGGGAAAAGAAAAGAGAAGCAGGGAAACAGGTGAGGCAAGGTCAGAGAGAGAGAAAAGGAGGAGAAGAACAGCTTTTGCTCCTGTCTGGATCAGATTTCTACCCAGTTTGACGGGTCATCGCTTGGCTTTTACCCCGCATGCAAACTCTGGTGATCTATGTGTCTAAAAAATACATATTAGCAGAAAAAAATGACACTTTAGGAATGATAAAAAAAAGTTCTTAAATGGAAAAAAAAACTGGTGTAATAAAGGATCAAAAAAGGATTACTTAAAAAACAAACAAACAATCAAAATCAATTTTCAAAAGAATAAATAAAACACACATGTACAATATTACAGGGACGCTCAGTTCAAGTTTTCCCAGCGAGAAGTTTGTGACTTTTCCCTCTGGGCCTCTCAATTCCTCGGCTCAGTTGTTGGCTTGGTCTCATATTTACACCCTTCCAGCACACACACACACACACTCTCTCACTCGCACACTGCCTTTATCTCCCAATCTCGCTCTGTCTTTTACTTACACACACATGCTCCTGCTGACACGGGCAAAATTTAATCTGCTCGGAAAAACAAACTGTTGCTTACACACGACATCTCATCAAAGGCTGAGGATATCAATCTGCTGTTGTTTACACGTCGGCCATATAGTCACCCCAAACAGAAACACGCATGCATATGCTCATAAACAGAGCTCAAACACTTTCACTGTGTTGCAGCATGCAGTGACGCTCACACACATGAATGAAGTGTGTAGATTTTGTTTAAAACCGCACACACAAATACATCCACAAGCGCTCACTCATATGATCACAGGGATGTTCCCAGGGTTTACTGGCCTCCAGGTCTGCATGTTCGTACACAGTGTCTCTTCTCTGTCTAACTATGATCATACTGCCCACCCACACTGCTTGAATTCAGTCTGTACCATTCATAAGTTACGGTATTGTGATCTTTATCAAAACTATATATACCATTATATCAGTCGTTTGTTGAGACCGTCTCCTAAAAGTGGCTTATTTAACTAATTCCTTGTCCTCAAACTCCAGAACACACATGGTTGTAAAGTCCAGCCAGGGAGATTTCTGCCTGAGTGAAAATGAAGTGCAGGGGCGTTATTGGCTGAATACAGCAATTCACTGCTACCAAGCTAATGGTCAGCTGGTTTTAATAATCTAAATGCTTTCACACTGAACAAACAAAGACTCTGGCAGGGTACAGTGTAGCATTCTGTGTCTTTTCTCAGCAGATGTCTGCTAAATGGAGGTGATTAAGTGATCCCTTCAAATGAAATGTCTGTCATACAAGTTATACAAGATGAGATTATTAATGTCACCAGGAGCTCTCTGCCTGCAAGTTCTCTTGGACAAATATCATCTTTTGCCAAGATCCAGCAAAAACGGGGATACATTCAGATGAGATGTTGAAAAGCTTTAAAGTGACAATAACCACATTGCCATTTTTTTGTGCAGCAGATTTTGCAGGAATTTCTTTCATTCAGGCAAGTTGTAATTGTTCTTTCATGTCAAGTATTGGCCATGTTTCGTCTTGAGGCAATGACAGTGGAAACAGCTTCTTCTTCTTTGGGTTTTGTAGTGGAAACAGCGGTTCAGTCATTTGAGTTGTGTTCGTTACATCATAACTTATTAGGGAAAGGAGTGACCATCTCATATTTAGCGTATTGTATTGGCGTAACGCTTTTTCAAAAAACCACCTCAAGCGAGCATGTAAACCTTTTAGCAAATTCAGACTTTGTCTTTTCCAGCAGGCTTTTCAGATGCAATATTTCAAAATGCACATAAGACCTTCATGGAAACATGGCTATTGATTTGGAGATTGTACAGGTGTTTAATTAAGGCTCAGTTGGAATGTAGATGAGTGACAGCTGCTGGAGGCACAAACTAGACTGACAGAGTGCAGGAGGTCAGGGCTAACAACAAAGCTCCTTCCTGGAGGAGTAGAGTATGCTAGGTTAAGAGAAGCGAGGATGTGCTTTGTCTGAATTATCATTATCCCTCATTCTCTCTCTACCTCCCTCTGTCTCTCACTCATTTACATAGACGTACACACACACACAGGCCATCTGTTGTAAGGGCAAGTCCAATGCCACGCATCGCTAACCTAAAGCGTGAGACCATGTAGCAAGACACAGAAACGGGAGAGGACAGAAAGAAGGGGGAAGGAGGGAAGGGGGAGAGGAGAAGGAGAGGACGGGAGAGGAGGAGGCAAAGGGAGGAGAAGGCAGGATGAGGGAAAGAGGGGGGTAATTCAAGGCCGTAGGTATAGTTTACCTATCGTGGCAGCCAGACGGCAGGAGAGCTGCTGCATTAGATCACTCTGCCAGATAGGAGAGAGCGAAAGGGGAAGAGGGAGAGAAGTTTTGTGTGTGTGCATGTGTGTTTGTGTGCGTGTGTGTGTGTGTGTGCACAAGAGAGCGTACAAGAGCACAAGAGAGTTGTCGGGTTAGATTGCCCAGTCCGATAAGTCTGCAGTTCCCATATGGGACTAGGAAGGTAACAGGTAACACTAGAATAAGTGGTCCTCCTGGAATAAATAAAGGCTTCTCTTCAATGAAAAGGGAAGGGGAATTGGGAATGAACTGAAACGTTTATAGAGCTGCGGTGAGCTGCTGAGGGTGCCTCTCGTTTTAGAGGTTTGAAGTAACAAAGAACGAAGACAGCGTATTTGCCTTAAATCAAGTTGCTGAGGTTAAAAAGATGAATGTCTAACAGGAAGATTATTGGCAAACAGACAGCAGAGACGCTGTTGTCATCATTTGTCAAAGCTAAGTTTTGGGGTGAAACAAACGCAGACTTGTGGAGGAAACAGACCGCTTCTGGCAAGAGTGAATCTGGACGCACCTGATTGCTAGATGGGCCCTGCTTGGCTTTGGCTTGTCTGTTTTCAAACTGGTAGAAATGGCAGCCCTGGAGTCCCTGGCCTGGTTAAGAGCATGCCCGTCCAAGACTTCAGCTGGTTTCCTGTTGGCTTTTTGCACACATGAATGGGCCAGAATAATGTAATCTCATGGCTCTTCTACACTTTTCAAATGTTATTCCACTTGCTTTGTGGGGGGAAAATGCTGTTTTGGGCCAGTGTGCATCCTTTGATGCTGCAGGAAATTGCATTACTCCATGCAGCCACTATCAAAATCATCTCACATCCCAACACTTTTGATAGGAGTTTAACTGTCTGCTTCCCAAGTCATTTCTGCATCTGTTCTCTCTCTAACGAATCTCTAATGAAGTCATAAACCAGTATTTAAAAACAAAGGAAAATGTTTTTGATCTTGTTGGAGGACAGCGTTCCGTTTGTTCCCCAACAACAAGACAGTAAGTGGAATCAGGTGACCGATTAACGCGGCACAGATGTGAATCTTGGTGCCTTTCCCACACATTTGTCTTTTTTATCCATATTATGGCAGCATGGTTTCCAAACAATGACATGATCTGGCTCCTGTTAAGAAGATGGTGGCAGGGGATTTCAGTAATTTGTCCTTGCAAACACTTCAGTGAACGTATGGATCAAAGCTGGTGTGATAATGACAACAGGATGTTGGGTGGGACAGCTCTCAATTAGTGAGAACAAGGCGGATGAAGATTATGGGTGGTTTGAAAGTGCCTGGTGTCAGACAGAAGTGCACACACATGTCAAAAGACTCCATTAACTGCAGGTTAAGATTACATTCACATGGTAAAAACATGTTTGTGTCAGATTCACTGACACCTTTACTGTCTGGGGATTGTAAGTCATATTTACTGCAGAGGTAAACTTCAGAACTCTCAACACTTTAGTCTGATATTTCAGAGCAAAGTCAGGGCAAGAACAAGGAGATGTTCCTTCAAGTGAATTTCTTTGCATGACTGATTCAGGTGCTTGACAGTCAGAGTCAAGGCTGATTATACAGAGCAGAACCTTGATTTGTTTCTTCATGTCTTGAAGCTCAGCGGTTATTTTTTCAGGAAACAGGCCATGGCAGATTGTGCACCAAAGTTATCCGTGACAAATTAAACCAAGCTGCAACATGTGTTCCAGATAACCCAAAGATTCTCTTATGAAATTAGACAAAGTTAATACTTTTCAGCCATTATATGTCAGAGCTGACAAAGGTTCACACCGTGAAAATGCAGCAATAAAAATATCATTATTGTGGACTTCTGCTAAGCCATCATGATACACTGTGGATGATCACCAATACATAAAGCATATGTTTCATAAAGGCTTGACTGAGTTAACCTTTTCTTATCCTGGTGCCAAGAATTACTCTAAGATGGACTCACAAGGGGGAAATTAATTTCAGTCAGATGGATCCTGAACATGTTCTGTGGAAATTTGCAGTATAGATATAAGTCTTAAAGGTATAATATGTAACATATCCGCAGTAGAATGTCTCGAAGCGACAAGGCCTGCTTTATATATCTTCTTGATTAGTGATTTATGGACATAAATCACTAAGCGTTTCCTTACAATCTTCACTGCTTCCAGGGTGGAGATGCATGTGAAGAGTGAGGAAACGTCATAAGATACCATGGTTTCATCCGAGTCCAGTTTTAAATTTGTCACTTTGTTGGCCAAATCCTGGGAGGTTTTGATGTGGTGTGAAGTGTTGCCGACCAAAGGAGCTAGGATGTTTGCTAGCTCTTTGGCAATGTTTTAGGTGACTGAGTTGATGCTGCTGATGATGGGTCTGAGTGGGGCTCCTTTCTTGTGTATAATCAGGACAACTCCCCTGATGTCATCAAGCTAAGTGCTTTGTCTTCTTTGTTTTGATTGAGAGGCTCCTAGTTCACTGCACCTTTAAAGGGACACATTTGGTGGTTTAAACTTATTAAAGCTGCAGTAGGTAACTTGTATAAAAGTATTTTTTTGTCATATTTGCTAAAACTGTCCCGATGCCCAGACAGCAGTACATGAAACATGTAATCTGTGAAAAAAACGGTTCCATTGGTCCCACCTACTGCTCCTACTGCAATTTACAAGAATCCGCCGCGCCCGACACAAAACAACCAATCAGAGCCAGAACTACTCACACGCTGTGAACCGCCCCCTCCCTCTGCTCATGCTGCTGGCAGCCGCTCAGTCAAACAGCTCTGTGAGTGGCATCAGCAGGCTAGTGAAAGCTATGGCGGAGCAACAGCCACCCGCAAAGGAGAAACTTCCCATACCACCACTACCAACAACAGCATATACGGCTAAGACAACAAATAACCATAAAGCTAATATGGTGATTGTTACAGTAACACTCCGCAGCGCATACGGTATGTTAGCAACTGCGATGTAGTGGCTGGGCAGAGTTAGCTTGTTTCCCATGCTAAGGTTAACGTTACTGGTTGCCACGGCAGCCGCGCAGACGCCGCAGGGAGGAGGGGCTTGGAGGCAGGGCATGAGTGCAGCGGAGAGGGAGGGGGAGTGATGTGGAACTTGTGTTCAGGCTAAGTCTCTCTTCTCCATTTTACCTACTGCAGCTTTAATGCCCATCAGAGATTCTTATTTTTTCTGCTGATAAATTTTTGTACTTTGTGTTCTTTTCAAAAATCTTTATAACCAAGGCTGATATCGTTGTATCGCAGCAGCCAATGAGACTAATGAGTTTTTAGCCATGTGGCATGGCTTTACAGATGGCACTGACAGCCTGCCAGTCAGTCACTAGAGCCACTACTTTAGTACTGATTGAAAGAGTTAAAAAAAACTGTTGCCACTGGTACATGCATTCATGAATTGTAGTAAATGTACTAACTTTGATGATCTAGCGCCATCATTAGATCAAACCTTCAGTTCATCCAACACTTCAGTTTATGACCAAATATCTGCAAAACTAATGACATTCCAATCAGCCATCTGCTGTACTTTGTGCTTAGTGTTAAATAGAAAATGTTAGCATGCTAACATGCTAAACTAAAATGGTGAACATGATAGACATTAGCCCAAACCTGCTTTGTCATTGTGAGCTTGCTGCATGCTGCTTTTAGCATTTAGCTCAAAGCACCACTGAGCCTCAGTACAGCTTTGCAGAGCCACTAGTGTGGCTGTAGCCTCCTTAGTCTTGTTCCTGCACAATGAGAGAAATTATTGGTTGTCTCTGGAACTGTATCATGCACCCCTTTCTATACAGCAGAGGACTTTTCAGGAAAGACCTGGCAGACCCTTAACCATCAACCACAGTACATTGGTACAAGTACAAGTGTGTGTACAACATTCACAGACTGCTAGTGTTTCCAAAAGTTACATTACTATGACCATAAAAGATATCTACTTTATTCTACGCCTGTATTTTTCGTCATTGTTTTCAAGAATGTCATGCCGTATCTAATCCAGGTACAGTGCAGGGCAAAGTATATAACTGAACTCAATATGTTGAGAGTTAAAAATGTTCATTACTGCATACCAAAATACATTATCAAGCACTGAAACAGATTGAATCAAGGGGAACTTATACAATGCAGTTTGCACTGAGGTATTTCAGTTCTGTACAATTCAAAATGTTGCCATCCCTTAAGGGAAATAAACCTTTCAGACCGGGCTTGCAGTAAAAAACACATAATGAATGCACATAATAAAGAAACAGTAAACTGCAGTATAAACAATTAAACCATATTATATACAAGACAACAAAATCATATGGACACGTGTTCACCTAGCAATCACACACACACACACACACACACACACACACACACCCTTGCTCTATAGAGAAAAGCCTGTTTTGCAAATCTGTAGCTGGACAGAAGCTGAGAAGCTTCATATGCACACTAAATTGTAGAATCTGAAAATATCCCTGTATTAAATCAGAAAGTGTAGATATTGTTCCCTTTATCTTAGCTTGATCTTTATACTCAGTCGAGTTGAACAAAACATCAATGGGAGCACAGAGTCCGGCTTGTAAACCTAAGGAAGCACAGAACTATAAAACCATCCTGCTGCTCCACACCGGCATTAACTGCATCACTGTTTACTATCACCATGACCGTACAGCAGCATGCTTTCATACAAAGACACTGGGTCTGATTAAGCAACAGGCCATAAAGTGCATGCTGAGAACGGGAGAAACATACAATGGAGAGGAAAAGGGTGTTGCCTGTGGAGAATTACGTGGGAATTGAGAGTGACAAAACAGCAGGCAATCAACAGTAGAGGTAAATGCAGACAGGAAGGGTGTAATGCACGAGGACAAAGTATGCTGCGTAGCCTTGGCCCTTAAACACAGACAGGGAGGAATTCATTGAATGTGCTCTCCCATCAACCTGTTGTGTTTCTTCTCAAGCACTAAAAGTATCGTGCAGGACAGCAGTCTTCACTGACCGTTTGGTGGGTCTTTGCCTCAACCTCTGACCCCAAAACTGAAAACCTGAATCAGATTCTAGAGACTTCTGGGAATCTAAAGATGGGGTAGTGTCAAACCTGTTGCAGGTTGATACCATTTGGAAAGAGTTTCAAAAGCATTCACAATAATATCCTTGAAATGTCAAGTCTTGCACGATGACAGCAAAGCAACTCTGCTTGAGCTCCACTTGTACATGAAGCACCTGTCATTTTGTCTTGCCGGTGTGCGCGTCACCTCGGGGTGAGTGATGCTGGCCATCTGGGGTCTGTTTCAGGGTGTGGCTGGGTGGGGCGCCACCCTGAGGGGTGTGTGATACCGTGATGTGCTGTCATTGTGTTAAAAAGCCTTTAATGATGTTGCTCATGAAACTTTGATGTCAGTTAGGCAGAGCAAAGCTGCTTAGGAAAAAACACGTAAGACTAAGAAAAGAATAAGAATGAATCCTTTGTTAATAAGTCCAGATGTGCGAGTAGCAAAGAAGTGGCTCCATATGCATTTCCCTTTTATTCTAAATCTGCCCTCAGGCCCTCTTCAAGATCAACAATCAAGTGTATAATAACTACAGATATACCAAGCTAAGCTTTTTTCCCATGGTGGCAGTTGACTGAGAACTAGCGAGGTGTCATCAAGGCCTGTGGTGTTACGCTACTGACTGTAGAACATCAGACTGTACAGTCGACGGATCTTGATCAAGATGTCCATTTTTCAATAAGCCCACACACACTAAGCTAGTAAAGTGGATGCTAGGAACCTGGCTATATGTGGAAGCTAATTGAAAAAGCATGCTAAGATTAGCACTGATTCCCACAAACTGCTGTATTTACACACTCGGTATTGTGTTTGTCCCACATTGGGCAAGCAAAGCAGCATTAGCTGTTTCTGTTCCATGAGTCCAGTTGTGGTGATGGCAAATAGCTCAACTGTGAAGAAACCCAGCAGTTTGGAGTCAAACGGCCTCAACCAAGGTGATAACGTGTACACCACTGGGGGAAAAGTCCCTTTATGGAATTGTTACATTTCTAATCATATGTACCATTGTGTTGCAATGTCACCTGGGACATCTAGAAAAGCTGACAGCACAGCAGCTTGGCTAAACAATGCAAACAGCCAAGGTGACAGAAGCTATTTTAGGAGAGAAAAGACTTGAATGGTGGTGGGATGGTATCCTGTCAACACATCCTGTAAGGCCCTAACGTGTTATTACATTTCCCATCAAACACTTGACAGGAAGAACCAACGACTGTGCATGTTTGCAGATAATGGAGTAAAGTGATACAGCAGAGAAAGAGCGAGGCCTCTACCCTGAACATCAACCTTGAGGAGAAAGGGAGAGAGAAATGAACAGGCTTCCTTTGTCGCCTTAACTTTCCCTCTCTTGTTCTCACGGCAGCGTGGCGTTTTCACCTGCTGGAGGGTCAGAGGGAGCAGGAAGTTTCCTCTCAGGGTATAGGAGGGGTCACAGGGTTGATGCCAACGCCCGGATTGTATTATTGCTGAGACCTTATTCATGCATTTATCTGCTTTGAGTTGAGCATTGCAAACAGCTGAATTATTAATCCACATGTTCATTGCGCTTTGTCACAAAGTGCTTGCTGGACCTCTGAGGGATCAACTATTATTAAAATAGTATGGTTGGGCCTGTCATGTTTTATTTATGAGATGGAAGAACATTGCTCTCCAATATCAAAATGATTGAATATATTTTATTTATTAGGAATAAATGGATTCAAAATGAATGCATTTAGATCAAATATCCAGTAATCTCTGTTGTGTGACAGAGTCATCTGTACAGAAGAACAAAAGCATTTCTTTGAACTGGTGCAACTCAAATAAATACTGAATATGATGTTACCCCTCCCATTTTACAGTAAGTGAGATGCGATTCTGAAAAAATCACCAATTGTCATCTGTATGGTTTTTTTTTTCTTTTTTTTTTGGTTTAGATTTGGCAAAGTGACATGCATGCCTTCCTTGGAATATGAGTGATTAATTGCAGCCTGATCCATGCCAACAAATTCCAACTCACTGGAAGAAGAGCTTAAATGTGCGAGTTATTATTCCTTCCACATCTGAGGAATCTGTCGATGGCCGATGCCAACCATGCGCCGCAGAAGCAGAAGTTGTTTTTCAGTAAGTAAAAGTGAGTAAGCTGCATATAAACCCTTGATGTGTGTTTTAACTTGTGTACTTCTTTGGCTAAAGACTGTAATTAGCAAAAAGCATAAATTAAACTTTTTCTATGAGGCCAGACAGTCTCGTGACAGGCCCATGACAGACATATTTACACCTGGTATAAAATTTGGATCTGTGTCCGGATATTAAACCACCCAATCTTTGTGTTTACACCTGGTATTTTTGGCGGCAAATCAGTCCCAGACTCTTAATTATTTGTCCCGTCTTGTAAATTTGGCAAGTACAAGAAGTTCTTCCTTTCTTTGTCAGTTTGTGACACAGTCTGTGATCGTATTCCTTGTTGAGAGCTACTACAAAAATAACATTAAGATCAACAAATATGAGTGTGTAAGTAGAACATTAGCTATAGTGCTGCAGTGACTAATTATAGCAAAAGAAGTCAGGACACGAGACCGTCCAGGACCCAGATGGCAGAAGAAAAAGCTGAAGAGAGATGACAGCTGAATTAGTATAGTTTTGGGTGAGTTGTATTAAAGACAAAGTTTAACAAAATGGATAAATCACTGTTGGATGTGTGTGACAGACACAGTGTAGAAGGCATTGGAAATAACTGCGTTAGAGGGTAACAAAGAATGATCCATGAAGTAACACCATAGGAAAAAGGTTCTCCACCCCTGCAGTGAGCCCTGACAGTGGCTCTGTTCTGAATGGCCTCATAGCATATTATTCATACTAACTATGACATCAAATCGAGTGTGTAATACGTTCCAACTGCAGTATGTAGATTTTGTGTTTTGGAGATGTAAGAGAGGTGCTGGCTGGGTGAGACCAGCTGTCAGTCATGTGGTACACTTGTCTGCTTCAGTGTACTTAACTGCAAACACTCTGCTGATAGTGGCATATTGTTAATTTAGTAGGCAGTACGTTAGTATGCAATTTCTGACACAGCCATGGTGACAGTGAGCAAGCGTGCACAATACCAGAACCCTGACACTAAAGCAGCTGAATGGGATTCAGCTGACATTCATTTGGTTATTTACATGTCAAAATATCTCTGCAATAAACCGAACAGCACAACACTCCCAAGTGCTAAATGATTTAAAAGCACAGACAGTTTAAATTTCTAATGCTAATTTAAAATGAACAAATCTGTTTCACATCCAAACATACTGTGTCTTTAAGGTGTAACTCTTTGTCATTTTCTGACCAGCAGTGCCTCACACCAGACAGATACTGAAGAGTGAAAGTTCAACTGTTCATAATGCCATTATGATGGTGCAATTATAGTGTGTGTATGTGTCTGTGCGTGCACGCCTGTGCATGGAAAGTCTTGGCAGAAGATGCAAATTTGACAAATGTCAAACAGTTGACATCTAAATAAAGGCACACACATCCCATTCGTTGGGTTCAGGCTGGTTAACTTTGAGAGGTACTGCTGGTGACAGACTCTCACCTGCAGCATTAACCCTGTCAGGGAGGCACGCTCCAGTAGCTCATGGGTACATTTTACAGACACAACATAAATGTAGTTTTAAAATCTCCAGATATTCTAGCATATTGTGAAATTTTCAAAGCGCTAGTTTTAATTTTTGCAAGTAAAATCTGCACCATTTTGATAGAAGTACATTGGCAGAGTGTCTAAAGGCTGGGGACTAATTTGTGATTTAACTTTTAGCCAGTCGTATAGCAAAGATTATCCATGTGCAGACCATCAACATACCTTGTACAACCCTGATCCCAAAAAAATTGGGATGCTGTGTAAAATATAAATAAAAACAGAATGAAATAATTTGCAAGCAAACTGTGTTTACCGACAACAGTTTTCTGAAGTGTTCCTGATTCCATGTATTAATATCCTTTATATAATCATGTGTTCACAAAGTGGTGAACCTCCCTCCATCCTCGCTTGTGAACGACTGAGCCTTTCCAGGAATTCATACCCAATCATGATACTATCACCTGTTAGCAATGAATCTGTTTACCTGTGGAATGATCCAAACAGGCGTTTTTGGAGCATTCCACATCTTTCCCAGTCTTTAGTTGCTCCTGTCCCAACTTGTTTGAAACATGTTGCTGCATCAAATTCAGAATAAGCAGATATTTACAAAAATCAATGAAGGCGATGAGGTCAAACATTATTATGTTGTCTCTGTGTTTTCAGTTGAGTCAAAAAGGATGAGAACATTGCTCCTTTGACACCTGGTGACTAAGTTGACAAGCGTCTTCACAATGATTTCATCAGACCAGAATGTTTTCTTTGGGGCTTATTATCTGCCACTTTGTGTGCTGGGTTTTGACTAGAGATAATCTGTAGTGCTTTCTTAGACCAAGGAACTCCCAGTTGTTGTTTTTTTTCCCCCATCGCTGCAGAAAAGAGCCAGTTGGACCTTCATATTCAGCGCTGTCATCTCGACTGCACTTGCCTCAATGCACAGTTTTTATGTCACATCGTCAGATATCGTAATATCAGGTTTTATTTACTTTGTGAGTTTTTTCCAGCACCACCCTGCTTCTCACACAGAGTTTCCTCAAAGTCTAACCTTGGCATGAGCAGCACATAAGCAGCACGTAGCTGTCTCATGTAAATCCTCCACAATTGTCCATTCCGGTTCCATTTAAGCTGTGCATTCAAAAGAATAATGTCAGGACTGATCTAGAATCAGCACGATTGTCTTTCATGAACATGATTAAGCATGCTGAAGGTGTTCAACAATTCCTTTACATTTAAAGTAGAGTGTGAAATATTTCTTGCTGTTGCATACACAGTCCCATCATATATTAAGATAAGATTAATTAATTTATTTATTAGGAACATAATACTTCATTTTTCAAATCAGCATAAAAAGTCAGTTCCTGTTAAGATTTGTTAAAACAGCTAAGTAGTGCACAGCCATATCAGATGTTCACTTTGTGCGTGCAGCAGTAAATGTAATGTGTGTCACCTGAGTCATCCACAGCGATGTGTACGTTAGGGAAGAGATAGGCCATGGACTCTCCATTGTGGACTCTCCAGTGGTTGACTGTAACTGGGTGTTTTTCTGGCAATACAAACACTGGGTTGCGTAACATGAACATGGGTGTTAACAGCAAATAAGCATCCTGTCATATTGACTGTATTTGAGAATAGCTGACTTCTATAAATACAGGCATCACTCAAGATTCCCTTGCTTTTCCGTAACTGTACAGCCAAAAGAGATGATCTTTGTCATGCCAACAAGGTCACTGCCTCTGCACCAATGTCACCATGACAAGTTCCTGTCTATTTATTGTGTTGAGACAACAAAGTGATTCTAATGTTTGATTGCTCCCAGGATATGACAACAAAATATCTTTGACCTCAAACCTTACAACAGGTGAACCTGCAGGGGCATCACTGTTTTAAATTATCAATAGATTAGTGGGAAGATTTAATTAATTGATACACATCTGAATGTCTGTTCTTTACTGCGAGGTAATGAGAGCAGAGTTGGAGGTGATGGGAGGGATGTGAGATACAGACGTGGAGTCAAGAGGGTATGCAGACAGACAAAGAGTGATTGACCTTCAGCCCCCATCCCTCCATGCACACACACAGCTGCAACACTGGTCCTTATCAGCGCTAAAGGGAGATGAGGGATTGTGCATTAAATTGCGTCATTGTTCCCCCTCTCTCTCTTTTAATCAGGGGAAGTTGCTGACATCTCTCTGCCCACACAGTAGCTTCCTGAACAATCTAGATACACTTATGGGTAATACTGTATGCTGTTTGTGTGTGTATGCAGTGGCGGCTGGAGCCAGTGACCTCCTCTGTGTCCGCTGAACTCCTCTGTGATTATGTACCACCCTGAAAGACCACAGAGCAATTACTTGATTTGTGTATTACTGATGGAGGAAAACAGCTTTATGAAATACGTGTGCATGTGCAGGTTCAGGTGTCCTATTTAATACAACGAGAATGTGTTTACAAAGTGTTCCTAAGCCCATGTGGTAATATCCTTTATACAATCATGTGTTCACAGAGTGGTGAACCTCGCTCCATCCTTGCTTGTGAGTGACTGAACCTTTTGAGGATGCCCCTTTCATACCGAATCCATCAGCTGCAGGTAGCCTTTGAGTGGCACAGTGAATCATCTTTTTTGTCCCCAACAGCTAGCTAACATTAACGAGTAAAAACAAAAAGGCAAGAAAACCATCCTTTCATTCATCATCCGCTCTTCTGCAGTTTCTTTATTTCTGATGTATTTGCAAAGAAACATTACAAAGCCAGCCTGTTAAACTAGGCCAGTGCTGCATCTGCAATGCCTGCAGGAAAGTTTGTTTAGCTGCATTTTCATAGCATATTAGATGAGGTTGACCCCCGCCTGCACTGCAGCTTGTCCTCAGAATGTGTTTAGCATGTGGCTTCATTTGCTTTGCACAAGTAGATTAAATAATTCAAAAGAAAAACCACTTGTGTTCATTCACCTAACCTGCTCAACAACATCTACGGCAGGGCTTCTCAAAGCCCTAAGCTTGTCTATTAAATGCAAGTGGTGTCACTTGGTCAACTGTTGCATTGAGTCTCAAACTGAGTGTTTTTACTTGCTTCCTGGGATCCCAAAGAGGAGTTTTTTAGTTGAGATAAGGACACATTCATTGAAAGTTGAACTGGGGGTTTTGTATTGAGCGCTGACTGCCCCCTCAGTGGAGGTTTTTCTAGGTAAGTATCTAGTTATCATCATGGATTTTCCATGTTTTAGGTGTGTGTACAAACTGATATAGACTGATATAGACACTAGCTTTGTAAGAAAAATAAAATATAAACTGGTGGAGAGAGTGTTGTGTGTTGACACATTAATGTATTGGCCAAGACACCAGCTTTGCGGTCTTAATGTGTTTCTGGTAAAAGAAGGCAGTACACTGTCAACTAGCATTTTTGCCTATACATTTGTTTGTTGATATCTAAACATTTTGGCAAATATCTGTCATTTTTATCTCCATTTCAATTATTTTCTATTTTATTTTTATTTTTTTTCTGTCTTTATAGTGTATTTGTTTTCACTTTTGTAATCCAGGACAGCACAATGTTTCAATTTGAATTCAAATGCTGCAAATGCATTAATATATTTGTGTCTCCTCACTTGACTGGTTTTCAAAAAGCCATGAGACAGGATGAACTATGTATGAACCTAAGACTGGGTGAGACACAGGACAAGGGCAAAGCATTCATCTACACACAGGCAAAAGCAACATAGGTAGTCACACGTGTCCACAGGTACTCTTCCGCATTCCTCCCAATAACCCTAAACCTCTGCTTCTCCTCCTGTCAAACCAAGCCTCCCAAATTCATCAACAAACATCTGTCCATGGCCCGCTGAGAACAACACGTGGCCGCTCAGTACATTTAAGTTGAGTGTTATCTCGTTGCTTCCATTTGTAAACCAGAGGAAGCAGAGCGTTTCTTTGGTGTGGCTCAACGCTCTGTCTCTTCTGCTGATGAGGCAGAAACACTTTGCTACTTAGAACAACTCTATGAAAAGCTGATCCAAAACAGCTTACCTTCAGCACAGGTGTATTAATGTTTTATTCTTTTTTTTTGTTTTTTTTGCATGTTTATTTACTTATGTTTTTCTTTTGTCCACCTTTCAGCATACTGAAAACTGAAATACCAGCTGTTTAAGGCAGCAAAATATTTCTGTGAGATCAGTTTATTCCAACAAACAACAACAGCAACATGTAGATTTGCTCACAGAGTTAAAGTAAAAAATGCCTCTGACCAATATCAGGCCGTCTGACAGCGCTGAGCTTTGAGGTAATGATGAGTTCAAAATGGAAGAAGCTGTCATAGCTTATTCTCCATGTTGTGCTGTTCTTTTTTATTGAACCCTTCCTTCTCAGAATAGACTGCTCTACAAAAGGGACATGGATTTATATGTCCTTTGAATAAATTGTATGAACTAATTGTCCCACTGGCAGCTGAGCTAATAAGCTAACAAACTGAGCTTTTCCTTCCCTCTTCTGTAACTTCGATTTGCATGATGGACAATGCTGAGAAGACATGTGACTGTACAGAGAAAATAGAGAGAAAACTAGAAAGAAAAGAAACATGTAACTAGTTTATATCAAGGGAGATTTTGTCAGTCGACTTCGTTTTAAACTTTAATGGAGCCATTTTTAAGCAGATGACAAGGTGTTGTCACTTAGAGAGCAGTCATTGCTGTGTGACTTAAATGACCTCATTATAGTTTTGTTTCAGCCTTGCTATCTGGAATCTGTTATGAACCAAACGGTCCCTTTTTAGTCTTTGTTTGCTGGCAGCAAAACACGCAGTGATGGTCGGAAATAGAGACTGAGAGCAGAGTTGGTGAAGAGAAAAAGAGCATGAGGAGAGCAGAGGTCAGTTGCATTGACTGTGAAGCTTCAACAGCCTAGTGTGAACTACCCTAATAATCAAATTATTCATTCATTCATTCATTCATCTTCTATACCCCCGACTATCCCTTTCGGGGTTGGCGGGGGCTGGAGCCTATCCCAGCTGTCAATGGGCCGGTCACCAGCCAACTGCAGGGCAACATACATACAACCATTCACTCTCACATTCACACCTAAGGACAATTTTAAGTCACCAATCAACCTAATGAGCATGTTTTTGGTCTGTGGGAGGAAGCCGGAGTGCCCAGAGAGAACCCACGCATGCACGGGAAAAACATGCAAACTTCACACAGAAAGGCCCCGCCCGACCCGGGGATCGAACTGGCGACCTTCTTGCTGTGAGGCACGCGCACTACCTGCTGCCCATAATCAAATTAGTACTTACTAAATGAGTATTATGTCAGTATACAGGCATTAATCTCTGAAGTGGGTATTTATCTTGAGAGATTATAGAGAGGCCGAAGGTCCAAGTTATGGAATTCTGACACTTGCTTCCTTGCACAGTTCTGGTCAGGATATCAGAACGTACGTTGGTATTTGCATTATCTGAAAAGAAAGCATACTTTGCTTTGACTTAAAAGTGTTGAGTAACGGTGGAACAGCAGTGCAGTAGGATACCACTGAAATTTGATATCTGCCACGTGTAATGTCCGATTTCCACAGTGTTCACCTCGTGGTTGGCAGCTGTTTGGTGCTTCTCAGCTGTTGTCGTGCAGCAGTCTGGTTTACAGATGCAGCGCACTAAAAAGCTGTTGTGTTTTCGCTCCACCCCAGAAAGAGGAATAGTTTGGAGACACCAAACGTACGTCATTCCAAGAGTCAGGCATGGAGCTGTTGGACGAGTGGCTGCTTCAGGGCCATTTTCTATTGATATGAAATTGGTTTTCTTTTAACGCTCTGGAATGCTTGCCCATAATAATAATGTAGGATTGATGGAGGATAAATGGTACAGTCAACATTTTTTTATGTTTCATTGCAGTTGGCAAAGAGAGGGACAGAAAGAGAATAAGAAAGAAAAAGTCCTTCCATCCTGGCAGAGATGATAATAAGGAAGCTAAAATTTAAAGAATACGAAGAAGGAAGGAAAACAAAATAACAGCCTTTAGGTCATGAAAGAAGGGCCTGTTTCATGAGCCACAGCTACCTTGTATCCACAGCCTTTCTCTTTAAAGCTGTCCTTGGCAGTGAACAGAGTCACACTGTCAGCACAAAATACAAGCATGACTTAACTGTTCAAAATATAGTCCGCTTTTTTCAGCCTTTTGTCGTTACAGATTAAGGCGAATGGAACAAAAAGGCTGCTGTAGTTTTATTTCTCTCCTACAGATACCAAATCCGACAATAAATTAAACCTACTCACAGGTTTCATCTGCAGCCTGTAGCTTAGGGCAGTAATAGTCAGCATCACTTTGGTTATAATGTTTGATTTATTTATTTTATTTCAGTTTCTCTTAAGACAATAGATAAATCGCCCTTCAAACTGTCTTCATAGCTGACCTTTCCACATCTTTGCAGACGTTGCTGCACCATTGCACTCTTGGTGAGTCACTCTGAATAAAAACATTACCTGCTTGCCTACATGTCAATTAAGTGGCATTTGTCTTTAAAGCACAGCCTTTGTCAGGGGAACATTTCTGAATTTAATTTTCCATTACGGCATCTTTCCTTTATGCGGTCGCAGTCAGTCTCTGTGTCTTTTGTTAGGCTGGGTTATGCGACGATGCCTGTTAAACTTTTAAAGGCATTCACAAGTGCTATGAAAATACAGACATTATTGTAATTTAGTCCGGAAGGCAGAACCGCTCCCCAGTGCAGCAGTTCTTCATCTTCCTCTGACATGGGTGCCGAATAAAGACGAGGGAGTGGTGCTCAGAGTGAACGGGCCAAGGTGATCTGTCATCTTGATACACTTGACTTAACAATACCACCAGACTGACATTCTAAGTATTAATAAACACATTACAGGACTGTTTTCCTCTTCAGATGAACAGGCTGGCTGCTCTCGCACCAAGCTACAATAGCCTGTAACCTCAGTCCAACACACTCACACAGGGTGAGATCAGCTCTATCGAGACAAAACCAATAATAAGAGGTCAGTATGGGGTCATGATGTGTCTGCCTTCTGGAACTGTTTTTTGTTACGCAGAAATTAGATTATAGTTGATAATCCATGCTGGGATTTAGACACCAGGAAGTGTTTTCTGACTCGCTGCTGATGGTTTTGCCTGAAATGAAAAAGATCAGAGCTGGGTCATGTGTAGGTTAAAAATCTAATTTATTGCTTCAGCTTGAAAAGCTGTTTTATTTTTGTCTAAGTAAGACTTGTATCAATCTGTTGCTGTCCTCTTGCCTAAAGTCGCTGCATGTCTCACTGTTTAGCATGCGGAGATGCACAAATACCAAGGCCTGGAGACAAGCCGTTGGGGAACAAAAGTAAGATTTTCTTGTTGGCTGCAGAAAAGCACTACATTATGAGGAACTCAGACCCAGAAACCAAAAACAAACTGAGCAGACATATTGTGGATAAGTTCATGAGGATGTGGTCTTTTCTTGCATTGAAAAAAAATTCTGTTCGACAGCAAAATCTGCAACCTCAAGTGTGAGACCATCCTTAGTAAACATCAAACATCCCAACCACCTCATCATGCAATAACATGACAACAATAACACTGACAAGCAAAGCTTTGCTGTGATCGATTATCTGTGTTAGGAAATAAGTGGAAACTCACATCTGTCCGGAATGTAGGAAATAGATTCAAGGGCTTGGAGTATGTTTTGGAGAGTGGTTGCAAGCATAGACCGTATACATAGAAAATGGAGCCTGCAATCTTTCTAATGACCAGCCGGGGGCAACTCCACTGGCTGCAAAAAGAAGTCCAATCGTACGTAAGCTTATGAGAAAATGACCCGAGTTCACTTGTGAGCTGTAAAAGCTCTGACATGTTCACTAGTCAAACATGAATTCAGCTCACTAGTAAACTAGTGGCATTTCACTCACAAGTTAACTTGTGGAAGCCAAAATGATGACTAATTAAGTAGTGAAATCCAAACTGATTACTAGTTAACTAGTTAAAGCATCTTCTGACCTTACTAGTTACCTAGTGAGATCCAAAATGTCCACTAGTTACATTAGTGAAAGACAATTTGGCCTAACTAGTGAACTAGTGAGGTCCAAAATGTTCACTAATTGAAACAGTAAAATCCTAAATGCTCCCTAGTTAACTAGTTAAAGTCTCTTTTGATCTTACTAGTTAACTAGTGATAATCAAAATGCTGAATAGTTTAACTAATGAAAGCCAAACTGTTGATTAGTTAACTAAATATGTCCTTTTTGACCTTAGTGACTAATAAGGCTCAAAATGTTTACTAGTAGAACTAGTAAAGGCAAAATGCACACTAGTTGTACAAAATGCAAGTGAAGAGATGGGACGAAGTGGCAATTGAAGTTTCCTATTGGCTCTCCAATTCCAAATCAAAAAGCTGACCAATCAGGACTCCAGGTCTCAGTGAGCATAATACAGTCAAGATGACTGTTCTGTATTATGTCATTAACAATGAAAGTTTAGTTGGATAAGGATCTGACATTTAGCAGTGCCCACTTTAAACTGTTAGTAGCAGCAGCTTGATACAACATAGCAGGTTTAGTGTGAACATGATGTGAGAAGAGCACTTCAGATATCAACTCTCTGACCTTCATGTGGTGAATGCTTTGCAGTGATGTAGCTTGAGTTCAATGTTCATAGATAAAAGACCTGCATGATTTAGACGGAGGCAGTCATGTGTAAGAGATCCGTTCTGTTCTACAGGGTGGTGAAATTGTCCACATTAGGGATGTTTCTGGTCTGGGAGTAGCTCTTAAGCCAGATGTGCCTTAAATTGACTAAACTTTATTTTGGAAAAAAAACAAAAGGAGAGCAGTGGACCTCAAAATACACATCGTTTGAATTTTTTTCATTTATTACCTTACCCTGCAGAGGCAGGTGAGCCATGCCCTCTGCACAAAAGTTTCCTCCAATCAGATTGTAAAAATGAAGTCTTTGCCTCCCAACACTTACCTAAAACTCTCTGTTGGTCCAACAGACAGTAAGGCTCATGTTCTTGTGGTCAGTTTTGAGATACTAGACTCAAGCCTTTAAAAAGACGTAAAACAGACTGAGGTAAATGCGTAGCAATACCTTCTACATCCCATGTGTGAACACAGATCTCCTGCAGTGTTATGGCAGATCCAGTTTGCTTCAGGCCAGTTACTCAAGTCTATTCTCAGGCCTGCTCAGTGGGATTTTGCTGCTGCTGATTTGGCCAACTGCTGCTTTCGATTGACATTTTACCCTCAGCCCTGCACTGAGGCTTTGCTCTGACTGACACTGGAGCTGAAATGATGAAAAACAGACATTTCTCAGCTCAGAGCTTCATCTGTCAAAAACAGACATGCTGGCATCTCCAGCTTTTTCCACCATGTGTCTATCTTTCCACTGTTATCTTAAATCCTGTTTCAAGAATCATGTTCAAATCATACACAGCCATATAAGGAAATGAATGAACGCTTCAGTTTGAGTCCAAAGTTGAACCATCACCATTTCAAAAAACAACACAGGCTTTCATAAAATGACTGATGGCAAGACATTAATATCAAAAACATTAATCCAAGCTCAGACATTGGTTGATAAAATCACAGCATACTTGAAGATATTGAATAGTAATTGATAGCAATTGTGGCAAATGCTATTATTTTCAAGCACGAGGACAGAAAATTATGGGGTTATCAGGTTCACTTTAAAAACCGTCCTCTGAGGTATCAGAAGCACACACAAGGAAATGACCATGCCATCACCAAGATGAGGTATTTAACTGCTCAAAAAATCCTTGTGTGTGTGTGTGTGTGTGTGTGTGTTATGGATTAGGTTAGGTTAGGTTTAGGGTTAGGAATAGGTAAATTAGGGTTAGGGTTAGGGTTAGGGTTAGTCTCCAGGAAATGAATGTAAGTCTATGTAATGTGATGAAAACCCCCTTGTGTGCGCATGCGTGCGTGCATGTGTGTGTGTGTGTGTGTGCGTGCATGTGTGTGTGTCTGTGTGTGTGTGTCTGTGAGTGTCTGTGTGTGTGTGTGTGTGTGTGTGTGTGTGTGTGTGTGTGTGTGTGTGTGTGTGTGTGTGTGTGTGTGGCACTGCTGGCTTGACCCACAGCAGACATGTGAATGCAGGAATATGAAACCCAAACAATGCTTTTCAACTCTGACCTCCGTTAATACTTTCGCTGTTGGTCAAGATTCAAGTTTCTCTCCTTCTTTTGTCCGTCTCAGTCACACACACTCACACACGCACACATCCATGCAGATGTTGGCCAATACCAGATACAGATTTTTCAGGTCAGTAAATTGAAAACAGAATTATTGACTCGTCTAATCTAATCTGTGCTGACAGTCCTCCTCCTTGCTTTTCAATTACTGTGCAGATATTGCCCACACACACACACACACACACACACGCACAACAAGCCACATAGAGAGAATGAGTCATTACGGACAGTCAGAGCAAAGTGCTTGGAGTCATTATTGAATTTCAATACGAAAAGGTGCTCAGCAAAGTTATGTGTGGGGATGCAGCGATTAACTGATTTCACTGAACTGCAGTTTAAAACGTCATGCTTTTGTAACCGTAAAGGCTGAGAAGCACAGAGATTTTCTGTTTTCACTCCCAAAAAGGGACTTTATGGTACATTCCAGTGCGGTGAGGAACAATGAACAAATATAGCTAATTGCCAGCCCAACTGACAGACTGCAGGTGGATTGACAACAAACCTGGTGCACTGGCTTAAAATGTCGTCTGGCATCAAGTTCAGGTATGAGTTATACATGCTGTCAAAGTGAATCCCCTCATTTGGGTTTGAGAGGGGCCACATTAGCTAAATGTTGGCCCAAGGGGCTCAATCCTGAAGCTTTGTTGGCACCCAATAAACCACCTTAAATCAGCTGTATGGGGGCAGTTCGGATACACAAAGAATGACAAGGGGGTCAATGAAGAAGACCGATTTCAAACCTGCAAAACAAAGTCGATGCTAAAGGTCAAATTTACTACAACATTTTCCAAATCACCATCCAGCTACACATGTTCAAGTGAAGGTAACACAGAAAGTAATAAGTCAGTTTTAAAAAACAATACTTTCGTGGCAAGCAACTTAATGAAACCATGAGTTGGTAAGGAATTAAATCCAAACATCTTGCTTGCAATCTGTGAAAAAAAGAATACATTAGAACCCCCAATCCATCTGACCAGAGCTAATTAATGTAAAAAAGCAAGTGTTCTTCCTCAAATTCATTTCACACAATGCACAATTGTGTAGGATATCGTGACAAGAATTCGTATTGATGCATTTGCTTGACTGACTCACTTTATCTGTACTCTCTCTGCATACAGTGTAGATTCTACACAATACTGTTAAATTTTGCTTCAGTTGCTTCAATTGTGTAAAATGATGCTGAGATAAATCCAACAGATAGCCAGTCTCAGGCATAACACTTGCCTAAGAGATGTTATCAATATCCTTCTTTCATTTTTAGTAAAACAAAAAAAAAAAAAAAAAAAAAAAAAAACAGACAATAATAGACAGGATTTTCTCAGGCCAAATGTAAAATTACATTCATTATTTAAAATAGACCAGTAAAAATGAATTTAAACAATCTGGCATGGATGATGGTTGATGAAAACAACAATACAGTCTATTACCCACATTAGTAATATTTTCCCCTGAAGGATCAATAAAGTTCATCTTATATGAATAACAGGGATAATTAAAAAAAATGTCTTTTAAATATTCAACTAAAACCAATTAACGTCATTACTGCAATGTCCAATCATAGTTCAACTTGGTATGAATTATTTATTTCACCTCCAGTGCTTCTGCAGTTCAATCCACTGTTGCAGAGGGCTTCTGTCTGTCTGTCTGTCTGTCTGTCTGTCTGTCTGTCTGTCTGTCTGTCTGTCTGTCTGTCTGTCTGTCTGTCTGTCTGTCTGTCTTATGCTCCCTCTTCAAAACAAGCCTAAGATCTGAATAATGCTCTGGCCTATTCCATCTCGTAAAGACAAAAAAAAAAAATTCAGATTGTCGAAAAACCTGCTTTACATCATCTGATGAAACAAACAGTGCCACAGTACAAAGTCCCAACAAGAACATACTTCCCCACAAACAAAATCAAATGAGTGTGGAGGGCCAGCTGGCAGAGGGTGGATGGTTTGGTGCAACTGCAGACCTATGGACCAGTACTGGTGGTGGGGGACAACCTTTCATGAACTTCACAGTTCAGTAGTCTCACTGCCTTGTATTTTCCTGACGACCACACGGCAGAGCATCACTGAAATGATTGAAAACATGCTCCAGGGCTGGAAGATAAAAACACAGAGTCTGGCTGTGATTACAACAGACAATTCCAGTAACACAAGGGAAGCCTTTGAAAATTTCCATTGTGTTTGGTTTTCTTGCTTTGGATACGATTTAAAAATCTCATAATTTTCATCAAGATGCCAAGGATGGGATCAGAAAGGGAAACAAGAGCGTAAAAGGAGTCAGGCAGAACTGAACTTCCCTGAGCATGCACTGATTCACAATGTGGTCACCAGGTGGGGACCCACATATGAAATGAATTCCAGGTCCTTGAAGCAGCAGCAGGCCATCTGTGGGGCGCTATCATGAGACAGACACACATGACATCTCATGCCTAAACACAATGACTCCAATCATTGTCCTGGAAGAAGCAAGCCAGCTTTGCCCTTGCCATGATTTCACCGATGTCCTGCCCTCACAGAGGCAGGCCGCACGTTCCTCCCTGAAGCCAGTCTTCAGATTCACATCAACGATGAGATATGAAGACCGGGAGCAAGCCACCACTGCAAGGAAGAACAGGTCTGCAGCAACAGGAAGTGTAAAGCCATCAACCCAAGAAAAATGATGCTGAGGGGAAACTGTGGAAGAAAGTGACCATATGCTGTCTCAGCACTGAACATGTGAGCATGCTCATGTTTCTGCATGATAAGAGGAACTGAAAGGACTGTAAATGATGCAGACAAAGGTACTGCAACCTTTGACTCCTTGTTTTGTTCAGAAGTTCTGACATGGATGTTTGCAATCATAATCATACCATCAAAATCTGTAATTGGAACTCTCCTTACATGTGTGAGGGGGAGACTGAGGGAAAGCAATGGTGTCTTTTCTTTCCCCTGCAAATGACCATTCAACTCCCAGCCCTACCTGTGACCCTGACCCCGACCTCTGGACATGCTCAGTGACTTTGGATCATGTTTCTGCTTTGCAGAAATCTGCCGTTTTGTGTCGCGGGTGTGTAATACTACGTAATGTGATATTAAGTTAGGGAAATTTTAGGTACTTTTACTTTAAGTCTTTTCTTTTCATGCCAATTTCTACATCTACTCCCCGACATTCCAGAGGGAAACATTGTACATTTTTCTGGCCGCTTTAGTTACTAGTTTTACAAATTAAATGCAGGTCGTGCTGGTCGCTACAGTAAATGTGCAGGAGAGATTGCATGTTGCACAATATTTTAGCAGTCAAGAGATTGAGAGGTCAGTGAAAATGAATGTCACATTTATGTTAGTCAAGCAGCGACTGAGCAGAAAGCTTTGGCAGTTGCAGCCAACCACATATGTTGCATGTGCAGATCCCGGAAGAATCACAGTGAGCACAGAGGGCGGTCAATGTGTGGCCCCTGTTTTTGATCTGTGTCTGGCTTTGTACACCCTCAGCTTTGTGAATATTTGACTTACGACTACTTATATCATAGCCATGACCACTTTATACAGTGTCTCTAGTTTAAAGCTCTGCAATGTCTCCAAAAATATGGGATCATGCTGTCAGTTGGCGAGGAGTGAGTGACAGCATCTCCATCATCCACCGGCACATGTGGAGCTACAGCAAACAAATGAGTGCAGCTGGGATCTGCAACCTCCGTGTCACATTGCTTTGATAAAGAAGTAAGACACGAGTACTTTTCTACAAAACAGCAGGATGCCGTTAATAGAGCTGATGAACTTGTTCAGCCTTTGGCCTGCAGCTCTTCATCTTTACAGCTCTCTGTGGCTGTTCCATCTTGTGCTGTTACTCCCTGCAATATTTAAAAGTGATCCACTGATGAAGAAATGCAGTGGAATGATTTGTAAATGCATTTTCAATGAACTATCAGCATGACCCATTCCAAATACATTATTTCCTCTGACTGCTTAACAAGAAAAGCCACCCTGGCAGCAGCAGAAAGAAATGTTTGGTTTGCTTTATTGGTAAATTAATACAGGTCTGACCCGGCGTTAGCAGAGTGAAGAGTAAACTATGAGGCTGATATCAAACTAAAAACAGTAACATCTCTTTGCCTGTGAATCCTTTGTACATAGGCTGCCAATTTAAATCCCACAAAGGAGTAGCGGACTCCGCCAACTTGAACTGGGGACATTTTGGGACATTTCTTCCTCTTCACTTTCACCCCTTCCTCCTATTCTACTGTTTCACATTAAATCCTCGGTCCACGCCGCTCAGCTCTCTGTCACAGAAACTTTCTGTAATTTCTTCCTCTCCCTCTTTGTTTTCCCAGGGGGTGACCCTTCCTCCTCTTCCACATCCCTGATTCAGAACAAGAAGGGCTGTAACCCACCCCAGACACACACACACACAAGCACAGAGTAACCTCAGCGTCTCAGGATCAATTACTGAATTAGCATCCCAGGCTGGAGTGCCAGGAACAGAACAGAGAGAACAACAGAGAGTTATTTTTTATCATTCTCTCTTTCTCCTCCATTATTGTTTCCCTCGTGACTTCCCTTTCCATCACTGGCCTCACACTGCAGCCTTGCTCTTTCCTTGCGTTGTCTCACAGCTAAATGATAACAAAATCTACATTTTCAGAAAATCAGAAAAGATGCACAAAATACCATAAATAGACAAAAGTCCCTCCATATTCAAGGCTGATCAGATTAACACACACACACACACACACACACACACACACACACACACACACACACACTCACACTCACACTGAAAATGGACTGTGAATAGCTTCTAGGGGCATGATACTCTACATTAGATTAAAAGGAAATAGGTTCATGTTTCTGTCCAAAAAAAAATCACATGACTCCTATTACAGGCCAGCTTGTGTGTACTTGTACAGCTATCTTTGTAAGAACCAATTTGAGTTTTAGAGTCAGGATATTTTTGGAAAGTGAGGACAAACAGACAGATGTTATTGCATCTAAAAAATGATTGCAAGGGAGCCTGACCTCGGGTGCATTTGGCCTCGTCATGCTTCTTGGGCAGATCAGTAGCTATGTGATACCAAACAAGACTAAAAGTCTACGGCCATGCTAGCAGCTCTGAGGCTGTGGTGCTATGAGCTTAATGCTAAAATCTGAATGCTAACATGCTTGCAATGAAAAGTTTACTGTAGTATAGCAAGTTTACTGGCCTGTTCATTCAACTTATCCATGCGTTTATGTTAGTAGACAGTTTTAAGTCAGTGAGCAAAACTAATTTCAACATGTTATTCTTTCACTGGTGTTTTAAGGCAGTTTCAGATGCATTACCAGCATCCTTTGACAGGAGAGGGCCTGCAGATTTGCCAGTAACATAGAAAAATCCACAAAGATTTCTAACTGTAAATGGGGCCCGTGCGGCCATTATGCACAAATAACCAACACTGTATTCACAAATTATGATTTTATATATATTTTTTTTATTATTTCACTGTTAGCATCTGCCCTGAGGAGCTGCACTCCAGGGAAAAATCACCAGTGGGTTTCTGGGCACTTGAAGAGCTCGAGTTCTTGAGAAGTCCCCTGGATTCCTCAAGAAAATTGCAAGAAACTTAACAGATTCTTAGGAATTTTATCAAAATTTGGGATCCTTGAGGGAATTACTATACTACCATTACTATTATTATACTAGAGTCCTTGAAAGGACTAGAAGGGTCACCCGAAAGGGCTCAAAGGGCCCGAAGGAGGTCGACAAATTCTTGAGATTGTTCCAGATATTTCCTGAGGATGTTCCAGCTGAAATCAGAATAAAGCCTGTTAATATTCAATCTTTTGTACTTTTTAACATATTTGTGTCAGACTAGTTCAGACTCAAAATAATGAAAGTATACGTTCTTGAATGGCTTCCAGAGATCCCTGAGAAGATTCTAGGGTCCCTGAAAGAGTTCCTAAGGCAAGACTTTAAAGAGGTTTTAAAGAGCTTTTCGAGATAAATATGAGCACACATCTATACATACACATCCAGCATGCACACACATTCACAAATCACTAAAGCCCCAGTCCAGGCATCAGGATTTGAGTGTGTTGTTTTCTTTTAGATGTCAGAGACCACCATTGGCTCAAGACAGCAGAGGAAAAATACTGACAGTGTGAGTGTGTGTGTGACATAATGATGGTGAGATTTCACTGTTATTTTTTATTGTTTTCTTAAAGTAAAGCTGTGTGTTTATCTGCTTATTTCTACTCAAGAATTTAATTTTCTTGACTTAAAACTATTGCCAACTCCTGGCAATGGAGTATCGGATTTGAGATAGCAGGGGGTTCAGACTTTAAGCACGCAAGCATGCACGTGCACACACACACACACACACACACGCTGCCCTGAGGAGGAGCAGTATGCTAAAAACAGTTGGCGAGGCAGCGAAGAGGCCAAGTTTTGACAAGTCTCTCTCTGTCCCACACACGCTCTCTTCTCTCTTCTGCCTCGCTTTCACTCTACCCATCCTTCCCTCCCTCTGTCATCCCCTCCTCTATTTTCAGACATTGCTCTCCTCCCATCTCCTCTCCTCCCAGACATGTCGGCAGCATTTTTTTTTTTTTTTCCCAAGGAGGACAGACACACAACATGAATTATTTCCACAGTCCTGTCCTGTATGAAGAGGCAAAGGGAAGGATTCAGGACAGCTAAGGCACTCCACATCCTCTTCCTCACCTTTCTTTAGTAGCTGTAGTAACTGAGGGACAAATCCATCTCACGTCACCTTATTTCCACTACATCATGCTTGCTCGTCAGATGGTTGAAAAGGGTCTGAAACAGTAGCGGTGTTAGGCCTGGGCATCCAAGGTTACAGCCTCAAATGTTTTATGAATAGCTTTGGATCTACTTTTTTTTCTTTTTTACATAAATAACAATAATAAAAAAGTAGCCTGAATCTATTCATCTGGCATCTGGTGGCAGCTAGCAGATAGCTAACTGACTAAAGTAAGACTTGAGCAGGTGAGGCTTAACACATCTACAAGCTCAGGTCTGTGAAGAGGGCTCTTCAGACAGCTCGCTAATCTTGCTCAGTGCTTCTCAAGAGACACAGCTTTATGAAAACAAGTATTTCCCAAGGCACACCTTTACATATGATTACAGCTATGCAAATCATCTTCAATAAGGCTAATCCCAAGGCACACCGGTGTGTGATGGCACAGTGAGAAACACTGATTTAGCTAGCCTGCTCTCACTGTGATGTGCACCAACACACACGCCAGGATCCTCTTTGTGGATTTCAGTTCTGCTTTTAACACCATCATCCCAACTCTGCTTCAGGAGAAGCTCTCCCAGCTGAGCGTGCCTGACTCCACCTGCAGGTGGATTACAAACTTCCTGTCTGACAGGAAACAGTGTGTGAAGCTGGGGAAACACATCTCCGACACAAAGACCATCAGCACCAGATTCCCCCAGGGCTGCATTCTTTCTCCTCTGCTCTTCTCCCTGTACACAAACAGCTGCACCTCCAGTCACCAGTCTGTCAAGCTCCTGAAGTTTGCGGACGACACCACCTTCATCAGA
The DNA here is from genome assembly GCA_037975065.1 of Chaetodon trifasciatus. Lineage (NCBI taxonomy): Eukaryota > Metazoa > Chordata > Actinopteri > Chaetodontiformes > Chaetodontidae > Chaetodon > Chaetodon trifasciatus. The sequence goes on along the minus strand of JBBMOE010000028.1, from coordinate 2,564,343 downwards.
TTCATCTCTGATGGTGACAAGTCTGCCTACAAGTGGGAGGTTGACCATCTGGTGACCTGGTGCCACCAGAACAACCTAGAGCTCAACGCTCCAAAGACAGTGGAGATGGTTGTGGACTACAGGAAGAACTCAACCTCTCCTGCCCCCATCACCCTCTGTGACTCCACTACAGACACTGTGGAGTCTTTCCGCTTCCTGGGAACTATCATCTCCCAGGACCTCAAGTGGGAGCCGAACATCAGCTCCCTCATCAAGAAAGCACAGCAGAGGATGTACTTCCTACGGCAACTGAAGAAATTCAATCTGCCAAAGACAATGATGGTGCACTTCTACACAGTCATCATTGAGTCCATCCTCACCTCCTCCATCACCATCTGGTACACTGCTGCCACCGCCAAGGACAAGGGCAGACTGCAGCGTGTCATTAGGTCTGCAGAGAGGGTGATTGACTGCAATCTCCCATCTCTTCAGGTCATGCACACCTTCAGGACCCAGGCGTGCAGGAAAGATTGTGGCTGATCCCTCTCACCCCAGAAGCAAACTCTTCAAGACACTCCCCCCTGGCAGGAGGCTGCGGTCCATCAGGACCAAAACCTCACGCGACAAGAACAGTTTTTTCCCGTCTGCTGTCAGCCTTATTAACAAGGCCCGGAACCCCCCTGACGCTGTTCACACTCCACCTCTGCCTCTACTTGTCACATTGACACTACCATAACTCTATGCATTATATTAACGCTCAGCTTGGATTTCCTTATTATTTTACTGTATCACTGCCAGCTGCACTGCTCTTTTTATTTGAAAAAAAAAACAGTGTATATATATCTATATTGTTATATTTTTTACTTTTTAATAGCGTATTCTAGAAGATTTGTCATGCACCAACTTCACCAAAACAAATTCCTGGTATGTGTAAAATCATACTTTGCAATAAAGCTTTTTCTGATTCTGATTCTGATTCTGATGTGGACCATGGGCTAAGCATAGAAGGTAGCTTGACCTGACTTTGCCTTATGAACTAATAATCACATTGAAAAGAGCCCTAGTCACACAATGGAAGCAGAAGCTGAGGCCAGAACTGATTAAAGCATTGGCAACATGCAGTCTACCATACAACTGTTTCATGAACATCAAGGCTCTTGTGTTTTCAGGATTTGCTCCAGCTGCTGAAAATAAAAATATTGATAAAGATGGATGAGAACTCAGATTGAACACATATTGTTCATTTGTATTTCATGTTGTGAAAGACAGCCAACGCAGCGGACCGCAACCTTTTGGTAGAGCACAGCATCTCACATCTTGCATTTGTTTTACGAGGAAATAACTTGAGAATGGTGCAATTATTGTGAGAAAATCTAAAGATCACTGGGATTACAGGATTGTAACTTTCCAAAACCCACTTCATGCTGTGATTTGCCGTGTGATGAGGTGAGATAGAAGGCTGGGATTATACTTCTCTCTCAAGGTCTCATTTAACTCCCACAACTATTCTATCATACCCCGCCTCTCGCCCGTTGACAGCTGGGATAGGCTCCAGCCCCCCCCCCAACCCTGAAAGGGATAATCGGGGTATAGAAGATGAATGAATGAATGAACTATTCTATCAATTTTCATTCATACAAACAAGAGCAACACAATGTCATTTGTATTTTTTCAAAGATTCACTCTTTCTTTTTAGGTTTTTGGAGCTTTTTCACAGAAAACAGCTGGCTGGTGTGGCCAAAAATGCTGATGAGAGCAGTGAGACTGAACCAAAACAATAAGTAGCAGGTGGTCACGCCAAAACATTGAGCTGAAAGATGCTAAAACGCTCATTAGAGCTCACCAGAGCTGCAGTCGGGTGGTAATTCTCTTTGGGTTCATCACTATGAGCTTACATAATATTGTCATGTGATCCGTTGTTGATACAGACATACGGACAATAGCTGCTTTGACAAGTGTTTTAGAAGCTTAAATCCATCCACAAGCCAAATGCAAGTCTTGCTTGCTTCTAGAATTTCTAAAATTTCTATGATATTAGGATGTAGTTTGAATAATTCAGGCAACGATTGTGCTGATTGTAAACCCTGATTAAGCTCTTTATTTATCTAAAATTTCAAGCATTTAGGATTTGTGCACCAAAGTTTTCTTTGCAAATATTCACTGAATGTGGTGAATAAAGTCTCAGAATGCTATATTTCTCTTGGATATGACTGCTGTCCTGTGCCACAACAGTTTGGTTTTTAAGAGTTCCCTGTGCGGACCATCAAGACTTTAGAGTATGAACGATTAGGAGGCAGAAAGGGACAAGTCAGCATCTGTGTGTCGGGAGGTGATGAAGGAAGAGAGAGATAATGGAGAGGAAGTGAAGTGTTGGGGTGGCTGGCGGACAGAGATGTCAAAACTTTGTCTGATGGGGAAATGATGGATGGAGAGAGAAAAAGAGAGAGAGCGATTATGGCGTCTACACTTTTTTTTTAAGTTGCCATCATTCATCTTTCATCGTCTTTTCTTATCTTTGTCAACTGTGAAAGTGTGTGTAGCGGGTGCTTAAATTTCTCTGTTTCAAGTCTAATGACTTTTGGTTTCAGTCAAAATGTTCCTTGATTTCTCTCAGTGGGTGCTGGTGATGTTTTTAAATGGAATAAATCTGTTTTCCCTTGTGAAGCCAAGTTGGTCGGCAGGCCCTGTGATGACAGACGAAAGATCTGATTTCAGTTCACCACAAGGACAAACGTCAGGGATTTCAACACGCAAATCTCTTTTATAGCAAGAGGAGAGTAGCAGGAAACCTGCTGGCTGAATTTATAAAGGCAGAAGATAATATCTGACTTCTAATCTTCTTGAATCTATATATATTAAAAGCCTTTCAATGAATTTGATTTTAGCAGATTTTTAATTACCCACCGTCCAAAACTTAAAGGACCAGTGTGTAGGATTAAGGGGATTTTTTTTTTTCTTTTTTTTTTTGTTAATACTAACACTGGCTCAAGTGGCCACCATAAGGTTGGGTGACGCAAGGGGGGTTCAGTTGGTCTGTTGGCCTAAATTGCCTTCTATCGTTGATGCTGAAGAGCTGCTATCAAAATCTGACGTTTCTGGAGCTTCTGCTGTCTGCAATTGAAAGCAGAGTCTCTGCGGTGGTTGGTAAAAGTATTTTGAGCTTGTGTAACCCATGTGCTCTCTGTTTTTATAGCAGCCTAGCAGTGTCTACATTTTCAATGAAAGTGTTGTGAGAAGAGCTGTGACTCATTTGAATTGAGCCTTTAGAATCTTAAAATCACACCCACACAGCCTCCACAGCCGCTGCAGAAAACCATATACATCTGCTTTAATGAGTGTGTAAGACAGTAACCCACTGTGGGCCCACTTATAGGAGAAAAAGACAAACTGTCCCAGGAGAGACATGCCGGTTCAGCATGCATTTTATGAAGAAGCTATGGGACCGGGAGCTAAAGTTAGCTTTCCTACTGTTGACAGTAGGAATCTGGAATCCACATTGAAATATTACTGTGACATGAAACAACAGAACAACTGCCTCAGATTAAGAGTCTACATATTTAATAGTGCTTTACAACCAATTTCAACAATGGTCGCACCACAACAGAAATACCAAACTTAATCAATAAAATCTGGAGGCTTTCTTGGTTTTTCTTGGATGCAGTCACCCTGCGTTACCCCTGCCATTTGTGAGTGAATCTAAAATTTGACATATGGGAAAATGAGTAATGTGGCTGCTGGGAATAGCTCCTAAATTCTTTCCCATGTAGACAACCAGCGAGAGGCCATTCTGCTCTGTCATGTCCTACCATGCTGATGCAGTGTGCGAGGAATTGAACGTATGGTTTGTGTGTGTGTGTGTGTGTGTGTGTGTGTGCGTGTGTGTGTGTGCGTGTGTGTGTGTGTGTGTGTGTGTTTGTTTGTGTGTGTGTGTGTCTTTGTGTGTGTGTATTTGTGTGTAGGATTATTGATATTTCCAGCAGCTATAAAATGACGTTTGATAGTAAAAAAGATCAGCAGTAACAATCAGGTTCATTCTGCAGCCTGGATGAATCCATAAAAATTAGCTTGCAGCTGACTTGTACTTGAGGGTCTTGTGTTGCCTGTGACTGGTCAAACATATCCAGCCACAAGCTTCATTGGTTCTTTGTCGCTTGAAGCCTGCTGCAGGATTGAAATACAGTTTTGGTTGTTCAGACATTGGATTACAGTCATCCTCCCGGGCTGCAGAGGGCTTATCTTTGGTACGGTATATTTCCCCAAGTTGTTCTGCTGTCATTGAAGGTGTTTCGGGAGGTTTGAGGTCACGTTTTTCACAGTGTACAGAGTCTTAGCACCACAACCTGCACACAATATACATTTGACAACAATATTTTAGTCATGTTTCCTCCCAACAACATTAAAGTAATGGGAATTTTTCCAGCCATTGAATGTAACTGCATCCATCTCCCAGGCTACCTTTGTGACATGCATGCATCCAGGGATGTGATTGGATTGTTCGATGTCAAATCAGGAGGGGAAAGATAACAAAAGCAAGGTTGTAACCAGTTTTTGGTTTTTTTAGTGGGGCTTATTAGTGACTTTTGCAAAATGCTGCTAGATTTAGACATTGATAAGTTATAATGCATGAGTAATAGGATATGAGGGTGGGCTTTTTGGAGAGTCTGTCTTCTTTATTTAGTTTGTGGGAAAGTCAAGAGAGAGACAGACAAACGAGTGAAGTCACAGCAGAGAAATCACAAGTCCCAGGCCAGGAGGTAAACATGTGGCTCTGACCCACTTCAGTGTTTATGGGAACAAATGCCTGCAAGAACCAGGAGTGTTTTTTTAGACCAGAGAAAGGATGTGATACTTTCTGATCAAAGATGGCACTCTCAATACCAAGATCCAACTCATCCTGACAGGTCAGATCATCATTGGTACCCTTCTACCAAGTGTCAGTGTTATCGGTGAGGTGAGGTACCTATTCCAAAGGATACTTAAAGACAATGCCGACCCCTGCCACTGCCTGTTCCCCCTGCTGCTGCTGCTGCTGCTGCTGCTGTCTGGCAAGCGATACAGAAGTATCTGCTGCCAGACCACCAGACTACAGAGCAGCATCAACTCATCCGCACTGTACTATGAAAAATGGTTTTGGTTTTGCGTGTAGCATAAAGGGACTGCAGCTTGCATTCCTTGTACAACATTGTGTAGAATGATAAATAAATGAATCCTGCTTTAGGAAGCATCCAGTCCACTAGTCTTTGAATTCCAGCCTGTTTTCTGTTGAACGATCTCCGACCTTTGGAATAGACAACTCCCCAAATAGGCTGACAACAGTTTCGTTATGCAAACAGGCTTTTAATGGAACAAGACTGTGCTCTCCAAATTCCCCTAAATTTAACACATACAGTTTTATAGAAAGACAGGGCTTGTCACAGAAGAGAATCTGGTGACGTCAAGCATCTTCAAATTGCATGCTAACGTTTCAAAGCACTTCTGGGGAGTTTTTGTGGGCTCTTGTGTGGTGTCAAAGTTTGCTTGGTATTCAATTGCTGATACCAAATGTTTCATTGTTCTGTGACATCTTGGCAATAAAAGAGACCTAAGATTTTGTTTTTCGGAGCCTCTAGCCTGTCCAGTCCCTGTTATGTAATCAGATTTTTAATAGTGAAACTCTTTCATGCACATGTATAGAATAAAGTCTGTGTTTAGCTAAATCATGATGAAACTGTTTTTTTGACAGAGGTGACCTAAGGTTCAGGCTATAGCGGCAGAATATGGAAAAAATAGAAGATTCTGATGGGTTTTTTTGGGGGGGTTCAACAGTAGCGTTCATTTGGAGTCGTGATCTTAAGTCCAACACTGACCTTCTTTGATTTTCTTTAAATATCCTTCTCTCTAGCAGCTAAATGCTCCATGTTCAACAGTGAGTTGCTGACCTTGTCTGTCTACTGTTTGGTGCTAGACAGCTGGGCTTCAGAGAGCTTATTTGCTAAAAATGGCTGGTTGGTTGATTTATATATTTTACCTCTTTATACATTGATTAAAATTGCTAAACTTAGTCTTGTACATCATTCGACCTCTAAATTCAGCAGAATTTAAAGCTTACTATTTTGATATTAATTGTTAGACTTGGACTTCGAGTATAATTATCTATTAAAATCATTGTACTTTTTTTAATGCATGGCGCAATAAAATTAAACGAAATTAGTTTTAAGTATTTACATAAAAGCTGGTCTGTCTTCAAAGCTGGATGGAAACAGCGGACAAGTGTTGTTGAGTGGTTACAATAACACTCTGTTATCAACCAGTACCGAACCTCGTGACGAGCATCCCGGTTTGACCGTAGGTGTCAAGACAGGCTCCGAATTACATAACAGCTGCAGTAAAACGCTATTCTAAGAAGCGGAGTGTTTGTGGACATCAGAGGAGCCCTTTAAATCTAAACTGATGCCGACAATATAATGGGTTAAATTCACATAGATAATGAATGTGCTGTACTGTTGTGTAATCCAGTTTTCCAATTACTCACCTCCTTCAAAGCAAGCATGTAGGGCAAAGCGTTGGTAAACTCAAGACCACCTCTGTCTATTGACATGTGAGGAACAAAAATGACCTAAGTCATCTGCCCTGCTGTCTTTTCTCTGTTCAAACCTCCTTCTGTCTCTTTCTGCTGAGTGTTACAGGTTCTAATACCCTTAGAACTCCCCGAATGCTCAAGGGCAAGATTTCACTTTGCACATAAATACAAAATTGTCTTTAATGCCATCTTCACACCACATGAGACTTTTGAAATCATTCTGGTGCCTGTGGTTTGTTTGACATTAATGGAACAAGTGTTATGGAATCCAAATCGCAATAAGAAGCGTCTTTCAGAACACATGCAAGCCATAGTACTGTCCTTAGGCTGCGATCACACCAAGAGCTCCTTTACAGTACACTAAAATGTTTCTTGGGTCATCAGGTAGCATGCTGATTGCATTTAGCCATGTCAATAACAACAAGAGCAGTGGACACACTAAAGATAATTTAGCGACAGTAAAATTTGATTGCGTTAGAGAGTCGGTGTGCTGTAAACTCAGATGGGCCTGAAGTTACTGTTTTCTTTTTTAAGATCATTTTTTGGTATTTTGCCTGGATTTCACCATGTAGAGGGAGAAAAGAGCATAATGTGGAGCAAACATCCCTGGCTTGCCCCCCCTTTACCACCAGGCCACTGAGTAGATGAACAAGGTGGAGTATGTGAGTGAATGTTTTGGGAAATTCTGGGTTTGTTTCCGCTGCCTTCTCCTTCTACTCTTCCTCCTCCTCTCCGCTGTGTTTTGGTGATTTCCAGCTCTTTTCAGTGAGCCAGATCATGTGGCTCAGCTCAGATCTTTCAACTCTCCAATGGCTCTTCATTTAGTACCATTTCCTGCTTTAATAATTCTGATAAATTTTACATTAGGTTTGGTATAAAAAACTTATGTAATAATGCAATGCAATTATGTAAATCAAATACTATTACAAGTGCGTATTGAACATTTTATTCATACTGCACATACTGAACGAGTTCACCATGCTTACATCTTAATTACCAAAGTAATCGGCTTTCATATGGGTATTTATTGTCTATTAGTATCGGTATGATGAAGCAGAATGTATTATTATGACATAAAGACATGCCTCTGTGTGTTCATATGTACTTAAGATAAGTGTACAACAAATACAGCCCACCCTCCCCGTGACCCATCCGCCCACCAAAGCAGTCAGCCCAGGGGAAGCGCTGACTTACATTTTAGTATCTTAGCTAATATCTTACAGCCATGACATTAAAATTTCATGGCCTGTCACGCTATAAAAGGCAAAGAGTCTGATTTATAATCCAGCCTCAGTGATGAAATTCTGACCAGCTTTTTAATTATAGTCTCAGTGTCATTTTACAAGCTCTGACAGCCGAACACAAATCCATAACACACAAGTAGTAGTAATAATATTCTATGCTTTTGAAGCGGCTAAAGCCATGCTTTCATCACTGAATGAAATGCTTCAAACGGTCCAGGCTGAATCAGAGAGCCAGAGGTCAAGGGGTGGGACACTGTCCCCGTAACAGGTCACATCCTCCTGCCGTTGTCGTGACGATACACACGATGCTCAGAGACTAATCCACGGGGAAGTAGAGATGAGCGTTAATCACTGCTCCTCTGACTGCACGCACAGATTACACAAACTCAAATGTAGACACACACATACATGTGTTTATATCATAATCATGCATTCTGCTTTATCATGCCAATGAATAGATTTCAACCCATTAACTTGGGCAAACTTTACAGACTGTGGCTGTCAACCATTTTCTGGAGTAAATCCATTTTCCTTTGCTTTCCTGCCTTTCAGTTTCAATTCATTGTAGTGGGTCATATCTGAAAATCAACATGTACAGTTAATGTACATGTACAAGTTACTTCATTCAAATTTCAATTTCAAAAGGCTACATGAAATACTCATCTAATGTCAGACTTGGGAATGAAAAACAAGTAACTGTCTCCCTCTCGTCATGGATTTGATGGATTTCCCCACAGCTGTCTGACCAGCAAAAGCCCACAACACTGGCTCCCATTTTAATAAGTCACAGCTGTGCCACAAGGGGTTACAAGTCAGGTCGTTTTTTTTTTTTTCCTCTGGGTAAATGCAGACATAATCCCAAACTCATAATCTGTCAGAGAGGTGGCAGAGCAGGCCTTTAATCCTCCTACAACATCATCAGGGAAGCCCCCACCATCAGTGCTCCCCCCTGAGTGAACACATCCGTTTGGGCTTTACGCCGACTCTCACTACTCTGATGAAAACCGGGCAGGGAAGGGGAACTCGGCAAGAGGGATGCGGTGCGAAGAGGACAGAGGAAGAGGGGGATCAAGTGGGCGGGTTTAATATCAGATCTGTTTAATATCGGACATGCGGATTATGAGGGCTTTTCATCCGCTGAACAACGAACGTCCATTCATGAAGTGGTTTGGACGTCACAACAATATCCTCTAGCGTTTGTCCCAGTCGAAGCCTCCCTAACATGACGTCAAAAGATCTGGACCATACGGACGGTTGTTCCCTATGATAAAGGCAATGATTTCTCTAGTATACACTGTATGTAAGAGGATATGAGGCCTGCTGAAGGCTCTCTGTCTTCTTGTGGCTCCAGCAGTAGGGAAGATTGTTTGGAAAGCAACCAAAATTGAACTGTATGTTTTCAAATTGTAGCTTGAATGAGGGAGCAGATGCTGCGTGATCGAGACAGCATCAGCGGGCAATGAGCTATATGTATTAAAGCTCTGTGTTCGATCAGTTTCAAACTGACAAAGTCATTCAAATTCATGCCAACACAGCCCAAAAAGCCTAGCTCCTAGCCGAGCCACAGCTGACTTGTGTTCATTTATGGTGCATCCGCCGCTTCACTGCTCACATGTTTAGATGTACCTAGACATAATTAGAATGTTAATCAATCTCATTGGAAACTGTTTGTATTTGTTTCTCAGTGGAAGCCAACTGCATCAAACAGCTCTGCATATATATCACATTTATGGCATTACACCCTTATTATTTCAGCATCAGTCTCAACCAAATGAAAGTGTTTCTATGACATTGCTCACGGCAATAGATAGAGCTGGAGAGTCTTTGCTGGTCTCAGACCTGGTCCAGATGAGATGTTGGGCTTCTCCCACTAGGCTTGGCGTCTAGACTGTTGGTGGTGGTTAAACAGTCATAGTTTGCAGAGGCTGCAAGATGCGGCGAGGACAGCACACAGCACAAAGTTATATAACAAAGGTTACACTTGGTGATAAAGAGTGTTTCTTTGAAATGCGTACTGAGGCTTGGTGGTTAAACCGGCTGATGAACAAGGCCCAGTTATTTGCGATAGGTCTCTCCAAACTGCTTTTAGGTGTAGTAAATATTACAATGACATCCTTTGGAAGACGGTCTTGGTCCAGGGGAAAGCTGAAGACAGCAGAAAGACTGCCTTTGTTGATGGGGGATTTCCAAGTGACTGTAATCCATTTATTAACAAGTCCAGACTGTCGGTCGCTGCAATGTTAACACATCCTTAGAAAAATAACTTAAACAGTTTTATGTAACTTAGTTCCATTTTTGAACCAGACACAGCCAGCTTTTAACTTGGCCATCTTTACTTAGAGATCACCAGATTTTACAGGGTCAATGTGCTTTCCTCAGAACATGAAGACTCTTTTTTTTTTTCTTTTTCAGGTTGTCTGCTTCATTTAAATAGTGACAGCTGGAAAGACGCAGGAAGGGCAGGCAAGAGAGAGAGGAAGACCTGCAGCAAAGTGCCCAGGCTGGACTCAAACTCAGGACTCAGCCTTGACACCTGGGACTAATCTGCCAGGTGTGGAAATTTTACTATTAAGCTCTTTATTGTTTTAGTAAATGCTATGCTTACGTGTTCCAGATTGCTAATTAATACATCCAGGAAACAGAGAGTGGAGGTAGAATCGGAATCAGCCCAGTAGTGCCACAGGGCACGTCTGATGGGTTCCTACAAAATAGAAAGTAGAAAATGTGGAACAAGTTGGTACGAGAGCATTCAGTTTCAGTGAAATTATGACATAAGTGGAACTGATCACGCTGTTGTGCTGCACAGCGGTGATGAATATGTTGATCTCATGGGTACAACATGCAGCCATGTGACACAAGCATCAGTAAAATGCCTGTTGATACACGCATCTCACGCAGCTCTGTGCCAGTGCACATTTCCCATGGCAGTGCTCCGAGCACTCAAGCTGAGGCATCATGGGCTAAACAGTCGTTTGTTTTCATGGCATTCGGTTACATCAGCGTACACTAAATGACACCACTCATGCTTCCACATCATGTGAACACAACAGCCTTCGACCTCTCTGATGAAAGCAAATATAAACTAATCAAAAAGGTGATGCCTTTCTATGACCCTTTTCCAATTATAGTGTGCTGTCTCTTTCTTTAACTTTAACTTCTGCCATGTTCACATTTCACGTTGTTGCTATTCCTGATGTGCTTTATTCACTGCTGTATAATGCTAAAGGCCCAGTTATGGAAAAAGTCTTTTTTGGTCCCTTGTAAACAGAGAAAAATAATGAAAATAACAGACACTGTTTGGGTCACTGTCCTTAAACTGAAGAGAAGAGAGATTGTGCTTCATCTATTTCTATTGGACGTCATTCAACTATTTCTGAGCGATTACTACCCAACAGGAACATAGTAGGAAGCTGTGGGCTCAGAGCCAAAGACAATACATCTGTCAGCAGCGTAAATTCATTCTGCCACTTGTTCCTCATGTGCGGCGGTACATGAGGAAAAGCGCTCTTTTGGGTCATGCTGCGTTTCACTTGAAGCAGTGATTACCGAGACTGTTGTGCACACTGAGGGAAATGACAGAAGGAATTTAGACTCTTATCATGTTTCTGACAATTAAAAACGCTTCACAAACAAAATCTAGTGTAACATTTTGGAGCTAAACCACAGGGAGAAACAATGTGAGGTTAAACTATGGTTCAGAGAAATGCACACACTCAACCATCAAGCATATATATCTTCATATATCCTCACACTATCCTCATCCCAAGAACGATCTGACACTCTAATCAAGTAAGTGCAGACTGATGAAGAGCAGGGAATGGGAAGGAGGGAGAGGGCAGGTAGCAAAACAGTGTTGGACAGATTGCTGCACCATTCTGGGTTAAAAATAGCGATACTGTAAATTCTGCTTGTGAGGTAAAAATCTACATATTAATGAATCCAAATAAAAATGCCCATCCTTTCTTTTAGCTACAAAATCTACCTTTTATTATACTGTTAGCCCTCAATTATGAATTCTATGCCTCACCACTGAACCCTGTTGAACCCTGCTGAAACCAAACTGGCCCCAGTTCAGTTTCATTCCTGACCACTGCTTTAGGTCATAGGTGGTTAAAGCTGGGCCCTGATGAGGATTCAGGTCTGCTAATAAAAGTAGAAATATCTGTCTCTCTCCGCTCACAAAAATGTATATGGGCAAATACTGCTGCAGAATGAATGCGAGTTCCAAGAGTTAAACAATAAGATTGATATCACTCTCATATATCCATTAAATATGAACTAGTCCTTTAAGGATTACTTTATGTTATCATCTTGAGAAAATGTAGAAAAACTTGTTTTGCACCCTGTTTTTATGCCTGAGGTGACAGATTCTGCACCACAGTGAACATATACATATATGTGCTTCAAATTTTGACAAGCGTGAGGGTTTCATTTTTATTATCATTTATCCAGGGCTGGTGTGAAAACAGAACCATTCTGAAGTCTGCTGATGAATCTGTGATTACCTGTCTTCACTTAAACATATATCAAACCAACAACATGATCATTGATTTTAGAAGACATGCTCACAAACAGAGTCACATCCAGCTCGTGTCAGATGATGGAATGTGTGTATATGTTGGGCAATTATTGACTCAGAGCTGAAGTTTGAAGCAAACTATGAATCCTCTGGTGTTTTTATTGAGTTGATTTGATCTTTTTCATTGGTGCCATGGTTTGGAAACCCATCTTTAAGGAGCAGAAACTCTGAATCAAATTGTTAAACAGTCTGAATGGTTCCAGCTCGACTATTGGAGCATTGAGCACTATCATGTTTGTCTTTTGCCTGAAAGTCACCTGAACCTACAGGTACAGCATCAGGGACTGAAGAGGCCCCTCGTTTCCCAGCAGCACATACATTTAAAACACTGCCTTCAGCTGTGTGACTCTGTGGAACCGTCACCGTTTTACAGCGAGCAGCGGTCCAAAACACTAATTCGCAGGGTCACATCGATAAATGTGATACTCAGTGTAGATGACTTTACAGTGAGCAGTAACAGGTTTATAAAGTCCTGCATAAAAGTAATGAGACATGCATTTTAGCCATCTACTGCAGCTGATGTGCAGTGAATGTAATTGCAGAGAGCTTTATTTTTGAACTATGTGTCAGGTTTTTTGCAGGATTCTCAAAGGTTTGTTTTAAATGCAATCAAACGCTTGATGTTGTCTTCTTAAAGTGCTAATGTCTCTGCAGGAGGAGGCGACACACCCTGCTACAAAATGTTAATGCGATATTTGGAGAGGACATAGTGTTATTATTATGCAACCGTATTGCATTCATGATAATCTAAAGCAGCATGCAGAGTGAGATCAAGTCCAACCTGATCGTGTGAAACGCATAAGCACAAACAACATGATGTCATGGCGCAGGGAAATGTCAAAGTTAAACCGTTCGATTTTTTTTTTTTTTTTTTTGTCAGATTATAAACAAAAGTCACGTGACGCAGACACAATGCTTGTTTATGAGGCTCAGTGGTGGAGGAAGTATTCAGAAAGTAAACGTACTGTGAAAATACTCCACTACACGAGAAAGTCCTTCATTCAAAACTGTACTTAAGTGAAGGTATGGAACTATACTATAGTATGAAGTACTTATGCAGTAAAATTATTGTGTTTTAATATTATATCTGATGTTTGTGGATTAATATTACTGCTGGATTACGTTGCATTTTCCTGCTGCAGACGTTTATGGTTGAGCTGAGCTTAACTACTTCATTGGGTCATTTCATCTACAGTAAATCATCATATTCTATCAGATCATCATATGTTTGTGGTGTCGCTGTCCTGTGAGAACCACGCATCTCTAAGACATCAGCTTTTCATGAGTTCAGACCTGTTTTCAGCTCTGTGACAGGCCATTTTCCAGCTGATCCAATCAAAACAGTTTATTTAGCATAAGGAGTGCACAATTTTCTCAAGCCATAAAGAAACACTTCATCCTTCCATCTATCACAAACACTCAAAGTCAGCACATTTGGAGATACGTACGTACGGACAGGGAGGTACGGAAAATTGTAATCAGAAAAGTAATCAGGAACTGAAGCTGTCAGATAAATGCAGTGAAGGAAAAAGTACATTATTTATCTTTGAGATATAGAGAAGTAAAAGTATAAACTTGCAAAACAGAGTTTTAAAGGAAGACTTATCAACTTTTAATGAGCTTTTGTTGTAAGAATATTTAATTATTGTAAAGGACAGGCTGAATTCTCACCAACTTTGGAGAACTGGCAAAGAAACTAGCCACACTGGTGAATGGTTGATACTATGATAAAGTATGAATATATAAGACTGAAGCACACTCTGATGCACTGATCAATAATGGGTGCTCCTTCATCTGACAATTGCAGCTTAAATCAGCTGCTGCAGTACTCAAGACGGCGTCTGTGCATGCTGGCATGGCGCTCCTGATCTCTAACAAACATTCTAAGTAATAAGAGCAAACAACCTTTTGCGATAACGGGTTCATTATGTCGTGTTCTCGAGAAATCGGCCTTTTGTTTTCCTGAGATAACGAGATAAATTAATCCATCATCATGAGAAAACGAGCTTTGTTATCTCAAGATAAGGCCAGTGAAAAAAATATTGCAAGCATGGTCCCTTTCAGTTTCCACACAGTTCTGCTGATCAGGTGACTCATGTTATATGTATTATATATATTATATATATGTATGCACACAGGTTTTAGTAGCTTTGCTGGAATCTGATAACTCATATCACATCATATAGAAGAGCCAGTTTCCTCATGAATCTCTATAAATAAACACACAAGCCAGCTCCCAGCCACTTTCAATAGTGGCCACACCTGCTCTACAGACAGAAACAGAGAATATCAAAACATCACTTTAAAGCGTAAAGTATCACATAAACTTTAACATTGTTCTCAGAGGCTCAAGCGTCTGTTCTGTCATCGCAGCAGAAATAGAAAGCGCATTCATTCTGCTGACAGGCAGAACAATGTTTTTGACCCTCTCACCTACAGCCTGTAATGTTTCCTCTAATTGTCCCTCTAGAAACGAACCTCGTCATCATGTCACAATGATTTAAAGTTGGCTTTTCGGGTATTAAGCGGCTCTGAGTTTTGGTATCCTCTGAGCATCATGAACAGTAGCAGTTGTTCAGTTGGGACATCAAGCCACGTCTCGGTACATGTGTCCTCACTGTGTTTGGCTCACTTTAGCTGTTTTATCATTTGAAGTGACATTCAAAGCAGCAAGTGCTTGAATCTTTCATGAATATCAGAATCTAAATATCTGAAGTGTCAAATTATTCATTATTATCAGTAGCAGTACTATGAATCAGTATTAATTAACATCAGGATCTAATATCTTACAGAAGTAAATGATAAGAACAGAACAAACTTATAAATTATGATGCGTAGTTATAGATTAAGCTGCCTCGTAGTATATAAAGTTTTCCTCTACTGTGATATTTCTACTTTTATTTAAGTAAAACCTCTGATATGAATATTTCCACCACTGAATGTTCCTTTGATTATTTAAACATAGAATTACTTAATTCATTAGTGGCAGTTTGTCTCATTTTTTCATTTTTTTTCTTGTTAATAGTTTTAATTATCATCTATGTATAATGTGTAATATCTACGTGACATTTCATGTAACTCTGGTTCTCTCTCAGATCTTAAACCCTATAGCTCCATCTAGTGTATGCTGGTAGTCATGACTGTTTACATTTCAGTGCCTAAAAAACTTTGAGAACTCGTGGACTTTTATACTATACTATACTCTATACTGTCAGTATTTCAGTATTTCAGAGACAGTTCACCTCCTCCTCACATGGTTTAATTTCAGTAACATTTCAGTTTTTAATTTCACAAAAATGAAAGATTAGAGAAAAGCCCAGAAGAGAGATACAAATCTGTGTGTGGTAGACCTTTGTTTCTGTCTTTCTTTCCTCTCCCATGAATCATCTCATGACCACTCAGATTTATCTTGTGACTCTTTGAAGGGGCTCGAGCCCTCAGTTGGGAACCACTGGACTAAACTACCTGTCAAGACAATTTCGTCCTAAGCACCCTATGCTGGAACTACAGCCTCAAAGAGAACATTTTCCATCCTGAAAAGATCCTGTTTGAGTGGAGTATCACCTATGGATGGATGGATGGATGGATGGATGGATGGATGGATGGATGGATGGATGGATAGATAGATAGATAGATAGATAGATAGATAGATAGATAGATAGATAGATAGATAGATAGATAGATAGATAGATAGATAGATAGATAGATAGATAGGTACTTTATTCATCCCCAAGGGAAATTCACAAGTTCCAGCATATTCCACAAATTTTAAGTAAAAGCCATGCAATAAATAATCTAAAAGCACAGCAAGCAAAGCAAGAATTAAAAGTTAAAAGTAAAAAAAATGTCCAGTACAAACGGAATTAAAAGTATAGATGTCCAATGCAACAGAATGCAAGTTTAAATGTCCAGTGTTTAAATGAGTTTAAATGAGATGTCCAGAGTTTAAACGTTCAGTGCAAACAGAGTGCAAGTTAAGGTGCATGTTGAACAGAGTGTTGTACAGATTCCATTCAGGACATTGAGAAATGTTAACATTAATGTTTAACATTTCCCCCCCAAGTGGAGTTAAAGAGCCGCATGGCGTCGGGGAGGAACAACTTCCTCAGTCTGTCAGTGGAGCAGGACAGCGACAGCAGCCTGTCACTGCAGCTGCTCCTCTGCCTGGAGATGACGCTGTGCAGCGGATGCAGTGGATTGTCCATGATTGACAGGAGCCTGCTCAGCGCCCGTCACTCTGCCACAGATGTCAGGCTGTCCAGCTCTGTGCCCACAACAGAGCCCATCTTCCTCACCAGTTTGTCCAGACGTGTAGTGTCCCTCTTTTTGATGCTGTCTCCCCAGCACACTGCTGCGTAGAAGAGGGCACTTGCTACCACAGTCTGGTAGAATATCTGCAGCATCTTTTTGCAGATGTTGAAGGATGCCAGTCCTCTGAGGAAGTACAGTCGGCTCTGTCCTCTCCTGCACAGAGCATCTGTGTTGGCAGTTTTATACGAGCTATGTATTACAGCTGTGGTATAATATGCTACACCTTTAAGCTGTACAGTGATAATCTATGCCAGTCTGCCAGTAGCAGGCCTCTTCCACAGCAGGTGTTTTAACTTGCCATAGCAGCAGAGATACAGATGTCACTAATCCCCACCACACTGAACCAACATGCATAATGCAAAGACCCTGGACCCTCCACGTCCAGCAGGTGGCATTATTGCTGCAAAGCAGGACAACCTCACACAGCGGGGAAGGTTAACTGAGTTCAGACACAGCACAGTCTGTCTGAGCAGTATTAAGCAGCTGCAGTGAAGTGCAGAGAAAGCACCTCTGCAGATATAATGCAAGAAAATGATGACATTTCACTCATCAGTCAAATTAAATTTGACTGACAAGTGCCCAGGTGATAAATGTGGTGAAAAACGTTGGCTGCCAGCACAGAAGTTTAAAACATTGTTTCACTTTTATTAGTTATTTCTTGTTTTTTGCCTGGGAAAAAAATTCAGCCTCAACCCTAAATCCTCCTGAAGATGGCACGACCAGTCAAATACCCTCATATTAAAAGTGACAGACCCAAAGCAATTCTCACAGAGCTACATTAACAGCACACATAAACACATTGCTCTCCTCTATGCGCTCCTTCATGCAGCTGACTCATAATCCTATTAGTTTGCACATTTCCTGTTGATGCTCCTGTCTGTGACCAACGTACAGCACAGTCACCTTGGTGCTGAGTTCATACGCTGCCACATCGGCTGCACCGTCACCAGGATGTTGTGTCATTACCAGATGTTTACTGTGTTACTGTCTCCTCAAACTGAAATACTGTATATTGTTATATTTGATATTATATTTGATTTATTTTCAGTTTTCACCAAAACTGGCACACGAGTTAGAATATTTAATGAGTAAATGTGACGTTCAACAATTAATTGTGACATTAACTAAACACTGAGTCTAACTGGCTGTCAGCAGCAGCCTATATGTTTCACGTAAGGTGAACCTACTGCAGTGAGTGGTGTCTTTCAAGTTGAGGTACTGCTAATCTGACCTAATTCAGTAGATTTGAGTGATTCTTAAATCCAGCTGCTAAGTGTTTGCTTGTTTGTTTGAGTCCTAACCCTAACCACCTCCAGACCATAACCGCAGCACAAAATGAACAGTATGACATCATGTCGCAACTGGGAAAGCAGTTTGTTAAGCTCACAGGATTGCCCACATCACAATAATTAGAACAAGCTGAAGAAAATCTTGCTGTCAGTAGATTTTGTTTTATTACTATGACTGTACTGTAACATATGATTTGGATTGTGGTCTTTGAATGCTGCCATTGGTGGATTAGCAATGTTTGCTGTACAGTTTGACAGTTTATGATGCCAGATATTTCTTTCAGTGTGTTTTGACACTCTCTTTCCTGAAGAGGGCGCACATCCCCTGCATATCAGTTCATACAAAACTCAGGAAATTGAGAACACTTGATTTTCCTTCCTGTCACATGATTGTTTGACTCACACATTGTGGTCAGTGAAAGTGACTCATGCTGGGAATCCTTTCAAAGGTGTGTGTCTGTGTCTGTGTGTGTGTGCGTGTGTGTGTCTGTGTGTGTGTGTGTGCGTGCGTGTGTGTGTGTTGTATTTCACTGTTCACGGCTGCAGTTTTAGCTTCTATGAGCTCAATGCTCGGCAGATGTGAGGGGAGGCTTTCACTTCAGATTAGATGGCATTATGAATCTAACAGAACACACTGATCTCAACACATGCAGACCACTAGACAGTCAGACAGACAGATTAACCATAAACATTCCTCCAGATACACACACACACACACACACACACACACACACACACACACACACACACACACACACACACACACACGTTGTGTTTTTATCACTTGTGGGGACATTACATAGACTTACATTCATTTCCTAACCCTAACCATAACCACTATCTGCCTATTCCTAACCCTAAACCTAACCTAACCTTACCTAACCCGTAACCCTATCCTCAGTCTTCACCCTAAAATTTAATGATTTACATTAAGGGGACCTGCATTTCGCCCCCATAAGGCAGGTGAGTCCCCACAATGTGACTGTGTAAACAGATTTTTGTCCCCACAACACAATAAATACCTGGTCACACACACACACACACACACCCTTCAACACACACACAGATACACAAGGATCACAGATAACAAACACCTTGACCTATAGCACAGTTTAATGTGCAGAGCGGTTATCTGATAGAACAGAGCAGCTGGTTTAATGTGCTTCTGTCTATCCAGCTGTGTCATAGAACATCCAGCTGTGAAGTCACTGTACTACAACACCAACATTATTATTATTTTACAGCTCCATAATGTTCTGATATTCTCCTCAGAGGTTTCCTGAATAGAACGATGTAAGTAGGTATTGATTTTGAACTGATTTTAAAAGCAGCTGTAAATACCCAAATTCATTTTCTAAAATAAGAACTTCTCTATTTGAGTCTACTTAAACATTCATTCATTCATTCATTATTCGCATATTATTGAATCGAATAGAGACTTTATGCTGTAGATTTGTAAAATGTTTTGCATGCCTACTTTTGCACATTGAACACACCTTACACCAACACTTAAATGGGTGTGTGCTAACGCTGTGCCCATTTTCACTATAGTTAGCATCAAATTACAGAGTTCTTTTCAAAAACCTGTGAATTTACAGTTAAATGTTAGAGACTGTTGGAAGGAGTGTGCTAATTACAGTAGGCTAAACTATGGGATCTGTAAAATGCCACAAAGTGGACATAAACTTCTGGAGACTTTATTTTAAACACTTTTATTGTGAAATTCAAATACAAGCACGCAACATAAGCACACAGTGTGTCGAGAAAGGAATGGTTCAACATTTTGGGAAGTATGCTTTTTCACTTTGTTGCCAAGAGTTGCAAGGGCTGACTAGAAACAAGGGGGGGACAGCTAACCTGCTCTGTCAAAAGATAACAAAATCCACTTACCAGCTCTGCTAAATCTCACTAATTAACATAACCAAAACACAACACAGCGTAACAACCACAAAATGTTGTTTTTACACTTGTACAGATGAAGCAAATGAAATATATCATGTTATTTTGTGAGCTTTAAAGGTGCTTGTAGGTTTGATTTTGTTACCTTCAGGCAAATTTCTTCTCACTTGTGCTAATCTAAGTTAACCTGCTACATGAGACATGAGAGTGATGTTTCTCATCTAACCCTTCTCAAAGAATCAAATAGAACTGTGTTTTACTCAAATTGTCAAACTAAACTTATGAAAAACCCTGGAGCTAGCAGGGTTTGCCTACACATGAGGAATAAACAAGTGGGAACTTAAACATTTGGTGTTTAAGTTTCCAGTTAAACACCAGTTTTCATATTTGACTCCACATCAGTGGACATAGTCACCCCAGGTCATCAAACAACCAGAGGTATGACTCATCGATCACTTCAGGCATCCAAAACTCTCACGTGTATGTCGCACACACCAACCTGCAATCATCCTACACAGACTTTGACTACCACGTACCACATGATAAAGCAGACTATCACTGGTTTCCAGTAAATGACAGCTTCCAAGGACTGGTTTGTCTTCATCACTGCCACCCACAGACAAACAGTTATATAATGTTAAAAAAAAAAAAAACACGAGACAATGCGATGAAGAAGACGCTAGAAGACGGGGGCCATGGTGACGATAACGAAGTGAGATTTAGTTAGAAATTCATATCAATTAATCAGTCATATGAAGTTATGTGGCAGTGGTGATTCATTAATATCACCAGATTGACAGTTTTATTGGTTATTAGTCAGCAATGGTAAGAGTAGAATCATTATTTCTTAGCCTGACGTCAGTTTCATGGCTGCATATAAGCCTGCTCACACAGTTGTCATACCTTATGAACCAATCAGCGCAATTTCAGGTCTTACAAAGTGAAACCAGGCTACCTTGGCTACTTAAATTCCCAGGATGCCTCCGTGCAACTAAAAGAGACCAGGCTCCTATTTGTTGTTTACATCACAATGGACATATGAGCACAAATATAAGTGGTCATGTGACTATGAATGGCAGCTGTACATAAAAGGTTTGGTTTTTTTTACCTCTACTCGTCCTCTTTTTACATGTCACTTATTTACTTTGTGAGGTAAAATATTACAAAATAACACACTGAATAGTTTTAGCATCCCATCTGTTGAATGTTTGAATGTGTTCCTTCCTTGACACAATGCTGCAGAGCTGCTGCGTCTTCACTGATCTGCTGGGATGCTGTGACTGCAATGTGAGCTGCATTCGTCTTATGTAACCGCATGCAGACGTTCTGAGAGCACTCTGGGTTTATTCTGCATCTGAGACACACTGCAAACATCCCTCAAACACTCATATCAGAGCACAATGACAATACTATACCTGTCTAATAACCAAATATAAGAAATAGCTTCAGAAGCTAATCATAGCTTTATATTTGTGAGTCATACATGCAGAATTTGAGACTTATGAAGACACTGGTGTGCTTGACTGTCCTCAAAAAATGACTTTAAAAAAAATTAAGATTCTTATGAAAAGACTGGGCTCTTGGAAGAGAAACCGTGCTGCTGATGGGTTGGCAGAGAGACGTGTAAGGCCTTTGCCACATGACACTGACAGAGAGATGACTGCAGCATGAGGAATTCAATCTTGATGTCAGATTTATATGATGTTGTGCTTCGTTTATAGATCAGGGTTATGTTAGTGGGCCATGCATCCTGAGAGTTAAGAGGATATGCAGCAGCTAAGAGCAGATACTGTCATGATATGTTCAGTATTAGACCCGCTCTCACACGGCGCTTTGGTGGATTAAGGAGCAGTTAGAGTCAAAGACCAGCCATCAAGACAAATCTAATGATGCCTTGCAGGGTGAGCCGTCTAGTTGAAGTTTTTTTTCTGTGGTGTGAAAAGCTGCCATTGGTTTAGTATTTTACTCTCAGTGTCCACATTGGCTCGAAATACCAGTAAAGACGTGTTTAGATGACGAAATAAACCAATTAATTAACTTGGATACAGGATAAATGACTGCTGTCTGCGGATAGAAATTAAAAAAGGGGACAAAAGTCATTCAAGTTTTCGATGTCAGCGACTGCGGAGTTACGTGGTTGAGGCAGGGAAGTAGGAGACGTGCAGATAGAGAGCAGGTTTGTAAAGGATCCTGGATAAGACCATTAGAGCTGTCCTACAGCTGAGAGGACAGAGGATCAGAGAGGTTAAAAGTTTCCCAGAAAGAGGCACCTGCTGTTACATTGAAGGAGTCTGACAGCAGCCAACAGCTTAACCAATTCACACACGGCACCGCGGGTATGTATGGCTTGAACTTATGTTTCTATGTACTTATATGATAGAGAGAAAAAGAACCTCAAGGTCATATATGGCCCAATATGTGCATTAAATCTACTTTTACAAATTAAATCATTGAAAATTGTTTTGGACAGTTAAATAAACCCCAAAACCACAGAAAAAAGTCTAATCAGCCCATAGAAAAGTACACAAACTCCATAAAACCCCATGTGAATGGAGGCGATAAGTGAGCTGATCGAGGTCATGCTGTGCGTAAACTGAGATTTCTCAAAAATGTACCTTTGCAGAAGTGACTTGTTGCAACACTGGGAACTTGGCTGTGCAACTAGAGACATTCAGCTCTGTCAACCTGCTACAAAAGAAACTGTCCAATCAGCATCATCACTTATTTCAACATCAAAGGAATCTGTTTTTGTGCATGTATGACTTTGTGTTTCCCACAGTTTCAGATGAAGGACTTAAACATAATAATGAGGCATTGTAACCCAGAACAATGTGGCGGTTTCGTAATGAATCAGACTGATTTGCGGATTTGCACCTCTGACGCAGGCAGCTACAACCAACTGGAGGTCAAGTAAGGTATCAGGAATTGTGGCGTCAGACATGAGAAATTCAATTTTACAAATCGCTGAGTGTTTGGGGCCAGCAGTTCTGACCCTGATCCTGTTCTGTGTCCCTCCGCTGACTCTGTATTGACCTCTGTCACACCAATGTAATCTAGTAACGCTGGTGACTGTTACTCAGGCTGTGTGCATAATGCAAAAAACTTGTTTAACAGGTCAACACAGCTCTCTGATTTGCTTGGTTTCTTGTGAGTTCATTCCATAAATAATAGCCTACTTTGACTTATCTTGAACCTCTGTAGGGCACTGTCACCTACAAGTATGATATCCAACCAGGAGCATGTGTATTGCAGACAGTAAGACCTACTTCTGCAGCTGCCAGGGGGTCATAGAAAGATTATAGGTCAGCTAATTCTAACAATTACTTACAGGTAGCTGAAAGTAAACCATGGAAATGGGTGCAAACTTGACACTTGATGTGTACAATGCATTGTTGTAACAATAGCCACAAAAGTTAAGTGTGTAATTTAATTTAAAGCCAAGTAAAATGGAGACATCTGCATTGTTGATGTTTCCCTCCTGAGCTTGCTGGCATGCAGGTTTGGATAGATCAGACCAGACCTGCATGGCATTCGTAACAACCATACATCAACCTGTTTGGTTGTGCTCTTGTTTATACGTTGCATGTGTTTCCTCACATGATGTAGGAGGGACATGTATTTAGCTCTTTGAACAAGTTTGAACAGTTTGAACAAGTTTTGCAACTGGTATTTCAAAATCTAATTACAGCAAACTTGAAATAAAGAAGTTGATTACTGACATTCAACACCTCCCAAGTGTCTCAAGACAACAAGAGTTCAAGTCTCGGAGGTAAAGAAGTCAAAAGACAAATGACCTCAGGGTCAGTGATCAGTGCTCTGGGGCGTCTTGAAATTTTTATGTAATGGCATGTGTTGAATATTTGTCAGCAATGATGTAACATTCAGACAGATAATACCAGAGGCATACTTGTTTTTCCTGTCCCACACACACTGTGTGTGTGTACAGCATGTGTCCAATCAGTAATGTCACAGGGAGTGACCCCTCGACTAAGAGTATCACAGCTTGAACCTCCTGTCGCTCTACAGTTGCATAAGATCATTAACTAAAAGCCTGAAGTGTAAACAGCGAGCCTTTGTTGGTACACAGAGCAACCGGGTGGCACGATTGGCTCCATGGATGTTTTGGACCTGTGACATAAGCCAATCTGCCTCACCCCAGGGTGCTCCTCACCCTCCTCTGTATTTATAGGTTGGGTTAAAGGAAAGGTTTGGCAGCTGCAGTTACAGGAAATGTTACAACCCCGATTCCAAAAAAGTTGCGATGCTGTGTAAAACATAAACAAACAGAATGTGATTGCTTGCTAACCCTTTTTTGATGTACGCTCAGTTGAGTTTTACACAGCATCCCAACTGCTCATAGCAGCCCAAGGCCAAAGTGTGACACCTAAATGTGCAATAAAAGTCCAAGGAGCCTACGTATTATTAAATCATACTCTCTAAAAGTAAACACAGAAACAAATTCAAAGATATTCAGCTTTACCTGCATGCTCTGTAATCCATGGACTTAGCCTCCTCCTGCATTTTACTATACCGGAATACAACACACACACACACAGATACAAACACAATAGCTGGAGGCCACTCAGAATCAATGAACTCTTGGTGCCCTGAGGAAACATCACCTCTTCTGTCTGGGTCACCGATGGAGGCAAATTCAGTTCATTCCAGTGTTTTTCCTCTCACTGAGCACACAGTGAGTCCAGTCCAGACACAAATGATTGCCCACATTTAGTCCGCACTCACTTTGACTCACAGACTAGACAAACCCATGATCCTTTTGGAGGAGGTGGTGTCTCTTCTCTTTACACAATTTCATGAAAAGCACTAGTGACAAATATTCAGACTGCAATCGTTTTGCCCCTGACATGGCATCACTACACACACTTGTATGTATGCTTTTAATCAGTAGTAGTGGGGATCAAGTGAAACCTTGTGCAGAGTGTGGCGTGGAGAAGGTTAAGGCTGGGCTATAAGGTCAAAGTTCGTCAAGATTTTTCAGTACAACCACAGTCAAATATTCAGTGGCAGTGGAATGTTTGCTATTTGTACTTTTAACTATGCAAACTTTCCCAAAGGAAGAAAACTGTCTGCACATTTGGAAAATATGCACGAGCAGCAGGAGACACTCTTACCACTGCTCACTCCCTCTGAGCCCATGTTCTGCAACAGCTGCTTCTGGTTCAACATTAGCTCATAAGGTTGCTGGTGCTGGCTTGGGTTACTGAACCAGATTCTGTATGCAGTGCAAACATGGACCCATCAACTAAACTATACCAAACTGTACCGTGGTAGCTAATCTCCTTCTTCAATGCAAAATGGTTTTAGGTTCACCAAACTAGCTCATGTTTTTAGAGTTTGCCTTTAAAAGCAGTTCTCTTTTTCTAGAAAGACACACGTGTTGCTTTGCCCCGTCAAAGTGAAAGTCACCAAAAATGTACCTCACTGTTCCTGTTCCCTCCAGATGCAAATGATCATGGGATATTTTCACCAAGACAACAAAACAATAGCAAAAACCTCTGGTTTATGTTAGACTTTAGGCACTGAAATGACATCAATTTGTAAAGGGAATAAGGAGGAACAGGAAAACATGCTCATCTTAAAGCTAACAAGGTCATGGAGCCCGTCCTCACCAGAAATATGGTCATATATTGCAAGTAAGTTACAACCCATTATGTCTATTGTTTGGCAGTGACCACAAGTCAGGTGAACTAGTATAAAGAGCAACCCAGTAGACTGCTGTTCATGTCCCATGTGAAATGGAAAGTCAACATTGACCCATTTTGCATGAACATATTTCACGAACTCAACAGTAACATACGTATTTTAAAACATGACGCTGTCCAAAACATAACCGAGTAGTTTTGGTGCCTAAACCTCAGCAAACTGCCACCATTTCATAGCTTTAACCATATGAGGACGAAGGTCTGCCTTCAAGTTCCCTCGTAGTCACATTGGCTTGTTGCTGGTATGTTTTTGGATGTTATATCCAGCATTAATTGTACCAATTAGTCACTAAATACTTGAGGAGGAAACACAGTAACATCTTTGCAATGGGCAAAGTGTCTACAATTGTCAGCAGAGGAAAGCAAGTAGTCAAAGGGTCTAGATTTGAGCATGGTGGCATAAATGACTCCGCCCAGTGAGGTTTGAATCCACCAATTAGGTTATTTCTTCCTCTGAGAAATGCGTGTGTGTACGTTATTACCGTGCATGTTGGAACCCTGAATGTGTTCATCATCTTTCCTCACACAGTAGAGGAAACAGACGTATCAGCATGTAGGTTTCTGATAGTTTCATCTCTACTGCTGTTTGTACTTCCCTCCCTACCAAGTGGCAATACCCTCCCACCCCCCACCCTTTTTTTTTTCTCTCTGTCATGCTTGGACTACGTGAGCCTTCACACATCACTCTCTCAATTATTCATGCAGAGGGGGGAAGAAAAAGAGGAGGACAAAAATGAAGAGAGGAGTGGAAGGAGGAGGGATGAGAGCAGGCGAGTTTAGGTGGACGTGACTTTGCTCAGGCTGAAAGAAAGCCATTTTTCTTCTGTGTATCCTTTCCACTTCTGAATTCCCATCTTTTCCCCCGGTATCTTCTTTTTCTTCTCCTCCTCATACCTCCTCTCCTCTTTCCTTTTTCCTCAAGCTGGCGTGTGTGCAGCCTAGAACTATCCTATTAGTCAGCTCTCTAACCCATTAACTTGACGAGGAATTAGGAAGAGTCAAGACCGATACAACAGGAAGTGAGCCACTGTTGTCTAATAACGTCAAGAGCGCTCTGTATTCACCTGGCAACTAAACGTCTTTGGAGATTTAGCTCTTTTTCAATCCAGTGACTAATCCAGTGTCTATTTGAGCCCAAAGGGAATGATGTTAATGTGTCGACTGCCAAGCGGTTGGCACCTAAATCTGACCTATCTGCTTGTCTAATTTAGATGAGATTATGTGGGGATCACAGCAGCCCTGCTCAGAAACAGGTTCAGGTCTTGGATATCAGCACACAGGCAGGGAGAAGGCACACTCTGAGGATAGCTGTTGCACTGTGGCTGAGCTCTTCTACAGCTGGACGCCAGCATCAGCAGCGGTCTCTGCAACTTAACGTGTGAGCCCAAATTTGACTTTGGGCTCACAAATCAGCACCAGTGATGAGGAGGTTATATTATTAATTTCCCCCAATTAAAAGTTAAATAAAACTTATTACTTTTGACTTAAGATGTAATGCCTGTTGAGAGAATTTCCACTTCCATCCCACTCCTTTAATCTTAAATTAGCTATTTTTCATTTGAAATTCCTTCTGGTGGAGGCGCCCTGGGCTTCCTGCAGTGGAAAACACATTCCATCTAACCACAACATCCTGGTTTCAAATCCAGTCCAGTACCTTTGTCGCCTCTCATCCTTCTCTTCTTCCTTCTTCTCTTCTTCTCTTCCTTCTCTATATACTTCCTGTGGTTGCTCTGTGCACAATCCACTAAAGGCAGTACTACCAAAGAAAACAGAAAATTGTCCTACAGATGTACAAATACATATCTCTGTATGGAAACAGGCATTTCAGTGTTGCTGCTAAACCTTCTGCACAACTCAAGTGATATTATTGATGTGTTTGTTTGCCTCAGTCAGCCAATGTACTGACTGTACAAGTGTTAGTTGTAAGCTAGCTCATCTTTATTTACAAAGTAGATTCAGAAAGTGTCATAAATTCACAAAGCTACAAGGCTCAAACATTTTAAAGTCAAGCATTGTCACATTGCTCCAGGCATATTTACATCTTATTGCATCCTTTCATTGACTTTGTATGCGTTCGCACCACCTCACCCAGCGTTCAGTCTGAACACACCATAAGGTTACCTGCAGCATAGAGCAACATGTCATCCACAGAAGAGGAGATTGATGGTACAGATTAGCTAACCAAGAGGGAATAAATAGAATGTTAGCAGCTAGCAAGGTACAGATCCTTGAGGGAAAGCATAGAAGCAGTCACTGTTATCTCACTGGCTCCCAGCTGCTTATATAGTATACCCATCTGTTAGGCCTTTCCTTTAATCTCAATTAACATTTCACGGCTGCAAAACACAATGGTAAAAAGCAATGCCAAATTTAAGATTATTCATATAGTGACAAATTGAATGAATTTATCATTTTTGTCCTTCTTCTGATTGGAATTCTGCTGTTATTTAACACAACTTACTTTTACTTTTTTTAAAAAAAGATGTGTCATTTATTCAGATATATTTAAAGCAGTTGCAGTTAGTTCTGAACCACCAATAGTCATATTCAGACTGTAGTTTTCTTTTCTCTGTGCCCATTATTTGCTGCACTGCAACTTTGTATTAGAATTTTAATATTATTAAAGCACTGATAAAAGGAGATACAGACATATAATCCATAATCTACCAATTCAGTGTGACACAAACAAAACCTTAGAATGACTCACTACATGAAGACAATATTTCAAATGATGTTGGAACGGTGCAGAGGATCACGTAAAAGGGCTTTTATTTCAGCACCGGTGTAATCAGGGATAACACATGGTCTATTTAATCTGCTCTGTTCCATTCAAGGCCCGCTGAATGACTTATCCTCTCCATTCAGTGCAAAATCTCCCCATCAATGGCCTCTGCACAAAGAGAGAGGGATGAGTTTTCACTCCACCACAAAATGCATGTACTCTTTCATTGTGACACACTGTTTCATATTCATATATTGCATGCAATAGACAGGGACTGTAAACCAGGCCAGGGGGCTTTTCCCTGGAGTAGTTATTTTGTTTAAGTATGTTTTGACAGTCAGACATAATTTGATTTTGGCCCCTTTAGGCAACAAAACTGAGTATTAAATAAAGGAATAGGTGCTTGAAATTCAAAATGCCATCATGAAAACAAAGCTGTCCTTCAACCATGATTGCTTTGTCAATTTACAGATTAAATTTAAGTTTGCTAAAACTGTAGCATTGCTCCACTGGTTCAAACCGGTTTGGTCTGTTTGGAAACAAAGACCAACAGGGTCTCTGGAGGGCAGCTTGCAGGTCTTTTTCATAGTCTCATAAAAGAGTTTTCCAGAGGTTTGACCTAGTAAACTTCCACTCACGAGCCTGACACGAATGCGTGACGTTAATCATGTTCCTACAGTGAAACAGGCATGTTTGACTTTGGGAACATTCGAGTGCTGATGGGCAACAGTCATAAAGACATAAATGTGTATTTATTGGCAGTGACACAGTGTAGGTGAAAAGCTATCCATGTACAATTGCAGCATGTCGGCAAGTATTTCCCAATCTTTTGCACCTTTATTGTCAGACGGCCTTGTGGAAGTCCAGCACACCACGTCAACGCCACCCGTCATGTTGCAAACATGTTCATTTGAATATAATAAACTGGATTCAATTTCGTTAGTTAGCTGCTAAAGGTTTTCACTCACTGGCAACATGTGGTGTTCAGGGGTTAATAGCAGACTGTGTTTTTTTGTTTTAATCAGTGATGTAGGCTATACTGTGAGTGTGAGCATTTTTGTGTCCATATGGGTCATTGAGTTTGACAGTATGTTTGGGTGTATGTCTGTGAGCGTGTGTGTGTATGGCAGTACATCCGTGTGTGTACAGTCTGAATGTGAAGGGTACAAGTAGCCAAGATTATTGTGAGCTCAAATGGGACAAGGACACCTGACCGGCTAAGAAGGAAGAGCTAAGCAGGTAGATGAGGACGAGCTGCTGAGTCATGCTAAAGCAGCGACAGAAATAGAGAGGGAGACATGATGCCTGACAATGGTTCACTTCTGGTGACGGTGAATCAGTCCATGAAACACCAACACCAACTTTTTTATGCTCATCAGAAGAGAGTTGCTGGTGGATTCCGGCCTCCATTACTTGCCTTGTACATCTTTAACCTGAGTAATCAGGAACGCACACATCCTTCGTCAGTGCAGCATTAGGCAGCTATTTGTGGAGCTGCTGGCTTAGTGCCGCCTGTGAACAAGCCCACATACTATTCATATGTCCAACACAGCAACTCCTCTCTCCCACAGAGATTACATGCACATACACACACCAGCGTAGCCACCAGTCCCAACTCCAGACCACATGCAGGTCAACTTCAGGCTGAGCGCAACACATATTTAGACAGCTGAGACACTTTTTATTTACTTCATATCTTAGAGTTAGACAAGAGGAACATAAAAGCAAGTAAAGCATCAATAAGATACAGCAGGGACAGGCTATGTGGCACAAACAATTTGCATATTCTCAATAAGACACTTGCATAGCTTAAGTGGCCCAATATGACTGACAACAACATGCAAAGTTAGAATGCAAAGCAGGTTTCAGAGTTTCAGTGATGCTGTGAGGGCTGAGGAAAAGCTAAACCTGCCAGCAGTCACATACACAGGGGTGTCTCTGTGTGTGTGTGTGTGTGTGTGTGTGTGTGTGTGTGTGTGTGTGTGTGTGTGTGTGTGTGTGTGTGTGTGAATGAGGTGGAGCAGTAAGTTGTGAACCTGATCGCAGTCACATAACCAATCTGCCCACATGATGACCGGTCTGCTGCCAAGACACTGAGCATGCTTGCCGTGATTCAGACTTGTGGAAATACCACATTCACCTGGCAAATGAGAGTGTGTGTGTGTGTGTGTGTGTGTGTGTGTGTGTGTGGGGGTGTGTGTGTGTGTGTGTGTGTGTGTGAATGAGCGAGTGAGTCAGTGGGCGAGAGAAAGGAAGAGGAGGAGAGGAATGCCACTGTACACAGCATCTAGAAATGGCAAATGTTGAGCTCATTTGAGGGTCACGTTAATGTCAATAGTCAGTAAGCATCAAGCGTAGTCAGACAGAGTCTTTGGAAAACAGCTGCTGATTGCAAATCTGAAAACGTCAATGAACGACTATAATGCTTCTCTAAGGATCTGTGACCTCAGCTTTCTCTGGAACTGTCACAGCACCATATGTAAACGTTTCACTCTTCACGAATGGCTCCTGTTATACATTGACCTGATGATGCCCCTGTGAGTCAGAGGGTCTCCAAAAATATGTTGCAATCATCTCATAAAGGACTATGAATCATCGAGGAATTCAGGAAATTTGCAAATACTGTATGTTTGCTTAAGCATATCTCCAGTTTCTCAAGTTTAGCAAAGCTAAACAAGTTTAGTCTTCTCTGCAGCAATAGGAGCAGCTGTGCAAAATGCTCACCTCTTTAAGGGAAGCATTCTCAAAGCAGGAAGCATTGAAAGTATGAGATCAGTCACTTATGGAAAGTGGTGAAAACGTCACCAATGACCTTTGCATTTCAATACCAGCCACGAGTTCAAACCAGCCGCTTATCTCCAGTCACAACATGTTAGCTCGTGTGCACACAAGTTGAGTGTCACGTTAATAAAACCTGGCAGAAATGAGTACACTAACACAGACTGAAATTGTCTGCACAGCTTAATCCAAAGGCATCTGAACTTTTTGACCTTTGACCTTTAAAAGTGAAGTGATGCATGAACAATCCAGTCCCCAACTGACAACCACACGCTATTAGCACACCCATGGGTCCACAGCTCCAACACTGTAAACCAACATCTTCATGTAGTTTGTTCATTTGTGTGGTTCAAGCACTGAGCAGCGCAGGCAGCTGGTAGATGTCTGGTGTTTGAATTAATATTCATCATGCATTAAAACCAACAGTATGCTAGCATGTCAGTAAGCATCAGCATTGCTGTGTGTTAGCCATCAGATGAAACCTGATACAAACATCTATCTGGATATAATGAACGCTTTCCCCTCCAGACGCTGTCATGTCTGCCAGCAATTTCTGACTGCAGTTTCAGCTCAGTTCAATTTTTAAAAAAAGCCAATAGTTTGTGCTTTACTTTGCACAAAATGCTCAACTGTCTGCTAAGGTATGTCAGAGTCCGCAGCCATGCTAAGAGCTTTGCAAGGTGCTGTGCTGTAGCGTTAGCATTCTGTGGTCACAGTGGCAATGCTAGCATGCTGATGTTTAGTTTATCATATCACCATTTTTTATTTTAGCATGCTAAGTAGCAGTAAACACAAGGTACAGCTGAGGCTGATGTTATTATCATTCATTTTAGTACCTGTTAGACAAACTTGAGCTAGATCACATGTTGAGTTACTATAATTCACCCTGAGGAGGACACAGACGTACCAAACATCATGGCAGTTCCCTAAACTTTAATGTCTACTTCAGTGTTCAATGGGTCACCCGTCATGAGCATAGCATGAGGAGAAATCCATTTAAAATTTTACAGGCCTGCCACATGCAACATATTAAAGCTGACTGCTGAACCGTGTGCTGCTACTTTGTACTCTGAACAAAACATAGAGGTTTGTGACGTGTTAATAATACGTTCAGTGCTTTTGTAATGGAATGGAATTGTAATGTTGGCAGCCACGTTTTCTGTTGCAATATCAATATTGTCACCAAGCACTCAATTTTTTTACTACAGTAACGTCATTTTCTGTGCTCAGCCTTGCTGCAGACAGAGAGAGAGCTCTTTTATTATCCACTCTGATGCAATTTCATAGCAACATCCTGAATGCGCCCACAATGTCACAATAAGTCTAATCAACAACATATGACCCACAGTGTTAGTCACTGATTTTATGAATGGGAGTGAGGTGGTGAAGACAGGGGTGCCAGAAAACACTGTGTACACTGCAGATAAGCTCCATAAGTGGCAACAAAATGGATAGACGGGAT
Organism: Chaetodon trifasciatus; assembly: GCA_037975065.1. Lineage (NCBI taxonomy): Eukaryota > Metazoa > Chordata > Actinopteri > Chaetodontiformes > Chaetodontidae > Chaetodon > Chaetodon trifasciatus. Next base: position 2,531,798 of record JBBMOE010000028.1, on the reverse strand, counting down.
GTTAATGTTTGATGATGACAACAAGGAGACCACACACTGTTCATTTTCCTGGACTTCATTTATTGGTCCAGCAGATGCAAAATCAACTCTACAACATACTGTCCTCTCATACATCGTCCTCTGATTAAAACAAAGTGCTGTCACTCCAAGCAGTCATTCAGAACTACATAAAAATAAATAAAGAATATAATAAAACTGTTTTTACAAAAACAAAAACCCCATTTCAAGTATCTCAAGCAAACATGTTAACAAAAGTTTTACTGAGAGAGAAGCAAGTGACGGCTTCTGTCTCTACAGCTCGTGCTTCTCATTCAGTCCCAACACATTAGTACAAAAACACTTAGACACACACATTTTCATTAAATGCACCCAGGTCATCCATCTCCAGTTATACTGTATTTACACTAACATTTACAAAGATATTATTAACAGCACGCATTGTTATCATAAAAATATAGGTGCCTACATTTGTGCGTAGCAGACAATGACAGCAAAAAGGGAATCAAGGAAAATAAACTTGAATATTAAGTTTCCCATCAGTGGACAGTCAAATGATCAGCATGTACTGTAGCACTGAAACTAAACACGATGAAAAATAAACACTCAAACTGTGTATTAAATATTGAAATGATATGTGGAGTTATTAGGTGAAATGTGGTGCCTCTCCTCAAGCAATCAATTCCAGAGAAAGAGCAAGAGAGACGGCGTCTGGCTTGCGAAACAAGCACTACAGGCACTCTACGGCAAAAATCACCTCCATCACTGTGAAGTAAAACGACATGGAAAACACAGTGACACAAAAACCAAACAAAAGTACAAATTTATCCCCACTGTGCAAAATAATCGCTTAATTTGTAGCGTGTCAGCGTACAAAGGAGTCAACTAAATCATGACGCTCTTTTTTGGAGAAAAGCACGTGCATGAAGTGCTTCCGAAGAAGTGCCAGGGAGTTTACAATGTCAATGTAAAGCTCCTGTTTAAATTAACAGTGCAACCTCAAGTTGAAAAAACAAAAATGGATGAGCTTAAAGTTTCACCGAGGCGTGAGGGTTGGTCTCTCCCTAAACAACAAACCAGAAGAAACTGGTTTCCCATAGAGTCAGCCATCTGAGCTGTGAGATGCAACAGGAATGACTGGTGATTTCAGTGAGTCACAGTTTGCCTCTTTCAGTCAGAATACATTAAACACTTGAGCACAGATTCATCAGTGTCAAAGAGAAGGAAAATGTCTATCAACAGCAAGAAGGAGCCTTGCTTTGAAATGACACCCTTTTTGAACATACATATCTGATAGGACAGCAGTTAAATAACCTGTCCTTTCTGAACAATTAAAGGTGAGATAACTCGTGTCCTCAGCTGACAAACTGATGAAACATCGAATGAACTGATCCTTTACATTAGACAGGCTGAGAAACATTGCTCTTTGAAAAATAAATTTCTTTGTCAGTGATCCACTTTCTGAGCTCTTGAGCCACGTGACACATCGGTGCAATTTCACTGGCAGGGCTGCAGGATGTCATGGCGGCCAGATGAGCTTCTCCTCAGGTTCTGTAAACACACACGACAAAAGGCAACAAATGTTAAAACTTCAGATTCCTTCTACAGTGTGGCACTTAGTAACTATGCAGCACAATACATGTGGATGCCACAAGCTCAACACAGAACACAAAAGACAGCACTCTTGCATAAATACAAATAAATATATATCCCCTGGGCAACTGGTACTCTCTCATCATGAGTAATCCCTTAACCACAACTTACATCACCTGTGTTTTCTCAGACCCTGACTTCCTCTATGATATTTTTAGAGGGCGTGAAAACTAGCAACGAGCTCATGAGTGTGTGAATAGGTTGTCGTGGCTGTGTGTGTGTGTGTGTGTGTGTGTGTGTGTGTGTGTGTGTGTGTGTATGTGTGTGTGTGTGTGTGTCTGCACTGAGTTAATCCTCAGGTGATTATGAATGAAGCTGACAGGATCCTCACACACCCAACATCGTTCTCCATACTTTCCACTGTGCCAGCAAATCTAGTGCAGACATGCTACTTCCCCTCGCATAGTCACGAAGTTTACCGACACTGTATGCTCATTCGGCTGCCTGCTGATCCGACTTTAGGGTTGAAATCATTCTCACGGGGAATAGCCCAGTGAATTTAACAAAAGGAGGATATTAAGCATGCTAACGAGCTGACCGTCATTGTCTTATTAACATATTTGCTTAGCACAAAACAAGCGCATCTAATGAGAGCTTGTGTTAGCATGTAAATCAGAATGAGCCTGCTGGCTATAGTCATTTAAATAATAGTTTGGCTCCTGTAAAATGTTTTAATAGTCCATCACAAAAAAAATAACTTTGTTTGTGAACATTGTCAGCTTGTTAGAATGCTAACTAACTCACCACCATTGTTTCATGTTTCATGTTAGCACACTTAATTAGCACAAAAGAAGTGCATCTAGTGGAAGCTGGTATTAGCATATTATATCTATGCTAATGAGCCCGCTAGCTAGTTTGTCTTGCAGTTTGGGGATATTTTGTAAACTTATGAAGAGTTCACTGTGGCACAGTAAGCTGGTTTGGTCTTGTTGTCAGATATGTATCTGCATTTATTGTTCAGATGTGGCTGCTGGCAGAACTATGAAGCAACTGCAAAGCCTCTACAGCGTGTTTGTTTACCTTTGAAAGACTAAGAGAGAAACCACTTTCAGATATTGGAGGATGGTTCGTCTTTAAGCAACAGGACAAGACGGGCCAGAAATAAACCAAACACAGAGACGAAAGGACAGTCAGCGTAAACCAGCGTAGTACAACAAGCAGTGAGGTGACGACAGCAATGATGACAGCAGGCAGGAATGACAGGAATGTAAACTGTTCCCTATGAACAAATACAGTATGAAAGCTTTTTTTCTCTTCTCCCTCACTGAGAGGAAACAGTGCTGCTACTCCTCAGTACAGACTGTAATTTCCCATGAGTCACATCTGCAACATATCCTGGCTCAAATGTCAGTTTACTGCAGTATGTTGCATTTATGAATAATGCTAAATACTCAAAACTGTGATTAACAGATTTGATAGAAGGTATCTAAATGAGACTATTAAAAAAGGTACAGCATGTACATTCTTTACATAATCAGATTTACAAATGAGATTTAAGTGTGCTGTTCTCAGCTCAGTATTATGGGAGTCTGGGAAAGGAACTGAACACAATGTAAACAAAAACACAGTGACAGGAAGCGAGCGGAGGGATGAGATAAAAAGAGCGAGGCAGCGACAGATAGTGAAGTGAGCGTATACTTACAGGCAAACTTTGCCCAGCCAGTGCTGTAAGGTGCAGAGGAGGAGATGGCAGCAGAGGAAAAGAGGAAAGGGAAACAAGTGAGCGAGCATACATGCAGTCTTTACAGAGGCTGCCAGGAAGGAAACAGATGGCGGAAATCTTATGTTTGTTTTTCTGACGTCCTAAATGCTGTTCAGAGGCTTTCCATCCTGATAAAATGAGACTTGTATGCAGAGACACAATCTTCTTTCCAAATTTACCATAAAATTTGTTGTACCTGTCCAGCCAGGGCAAGAGGGAGGTGTGAGGGGCTGCACAGTGCCAGTGACGCCACAGATGGAGGCAGCTCCTGGATGGGAGCCTCATCCAGGTCATCAATGCGAGGTTTCTTGATGTTTGACTCGGGGCTGGTCAGAGGAGTCACACTGTTCCTCCTGATCAATGTGCCAGGACCCCTCTTCACCTCCTGCAGGGTAAAAAATATCATACGTATGGCAGACTGTCACTCATAGTACTTACACAGGACATGACATAGATTTCAGTTCAGCAGGGACTTGCAGAAAATTCCCTGTAATTAGTTTCTTACCTCTGGTCTGTCTCTGTGGGTGTTCACCGCCTCCACATTCAGATAGATGGACTCCACTTTGCACCCGTAGGCGACCGGGGTGAGCTTCAACACAGTGTGGAGGGGACACTTCAGGTAGGGCATCTCATCTGGAACAGCCAATCCAAGGAAAAACATAGATATGAGCACGGTTTAATCAGATTGAGTCATTATTATTATTTATTATTTATGACACTAAACCAGTGGATTTATGGGACTTAGAGTACCCACCTGCACTCTTATCCAAGAAGAAGGCCAGCAGGCAGCGCATGACGGCCTGGTGGCAGATAACCAGGACGTTCTCTTGCCTCTCTAGCTCCATGATGACCGGCTCCACCCGCTGGACAAGGTCCTGGTAGGACTGCAATCAGGAGGGTTTTTAATCATTGTTACTTTATTTGATCATAGTTAGATCAAATACCTCTGAAACAGGGTTGCATTCCTGTGTCTAAAATGGTAATCTGGATTATTTTTCTTATTTTGATAATATGATTATAGTTTTTAATTTCTTATTTTCAAACCCTGCAGATAACCTAAACCATAATAAATATAAAAGTGTGAAGATGTCCAGTGATTGTAGGCTGTGTGTGTACCTCTCCAGCAGGGTAGCGATAGTAGAATTTATCTTCATCTCTCAAAGCAAACTCCTCTGGGAATTTCTCCTTCACCTCGTCGTACGTCATCTCCTCACACACTCCCTGGAGAAACAAACATAATACGTCACTTTGGCAATGACGGATGAAGCTGTGTGATGTGGCGTGCTGCAACAGAGCGTGTTAGAGTAATACTCACGGCGTCTATCTCATTGAGAGCCTTCCACTGTTCATAAGGGACTCCCAGGTGCTCGGCGGTCTGGATGCTGGAACACAGCTGGCTGGTCCAAACCTTCAGATCTTTCAGCTGCTGCTCCTCCACAAACCGAGCCAGGGCTGCTGAAAACTACAGCGAGGAGGGAACAGGATTCAACACCTGAAGCGGATCCATTATGATGTCATAAATCACCTTGTTAACCATGTCCTTTCTGTTCGTACCTGTCTGCCCCGCGGCGACAGGCCTGCATCACCGCCCAGCCGTCCCTCCAGGTTGTCGGTGCTCTCTCCGTGCCGACACAGGTAGATGGTTCGGGGCTGGACGTGGATGTTCATCAGGTAGTAGACGATCTTGCTCTGGATGTGATCCTGGATGCGGTTGACGAGGAAACGCCGACCCACATCTATCACCTTGATGAAGGAGAGGTCCCTGGAGGAGGAGGGCAAACAGGAGGGGGTGAGCGATTACTGTGAGAGTTTGTACTGGAAAGTGACAGATGCTGACCGGATCAATGCTGATCATTTACCTGTCATGCTCGTCAGGATCAAGAGGTTGGTAACTGGTTTTGTAGCATTCAATTCTTCTCTGGAAATCCAACATGGCGTCAGTCTTGTTGCAGTCCCGGTAGTCTGGACATGATACTTTCACTTCCTGTGCGGGGAGGGAAGATTGTCAGACGGCCAATAACACGCCTGATTCCAGAGAGTTATAAACACTGAATGTTGTTTCGCACAGCACCAGGACGCATTGTGATGTTATGTTTGTGACTCACCATGATGTTCGACGCGATGACGTTGGGGTCGTCGCACACGGACTCGATGAAAAAGATCTGGGCACAAAAAGGAAAAGGAGTTCAACATCGAGTCTCAAGGGATTGTCAATGAGGTCATACCTGGACTCCTCAGGTCGTCGCAGCAACACTTACCTTGAAGCCGTTCTCAGTGCCAAACTTGAGGATCATCTCTCGCCTTTCTCTTGTCGTGTTCGTGGCATCGAAGACCTGAAAGGAACATGAAGCAGCTTTGTAAGACAATAGGCTATTTATCATGTCCCATATTAAGACAAAGTTTTCAAAAAGCATGTGATGCATGATGGGAAACTCACCGCTACTTGGCCTCCCTCGTCCTTCAAATAAGACTTGACATCCCTCAAAGCTGCTAAGGCACATTGCCTAAAGGAGGGAGTGAAGATGTTCATTTAGTGTTATCGTTAAAACATATGCAGCAGGTGACTCTTACTGTGATGTGTATTAGTGAAGAACTTACTGCCTGATTTTCACGGCACACTCATTATCAGGCTTGAAGAAGTCATAGGAGCTGTAGTTCTTCACCGCCTCCCTGCGGTACTCTCCAACATTGAAGACTGTAACAACATACACAGAGGACGAAGCAACAAGCATGAAATGATGTCCTTGGCGTAGAAACGTGATTTACGCTGCCAGGCAAAACACTACAAGGAAGTGGCGCCTCATCTTGTAACTGAGAAGCTACTGGATTAACTGTGCTGCTGTTTACGTGCAGCTCAGTGAGTGTTGTGTACCTTTGGTGGGCATGCCGATCCAGTTGAGGTATCGGGTGAGTTTCTTGGACATGTACGTCTTGCCTCGAGCCGGAAGACCCACCATCACGATGACTGTGGGGGGGTTGGCGAAGTGGGGAGCGCCGGCAGCTGCAGAGAGGGATGTCGGGGGGGGATATGTTATGATTCCCTGTTATGTTACAGTGCCTGTTTACAAAACTGCAGCAAGGACAGAATTAATATCTTGTGCTCTGCAACCTGAGAGGACCATAAGCAGCAGCCAGAGAGCTGGCTAATACATAACAACTGGTCACCAAGAGCTGCAGCCTGCCTGAGGTTATTTATTAAAACCACTTCTGCACCTATAATGTTTATTTCTCTCCACGCTGACACACTCCCAGCGGGCGCATGGGTGTCTGCAGCCATCAGAATCGCCTTTTACTCCCATCTGTTTACATCAGCCAGTTGTTTTCAATTGACCAAATACTGTGACCCCAGCCCAAGGAGATTTTATATCATATGATGTGTGGATCAGTGAGCAGGGGGTATAAGTAAATACTTTCCTTGTCTTGTAGAGGTCTTTTTTCATGCAGGTGTGCAGGATTCTTTTTGGTCTCCACCACTGCAGGTGTAAGCATCATCTCTTGATAACACCCTGAGCTAATTTATACTTCCTTGCAGTGCTGCTAATCTTGTTTCCATAACACAAGACCCACACTGCTTGAACAGACAAACGGATCACAGTCTTAGCTGATCCTCAGACATCTGGTTTATCCTTCCCAAACCAACCCAGCTCACCTGTACAACATCCTATCCCATCCTATCTCCTGGCTCTTTTTCAACTCTGCTCTTTATTAAAAAACTGGAGACACAAAGCCTACATTTTGTCTGATCAGACCTCAGAATTCAAGTAATTCCAGTAAACTACAATATCCCATCAATAATCAATGAGCAGCAGCAGAGGGTGACGCGACCAATGTGAGTCCAGATGTGCAGCCACACCATCTGAATGAAATCTTCTCAGTCATTATAAAGAAACCCTGTCTGTCTTACATCTTCATCACATAGTCTCTTTGATATTTCTCGTTATATTTAAACTCTCTCTAGTCGTAGCATTCAAAATTAAGCACTATAAAACATACAAATAGGGTAAAAATCTTCCTCTGTCATTCCAATTTTGGGGCTGAGAAGGCTGGAGCTAAAAGATTGGAATAGATTCGTAGATATTTTACCTCTGTCCTCCTTAACAGCAGCTTTAACACATCGTCAAAAGCAAAAACAAAGGAGAGAACACTCCTAAGTGACGTTTAAGTGATTAGAAGTTGTATAAACTGAAGAGTCCCCCTTTTCTGCTCATCCTTATCAATAACCTCTTCCCTGTGGTCTCTTTGGTATACAGCCAGAAACGAGACAGCGGCAGGGTCGCACCATGCACACGCGCTGCCCGCCGACCAATTGGAAATCGGTACCGCTTCAAAAGCGTCAGACACGGGTTGCCCGACACTGTGGTAACCATGGTGACCGGAGCTTCGACATGCCCCAGTTGGAGGGCTGTGACGTGCCGCGCGTGCTGATGAAGACCACCAATCAATGAAACGATCAGTCAAAAGCCCAGAGCAGGACAGGTGCGCTGAAGTCACATCACAGCAGCGCTCGAGCTTATATATTGCTAACTGCAGCTATAGTTCAACCATAGCGACAGAAGTACAATAAAGTTGGAGCGGAAATGTAGAAAAAAACCACTGTTTAGTTCCACAGAAACACTTTTGGTCGTTATGTGGTTGTGTTACGGGAATAGAAGTAGCCCAGTGATGTTTCAAGCTTACACAGTAGCGGTGAACACAAGGAGACACGCGCTTCCTCTCTTAGCTAGGCATTAGAGATGAAAGGAGCTGCCATGTAAAATTATCAACGCTTTGCGTTAATGTGATGTAGGAATACTAATACTATCACTCTGTAGTGATACTATATGACAAAAGACAAAGAACTACAAGAATAGCACACAAATTTTACAGGTTTTACCTCTCCGGGGTGCCGGCTTGTCATCCTTGGTGGGAATCCAGATCTTTTGGATCCTGCTCTGGGTCAGCTCTCTGGGCATTCCTTAAGGACTGAAGAGCCGCTTAGATCCCGAGGAAAAAAAGGACAAAGTCGAGCAGGTGGTTGTTTGAGCAGGAGCCTCCTCCGTTCAGGCGGAATGAACCTGGTTGTTCACAGTGTCTACAGTGTTCGTTGAGACGGGCTAATCTGCCGGTCTGCGGCACACATCCCCTATTTAACCCCGCCTGGCCGGGAAGCAACGTGACTGCGGTGACGAAATACACACGCGCTCAGACGCTCTCTCTCTCTCACATACATACACACACACATACACACACACACACACACACACACACACACACACACACACACAGAGGCGGGCACAGCGCCTCCCTGTGGTGAACTCTCTTCATTAGATGCTAATCTTACGTGTCTATCATTATTTGTTTTGAGTTTAAATATAGGCTATGATCCCTATTTTAATTAGTCGCTTCATTGTATTTTTTGAATTTCTGCTAGAGCCGCAGCAGTAATTCATACTGTATATATGAAATATTACTCTCTATATGTTTTAATTGATTGATTTTCGAACATTTCTTCGGCTATTTGTTGCTTTGTCGTTTTAAAAATGGGCAGCAGTGGCCATCTGGTGATTTCTAAGTATTGTCGATAATGTATTTCTCTTTTGAATGTCATTTCTCCGTAGTTAGTTGTATTTTATGTGCGTCCTACCATGTTAGTCTGCCTTGTGCTGCTGTAATATGTGACAGAAGGAGCCTGAGATGAAACCTGCAGGAAACGTGCAGAGGCTCACATCTTCTCGCTGTGCTTCCGCACACTGGGTTGTCCCACTGAGTCATGGTGGCTATGATCACTATATATAGTGATTTGGCATAAACATCAAAAAACCCACAATGACCAAACATTTTAATAGAAGTGCAGACTCCCTTGATAAATCCAATTAAAATAACCTCAGCATAAGATCCTAGACATAAAGTCCAGAGTGCCTGATAGCTGAGGGGCCTGGGCAGCTTTTATGAACTCCACTTCGTCCAAAAGTGCTTAGAAAGAGTGGATCTTAAAAATCATGACACTCCAGGTGGCAAATTTACAGTATATACAGTAGGTTATTATTTTGATCGTCTATTTAAGCCAATTTCATTTGCAGTGTCCGTGTGTGTGTGGCTTTCTACAGCACCTGAGCAGAGGCTAAATATAACAGCTTGCTGAGTTTCTGCAGGTTTACAGTTTCACTCTGACCCCTGTGACACCAGGCTGCAAGCCACCATCCCATCATACTATACACTAATATACTATTCAAGCACAATATAAGATATCAAACCTTAAAAGCTTTCTGACATTCAGTGAATCCTAACGGTGACTTGTATACATTTCTGTCTACACAATGTGTAGAGGACTCAAAGATTATTTCTTGTCTACACTGTAAAAAAAAGTATGCATTTCAAAATATTTTTTACAGTGTGCTGAACTTCCTTGGTTGCCTCAGTTTGGACTTTGAAAACCCTCTGACCTTCTTTCAACCTTTCCTCATAAACCTCTTTCTTCATGGCACCTCTTGAAAACAAGGTGTCTTGGGTATTAAGAGCCGCTCTATGATGGGATGTGTGCACAGTTTGAGTTTAGTTTATAATTTGGCTTGAAAGTATTTATAGCATGATGAAATATTTCACATTTTGCACCCGAAAAGCAACTGCAGGCCAGTCAGCATGACTAGGCTGATTTCATTTCACACAATAATAAGCTGTACTGATTCGAATAAGAAAGTTTCACTTAAAACTCAGAAAGAAACAACAAATTTTTTTTTGCATAGAATAATGATGCATGAATAAAGAAAACAGTAGATTAGACATCATTTATACCCTTTATTTTGTCTTGGCGTTGACTTGAAAACCCCCTGAACTCTCTCTAACCTTTTCACAAACACCTCATTCTGCCCTCATTCCAACTGATTTCCTGTTTATCTAATGGAATTTATTCATCAGAGTGACAAACTCTTTCCTGCCGACGTCCTGAAGAAAGGGCGGCTGTGACACCGAAGGAAATGGGAGTATAACTGTGATATTTATGTGCTGAACATCCTCCTCACTGAGCATGGCTGCAGTTATTTTCTCAAACACATGTAAAGAAAGTGGCACAAGGTCAGGTCATGATCAGGATTCACACGTCACGGCCTGAAAGTGTTCAGGTGAAGAAACTGTGGTTGTGAAACTTGTGAACTTGGTTTGTGTCAGCTGTTTGTCCTGATGGTGAAAGACTCTCTAAGCCTTGCTTTAGAAAAGGAGAGCAGGAAAGATAAAGTTTATAGGAACAATAATGCAGTTTGTGGGTTTTTAATAGGATAAGATTGTCACCTTCCTTCAGCTTACAATAACTCTTATTTTCACTGCAGAGGGTGGCGGGAGGAAAACATGCCTGCTGGGATAAAAGCTGATGATTCAGCTGAGGCTTGTGCAATTTCATTATAATGTCTCACTGCTGTCTTAAGTATGGAAATAAAAGAAAATTGCCTTGGTTTAATTTGGCACTTAAATTGCTGTTCAGAGTTTGACAGGGATTTAGATTGTATTTTGCCTCAGGAGGATAAACTGCACGTCTGTCTTGGCCAACTTTCCTTAAAAATAGCTGAGTGTAAAGTAATTAAAATGATATTTGTGAGGAAAACACTTGATTAAGACTTTAGTCGGTAATGAAATGTACTTTGATTGACATGTCTCTGGACTCAGAATGGTTCACTCTTCCTGGTTTGTACGTGAGGATTAGAAGAGAGTACACAGTAAAACACAGTCAGGTCAAGGTCAACAATGCGTTTGCCTGTTCAAATATAAGTATGTTTGCTGCAGGTTGTCCAATGTTTTTACTTTAAATCACACTGACCTGTGGAGATTCACAGGACTTTCAGAGTTTGACTTAGTCCCTGATTTCCTAGCATTCTAAACACTAAATTATATACATTCTGTACTCTGCTAAGTGCAATTTTGAGGTACTTGTACTTGAGTTTTTCCATGTTATGCTACTTTATACTTTTACTCCACTAAATCTCAGAGGCTCTGCTACATTTATTAGGCAGTTAATAGTTGTTTTTCAGATTAATATTGTACATAGAAACACACAATTAACTTATTATATACAGTACACTAAGATTTGTAGTTCTGGCTTGTGGCCCTTTACAGGGGGCCTCTTTTCACATGCAGGATGTCTGTGAGTTGTTAGATGTTCCACCAAAGAGGCATTTGTCCTCAAAACCTCTCATTGGGTTTGATTTCAGTAACCATTAAAGGACCCAAGAGGAAAATTTATCTGCTATTTCACAATAAACGCAAAGATTAAAGAATTAAAAGTGGTGAAAACTACAGTAGTTCCACATCGACCAGCTGCAACAGTGAAATGCTACTAATGCATTCGTGCATATATTCATAATTTTTGCAAACTTAGCACTTTCATCTTCGATACTTCAAGTATATTTTGCTGCTGATTTTTGTTCAAGGACTTCTACTTGTAATACTCTGTTGCATTAGTACTTTTGTATCGCCACAGTGGAATAAGGTGGAGGGTCTTTCTTCCAAACCACATTAACCAAACACAGTGACTAGAGATACCATCCTGGACACAACATATCCAGGTCAACCTACAGGCCTCTAAACACACACAGTGACCCCTCAGCCACTTTAAATCACACACATTGTGACCTCTCGACCTCGTCTCAAGTCGCACCCACTGGTATTTAGGTCAGGGTTAAATAGGCCTCTGAGAGCCAATCACATCACTCTGCTGTGCATGTTCAGGACATGCTCTAACCATCAGTTTTGCCCCTATATCCCACATATACAGACTTCACACACTGCTGCTCCAGGCCTGACTGGGGCCAAAACAAACCTGCTGTTAACCCTTAAATGCAGCATGGGCATGTGCACGTTTGTGTGTCATTTTTGTAAGACCATATCAAGGAATTAGACTTTCTTCTTTTTAAAATCACTCTGTTGTAACCAGACTGAATTTTCTATTTTTCAGCTTTTCAAAATAAAGAGATGCACTTTTTACCGTACTCTCAACAGATTAACAGTATATTTGGTTGAGTGGGATGTTTCTTTCTTTCCACTGTCAGTGAAACGTCATTACCTTTTCCAGTTTCATCCATATCCCCTCAACCTTTAACCCAGCAACATGAGTGAAGGAATGACATCTTTGAGTCTCTCTTCTCGTTTATGGTTTTCCATCCAACCTGTTTCTCTGATCTGAATTAAACCTGCTCCAGTGGGATCCTTCACTGGAACCTCCAGGGCCCTTTAGGCGCACTTACATAAGTTCTGAATGAGGCTGGGGCTGCGTTCACTGTCCCATTCCCCTTCCCATAATCCATCATGGCTAAGTTAAGACTATGGGGCCCTGGGGATGCGCTAACACTACTGTGGAACCAGAGTTATGTCAGACAAAATTGAGAGGGAAACTAGGCTTCTTGGATATTAGGAGCCGCTCCATGACAGGACGTGTGCAGGTTTTGAGTTCAATTTATGATGTTGCTAGAAAGAATATTTCATATTCTGAAACTGAAAAACAACTGTAGGACAGTCAGCATGACTAGGCTAATGTCTAATTTCAATAATGAGCTATACTGACTCGAATAATGACAGAAAACACTTACATTTGGATGGAACATGAATAAAGGAAACTGTAATCTAGACATAGTTGACACCATTTAATTTGTCTTAACATAAAGGTATTTTCCATCAGGAAAACACAAACAATCTACACCGTGGACACATCACTACATGCACTTCATTGCTGTTCAGGAAATATAAAAAAAGGTTTATTATGTACAAGATGTGTGCTCATAGCGTCTGTCAGTGCTAGAGGAGGAGGGGGAGCATTAAACTTGCTCGCCGAGGTCCAAAATCCGAAACTTGTCTAGATTGTAGAAGCAGGCCTTGACGACCCGCCCGCCGAAATAACGTCCGTTCAGATCCACCACGGCTGCGGAGGAGAGAGACAGTTAAGGTCAGACTGTGCTTGAGTACACAGATAAACCTTTCAGCAGCAGGATTAGAACTGCCATATGACAGAAAACCACTACGTCTACCTTCAGATATTAAACAAGGTTAGACACTGCATAATATAGCATTTGTATTTATTTGAGCAGGTGTCCCAGAGTACCTCTTGACAAGGTCTACAGGAAGAAGTGAAATACGTCAAATGATAATAAGCCGGTTTGTTTTACATAGTTCTGTTGTTTCATGGTTGATTTTCCTGTAACCTCCACAGCAGTGGCCTCTTATTCTAAGAAGAAATGATTTGTGTGGAACAAACTGTTGTGGCAAGCAGCTGACTGATGCTAACAGTCTGCCCTCAGTGGCAGTGATAAAAGCTCTAAAAAGAAAAACAACTTTGGTTTGGCCTCGCATGTCTGGGAAATATGGCATCAGTGTTGTTTCCCGGGATTGTCGCCGAGTAAATGCTGCCTGAACGTTCACAAGAAGACGCAAATGCACACCAGGTAATGTCTGTAAAGGACAGTGTTCATTCTGTCCTGTCTGGCAGGGTTAAACCTTATCAACGAAACGAACAGCCCCATAGTGTTTGCGTCCTGTAACAGGTCCAATCCATTTGCTTGTCGGACACTTACGATCGCCTCAGTCAGCACATTTCATGCAGTACTTTTCATTCATGCGTGTGCACATCAGCTCCAGTGTGCTGACACTGGATGTACAAAACAAAGTGATTAGACTGGAAGATTGTTTCGCTGTAAACTCATCACATCCTGAATCACAGGCCGTATGTGCATGGAGACAGCACAATGTATTCTTCAGAGGAAATCTTTCAGGCATTTTGGGAAATAACCAGTTTAACCAGCAACCACTTTAGACTCCTGTATATCAATGCAGCCAACTGCGAACTAGTCTGGCACATCACCCCCCGTAAAACCACAACTTGTCATTTTTACAATAAACAAACAAGATATAACATGCATATTAATGAGCTTTGAATGTGCCGGCAGGCAGATTCTTTCACCTTTCACCAAGTTTACACAGAGCCAGGCAAGCCGTTCCCCTGTTTCAAGCCTTTATGCTAAGCTAACTGGCTTTTGGCTACAGCTTTGTATTCAACAGTCAGACAGGAAAGTGGTGCCAATCCTCTCGACTAACTCTCCGCCAGAAAGCAAATTTTCAAAAGTGCTGAACTATTTCTTTAACTTTCCCCAGTTTCTGAGTTTCTTTCCATCACACCAAGGATCCCGCTGTTTGGTCCGGACTGGTCTGCAGAACTTTCCCATCTGTAAATTTGGTTCAGATCAAACTGAAGTGTCTGTAAGTCTGGACCAAACAAGGCAGGTGTGACGGACTTGAAAACAGCCTATTCACCACCATGAGGGGAAACAACTTCAAACAGGGCCGAGGGTCAGATGTTCCCCTGATACCCTCTCTGTGCTCTGACCCTGGAATGATTATAGTGAAAATAAAAACTTGAATTCCAGCTAACGTAAAAGGCAAAGGGTGACCACTGAAATTTCATGCAGTCACAGAAGGAAATGAGGTGGAACTGGGTTTAACCCTTGTGTTTGCAGTGGTCAAATCCAACCCGTTCCTGTGTGAACTCTGACCTATAGAGGAACAGCAAGCGTCTTCCCCTCCTGGGACCCATAAAATGTTTCATCATCATCTATAGAAATAGCTCTTGCGGCGTGTCCTTGTGACACTGATGACTGCAGCTCTCTACATCGTTCTTTGAGGGTCTGTCCTGCTTTCTCGGAGCTCTGATGTAAGCGCGGTGCCGCCGGTGCCGCAGGGAGATGGCTGGGTTGCTGGGCCACCTATGATGTAACACCGCAGGGAGCCGAGTCTCACCTTGTTTCTGATCTGGGCCAACCCATTTAGAATGGGACACACTTTCACCCATATTATTAGAGCAGTTATACAATGGTCGGATAAAGTGATGCAATTGCTTGAAGTTGATTAAAAAAAAAAGTAGCTTATGTATGGAAATGCCATTGTGATTTCAGAATGACTCAGTGAGAGCAGAATCACTGCGGAAATGTGGAAGATGATGTTTTTCAGTGTTTTTTTTTTTTTTCAGCAAGAGGCCTCATTTTTGTGCATGTATGACAACTAAATACTGACCTTTGATGGCCGACTCCACCCTCTCAAACTCCAGAAATATCCTGACAGCTTCATCATCTGGCACATCTGCAATCTGAGAAGAAAAAAAAAGCCTTTTTTGGTGATGGTCCTGCTGGCATCAATACATCCACTTCACCTACTGCAGTCCTCTGCTCTCACCTCAAAAATGACACATTTAACCACTTTGCCGTACTTCTCGCACTCCTCTTTCGTCTCTCCCTCCAGGTCTTCGTCCACCTCTCCTCGGCCCACCATATTCTACGAGACACACAGACAACAGACCTAATTCATGAGGTCTGATGTAACCGCCACAACCTCAAATACAGCATTACAAGGTACAGCTCAACTTTACATACAAAGATTTTAGCGTTTTTGTATAATTTTACTGACCAAAATGAAAAAGACTTATTTCCAGTTTGGATTATGCTTGACAATGACTTTTTTCAGTGCTGAAATGTTGATATTTGGTAAAAAACATACCCTCAGCAGCACCACTTTGGTGGGGTTTTTCAGGATCTCTGTGAGCGGGTTGGCCTCTGACTTCTTGGAAGAGTCCGCTGATTAGATGGAAGCAGAAACCAACATCATGCTTTTTTTTTTTTTTTGTCTCCTCAGGAGTGTTCACAGGCTTCTGGAGCGCTGGATGGAGCAACTAAATGTGCAACGGTGAGTTTTATCGTATTGTATTGAGCTTGATTCAATGCGTGTGATAAATGAAACAATCCAGCACATATTTTTGTTAAAAAAAAATACGGTTCTGTGTTTGCTAAGCCAACACGACATCCACTTTTTCTGCCACGTCCGGCTGTTTCTGTCACATTTGCACACTGCTTTTATAGTTTTATACATGCTGCTGAAAAAACACTTTAATAGGGTCACTGAAGTTCAACACCATCAGTGCTATTCCTGCATAACTGACTGCAGTAAATGTATACATGTACATACACAGTGCATTACATAAGAGCTTTTCAGCTAGTTCAGGAGCCACAAATTGTTCTTCTGGGGGTACCTGGTGTTCTGGTCTCTACTCCCAAATGAGAACGGGGAGATAACGTCTTCGACTGTCTGTATACTCATCTAAGCTCTTCTTCTGTGCTGATAACAGGGATTCCTGCTGATTGGCTGTAAAATTATTCAAAAATGTAAACTCATTCTAGTTGTATGAGTTTACATCCAGCCAAACATTTAGCAGTTTGGCTGGAAAAATAAATGAATAAAATAAAACTGCAGTGATGAATCTGATATCCAACCATGATATCTAGGCCAACAGTACACGATGCATCCATAAAGAAGCAAAGGTTAAAAATGGCATTTCATTTCAAAGCCCACAGAAAAAGCCCACAGGTCTTGTTAAGCCACTTAATCACAACATATGCTTTAGCAATTTACTCCTCAGGGTCACAGTCGCTGCTAAACAGCCGATTCTCAGGTTTTTATATTGCTGGTAATGCATAAAAACTGTGGATTCGAATCTTTAAAGCAAAAAAAAAGTGGCTCTCTGGCAGAGAGTTAAATGAGAAGATGGGTACCACTCTCACTTCTACACTGTAATTATGAAGCTAGCAGCTGGTTAACTTAGTTTAGCATAAGATTGGAAACAGGCTGAAACAGCTAACCTGGCTCTGTCTTACAGTAACACGGAGGGTGTGTGCCAGACTATGCAGCCAGTAATGAACACAGGGGAGTTCGAGTACCCTCTACCAACTATCTGCCTGGTACTGATTAGCAACCTTCTGCTAGTACTCCCAGAGCTCCATGAACACTCCTGTTATATTTATGAGCAATCACGTTAGAGTTCACAGTAAAGTTAACATGCTACGTGCTAGATTACATTCAGATCAATCAGGCATGGAAATTAAACAAGATTAGATCTACAGAAAAGATCATTTAGACATGTGCAATAAGACATTCAACATGCTCACATGTGCAACAAAGATATTCAAACATGTGTGATATGTTTCGTTTCTCTCACAATGGGCAGATTTTGTTACTGTTAGACAGAGCCACACCACCTGTTTCCCTCTGTTTCCAGTCTTTAAACACAACTTTAAACACTATCCTTTTAAGGCATGTTTAAGATGTATTGTGGATTTTGCTGAACTTCACTGTCTTGAGGTTAGGAGGAGAATAGGTTAGAGGAATCAAGGAAAAAATGAAATGCAGGCAAGAGCTGGGACTGTTACAGAAGGAGACCAGAGTCAAAGAACATGAAATGAAACCAAAATGACAAAATAAGCAAAGAGTGCAGTGTTAGCATACGTTCAGCAAAAAAACATGCAAAACTATTCTACTCATCACCATTTCATAACACCAAACTTTTTAAATGGCAAGGTTTGGGAATCACTCAATTTTAAAACAGACACAAGACATCACTACTTTCAATTTGGTGACTGTGTATGGTAGATAAACACACACAGTACATGAATAAACACATGCAAACACACACACATGCACTTCGAGAGTGAAAGACAAGCTGGACAGTGCACTGTGTGTAATGGGAGAGAGAAAATGGAAGTGGAGGCCAACCTGCAGAACCTCCGCCTGAAGTCTCAGCAGCACCTGACTGGCTTGACCCTGCTGCTCAGTCACACACACACACACACACGCACACACACACACACACAGACACGCACGCACACACACAATGAAAAAGAACAGAGACATGCACACAAAGTCACAGTAAAACATCGAGCTGATCCTGGAAAGACACCATGACGATCAAAAGTGAGACCAAAAGCTGTCTCAACTAAAAGCCAAAGCCGGTTAACCACAGACGGAGACAAAACAACAGACGAAAGCTCTGGAGACGATACAAGCAAAGGCCGTTTCATGCGGCTGACAGGTAAAAAAGGACTTGAAGGAAAGCAAAGTCACAGGTAAAAAAAAATGGACAAAGAAAATCAGAGTGAGGCATAAATAACATCAACCATGGAAGGAGAACATTGGCAGCAAAAAATAAAGGCATACTCTCCAGCCACTTTATTAGGGACACCTTGCTAGTAGTGAGCTGGACCCATTTTGTGCTCCAAATAGCCTTAAATCTTTGATCTTTGAGCTTTGTAGCACAGTGCATTATCCTGCTGGAAGCAGACAGTAGAACAGACGTGGGGAACGCCTGGCCTCCAGGCTGTAAACAGCCCATGAGACCGTTTGATCAGGCCTGCGAGGCAATTTAGGAATGTAAAACTGCCATAAATGTTTTATTTATTTCAGCAATAAAGAAAATAACAAGTAGTCCCTGCATGTAGCACGGAGCGTTGATATGATGTCAATGCATCATCATGCCCGTCAACAAAAAGTAGATGCAGAGTGTCGTCCTTTCCATGCATGCACTGAGCCACTGCCTTGTGATTGGCTGACTGATATTTGCATTAACAAGCAGCTGTACCTAATAAAAGGCCGGTGAGTGTATCTAAATGAATAAGAACAGAAAAATGCAGGACTTACGTTTTTCTGCAGCGTCTCCTATGATGATCTTTCCTCCTCTCTTGCTGGTCTTCTCCACAGACAGCGCCGTGCTGAGGCCCTGCTCGTGCTTCCCCAGGCCCTGGCCTTCTTTGAAGCCATACTTCTGCATGATCTTATGGGCCACCGTACCTCTGTAGGAGTAGACAGGGAGCATAAAACCTTCTGATTTAAAAAAAAAAAAGTTTGATTTGTTGTGAAACTTGAAGCTTTAAATTAAAGCAGTTTGTCCACACTGTTAATGTGCTGACTGCAACAAAATCGCAGCTTTTGGAGTAACCTTTTTTTTTCATTCCACTCGAAATCAGTTTAGGTTGTAATACAAAAACATGGCTGTTTTGTGTGTCGTTGTCTGTGTCCCACCCACCCCATGTTGGCTAGGAAGGAGCTGGTTGGTCCAGGCGGAGAACGTGGCCGGTCTGAGTCCTCATACATGGGTGGAGGGATGGCGGCCTTTGAGCCTCTGGCAGGACGACCTTCATCCTCATAGGAGAATGAAGATGAGCCTAAAAAACCCAGAAAAACACAATCACTACTGATACGCACTGAGGAGCACAACCAGGTTTGATTTCTCAGCTGTATGTCATATTTACTGTTGTCAGCCAGAATAAAATTCATATTTTAGATTATCATTTACATATATTTTGTATTCTATTAAAAAAAAACAACACCCTGATTTTAGAAGTCTGGCTTTGACCTTCCTTCACTGTGATTTTGACATTCACACCTCAAACACTAATGATATAGTCAATGGTGCCCTCTGCTGCTATCACCGTGTATTTATTCTGCTGATGTTTAAAACCAACACAGTTTCACCTGATGGGTCATAAGACTTACCGTCCCTGTCCACAAGTGAAGAAGGAGGCGCGATAGCTGCTCCACCCATACCTGGGGGGCAAAGAGAGAGGTGCGTAATATGATACATCATGTCAGAAAAGTGAAATTTAGACATTGTTTTGGTTGATGAATGAACCGAACAGATGCTAAATCTAATGTATCTAATCATCATCTGCGCCCGTGCTTCCACATGTCATGTTATCCATCAATCCTAAAAAGCCAGATGCACTTTTGTTTCTCCTTTACGTCCCTGAGTGGTATACTATGCTCTTGCAGTTGACCTTCCTCTTAACCTGTGACCAGAGAAAAGCATTTAAAATTCACTCAGAGAATCCACGATTCCAATTCTGAAACTGATTTCTTTCCTAAAACTGGACCATACTCATCTGGAGAGACTTTGGTTTTCAATCAGGTGATGACAAATGATGACTAAATCATCTGGGCAGAAGTCGCCTTCAAGCTACAGTTCTGATTCAAAGCAGGAATGATGAAAATGTGAAAACGTCCAAGGATGGTGACTATTTCTACGGGCACTCCATATGTAAATCACTCACTTCGTTTCCTCCGCTCTTTCTCGTAGTCCTCGTCCTCATCTGAGTCGCCCTCTGCTGCTGGGAAACGAGAGAAACCACTTGGAGCTCCACTGTCATGCCTGTCTTTCCTCTTCCTGCAAAAAAACAAGTTCAAGATTCAAACAGGTGTCTGGTGCTCCTGTTAACATTCAACGTTGAAGTGCACTCTCTTTAGTTTCCATTCCCATTACATGAAGGCCCCATGTTATGGCTACAAGCATAAAATTACAGACAAATGAACATCCCTTCAAGACTCTGAATAGCAATCATTTACAGTATTTTATCAACACAAATTTAGCACATTTGTCTCCTCGATTTTAGTCTCTCACGTTTAACCCCTGCTGCTGTTGTTTTAATCGCTTAATGACCATTAGTATTACTTTTCTCTCTCCTCAATCTCCTTCTGCCGCTCCTGCTCCCTCTGCCGCTGTCGTTCTTCTCTATGTCGCTTCACCACTTTCTCGTAGTCGTTGGGGAACATTGGATCGTACTCGTCTGCCAATGGGATCAGCACATCGCCAGAGGAGAAACCACTGGGCGCTGCGTCCTGAAGTACACACACAGGACAGTCCAAAATATGAGAGAGAGAGAGAGAGAGAGATAGAGATGGCATCCATGAACCTAGCTGTAAGTTATTAAGATTTATTTTCAGCGGATAAAAGGTCATCTTTGTGCAGCTGCATCACAGCCCCTTGCAGTGCTCTGATCATATCATTAACACTTCGTACTGATGTTTTCACTCTGCATCTTTGGCCCAGATCCAGCCAAATCAAATCAAGAGAAAACAAATCAAGCGGCTTGAAATATCCAAAGCATTTCAAAAACTAAGAAGAACTGGATTTCACAAACACTGATGACCAGGTTCACTGAATCAGACAGACCTTGAGTCCAGCGGCAGCATGTGGAGGAGTGTCTGTGATCTGTCTCTCGTCACTGGAGCCTCCTCTCTTTAGGTCAATGACTGGAGCCAAGACAGTGGTCTGTTTCATCCGCTGGGTCTACACATGCACACACACACACACAAAATCACTGAATATGTACACGTTGGGTTTATACTGTTTCCTTGTTTTAATAGTTTAGCATTTTAAATATATATTAATATATATTAATGTACATTAGCTGTGAACTCACTATTTCATTTGTTGCTTATAATCTCTACTGTATATGCTTTTTTTCCACCAGCATCAATATCATTATCAAGTATCCTCCTTGTCCTCCAAGGATTTAATCATGTCATCCTTGTTTATCTTTCCCAATGTGTCATACGTGCACCATATTACCTGCTCATACCTGTGGGCGTACTTGTATTGCATGTGCATACCTTGGCCTGGGTCAGAGCCGCCTTCTTCACCTTCAGCTGGGACTGCAGCAGCTTGAAGTTCTTGGACCATCCTTCCGTCTTGGTGTCACTGGCAGCCACACCGAGGTCATCATATAGCGACATTGCTGCCCGTCAGCGCTTCTGTTTCGTGCAGACACAGGGACACGTTTCATTTGGCTTAAGGATGATCGTTTCGTTCTGCAACACTTGGATGGAAACTGTGGTTGGCACCAGCCTAACTAAAAAGTTGGGTCACTATTGTAACTCAGCTGTGTATTCATCAAATGCAACACGTTCGAGATCTTTATCTCCTCGCTATATTTAGGTTAGCCGGCTATTTGAAACCTCAGAGGCCGAGAGAAATTGACTAAATATGAACTAGTCTAGCTAACGTTGGCTAATGCTAACACGGCTACTTAACTGCCTGTTCCTAAATATATTATGCTAAAAACAAACATATCATTTAGCTTGTTTTCAACCTACCTGTTTCAGAAATACCTGAACATTAACTAAATGTAAGTGCCTATAACATAAAAAGGTTTATCGGCACATTTGATATAGCGTTAGCTCCTCGCTGTGCGGAGTTGAAGGAAACACCACGAGCACAACAACAAACTGAGCGCGACAGTCTGCATTTGGTTTCATGCCCCGCTCTTGCTCCGCCTAGCGGCAGGATGACCTTACCGCCACCAGTGCACCAACTACTCGTCTTCCTCGTACCATAAGAAAGAGGAAGAGGAAAGAGGAATGCTCTTTAATAATAGTTATGTCCCGCCGTATAACATAACATGTATGGCCACTGTAAATGTACGTTCAACTGAATATATATGAAGCGTAACCCAACGTAAGCCATGCTGCGGGCGTATCTTTTGCTGCGGAACTACAAACAAGGCGTCCACAGGGGAGGGACTGCAGACCACGTGATCCACTACGATCCACCCGTATTGAAGTGAAAGTCGAAAGTGACAGAAGATTAGTGGCACTAGAACGGAGCAATGTGAGGATGGCCTTACCGGTCGTAGTTTATTTGGCGATCATGTTGTAGTTCTCCACGGAGCTGACAGATGGATCTGGCTTCAGCCTTATTTTCTGTGTGCGTTGTGATGATCAGTCTGCTCGGAGCTGCGCGCTGCTCCAACGGCGGTAAGTGCAAAATGAACTCACCCCTCATCACACATAAAATCATGTTCAGAAGTCCTTTTAAAGAATCTTCATTTTTACTGTAGGTGTATGCTGCGATGATTTGGGCAGCGCAAAATAAGAATTAGGAAAAAATGAAAATATTTTGTATCATTACTTTAGCTTTCCCTTTCTCAGCCACTACCGTCTGAGAGGGTTTGTGCAATCTGAAACTATGACTAAAGAAAACAAACACATTAACAAAACACAATCCGGTCAATGCACACTCTGAACAAAACATATAGGTAACACTGCAGTGACAACATGGGCGATGACATCTGAAGGAATTCAGACCATTCTTGTGCCTTGGGAGACAGATGAGCGGTCAAAGAGATCAAGGAAAACCAGGCATCTTTCATCTACAGCGCATAAGCAGATACTTAATTTTCAGATTCAGTTTCGGGTTCAGTTCAGTTCTATGAATTTTTACCATGTAGCACTCAGAAACTGATTGTTCCTTTTCTTGGTAAACGGAGCTTTAGGTGACTCTAATCACCTGTGTCCATGTGTTACTGATTAATCTAATCATGTACTATAAAACAGATTATGAAGTTGCCATAAAGCAAAAGGTCAGTTAACCCTATATTATGTGTGGACATGCCTTCCGAAAAAACCCGCACAATTCCAACATGACTCATTGACAAGTGAAACCTGTTCCGGAGGGACTGTTTTTCAGTGGTGGAATGAAACTGAAGGATTTACTCAAGAACTGTACCTCAGTACAACATTGCAGATTCATATTATTAAATAGAACATATAAATAAACTTCTTACTTCTGATGTATTGTGCACCTAGCATTATTTAAAGTAGCTAAATTGGCTCCACCTTTACCAGCTGAAATATTTAAGTGATGAACATTAATGCATAGTTACGATACTGTGTATCTGATTCTGAAATGGAGCATTCTGCATTATGAGTGCTTTTACTTTTGGTACTGAAAGTATATTTTGATGTTAAGACTTCTGTGCTTTTACTTGTAATACTTTGAATGCATGACTTTTACTTGAGCATTTCTTCACTGTAGGATTGCTCTTTTTAACTAGTCCTGTTTTGCCATCCTTGTGTGAATCTTTGCATCTGCATTTTAACTTTGACTGCATGATGTTTTTTCTTCCAGGTGGAGTTGATTGTCCTTGCCCAAAAATTCCTCTTTGGAATCTAACTGAGTCTCCACCAACGACCTGCTACCCAATTAACGGCTTTTTTCGCTACACGTGTGTAGGAGGCTATGTGAGGAAGGCGGGAACCTCAGATCGCACCAAGTGCGAGCAAAATAGCAATGGTGCAAAGTGGAAAGAGCCGTCGCTCCGTTGTATACGTGAGTGTTATTGGTTCTTTGTTTTTACATCACTCACAAAATTCAGACTGATTGAGCAGAAGACTGAACTCAAGTGAGGCAGAATGCCTCTCCACCCAGTTGCCATTACAGTTGTATGGCGACTGGCTCATTGGGCTCAAGACTATCTTCGTAATCAAAAACATATTCCATAGGTGGTGGAACTCACTACAGAGAGACAGAGCACCGTAAGTTCCAGGTGCTATGACTTGAACTTGCAAATAGGTTTGGGGTTTAATATCACCTTATTGCATCTTAATCCAGCGTCAAATCCAAACTGGAAACCCCTGTTGGAATTCAGATCCTCAAGCTCAATAATGCCAACCAAAGTGAAGTCAGCAACACAACACAGTGTTGGGAGAAATGATGGATCACACTCTTGGCAGCACCAGCAGGAAGGAAGTCATTGGCTCCAGGGGTTTGGCCCTGAGAGCCAGCTCCCCAAAGTGGGGTGGGAAAAGCAACTGTATGTACCAAAAGGCCACCTTCCTGAGAAAACACTCTTGTGGCAAAGGCTGTCATTTCACACAAACATATTTTACGTCCACACATGTGCCCTTGAGGAGTTACAATAATCAACAAGGAAAGGCACATCATATGCTGTGCACAGCCACCCACACGTGGTTTGTTTGTTTCTGTGTTTGTACTGATACATGTAACCTGACTGTAGTGGATCGCTTCCTGTTTTTACAGCATACGTGACTTGGTGGAAGGAAGAAAGTACATACTCTATGAGGACTGAAATGAGCCAATGCTCTATAAAAGCAGTTTATAAATGACACTGATTTGGCAACTCACAGAGAGAACAAATGAATAACCATATATCCATCCATTAACTATAACTGTTTATCCTTCAGAGGGTTGTGGAGGGATGGAGCTGATCCCAGCTGACATTGGGCAAGAGGCATGATACACCGTGAACTGGTCACCAGTTTATGATAAGGCTGACAGAGATAAGCAACCACTCATGCTCTTGTTCACACCCATGGGCAATTTGGCACACAGAAAAGAAGAAATGGGAGTTTCTATTTTGCACCCACCCACCTCTCCCACAACCATCTTCTTCATAGACCATAAAATTCCACTCTTAACACATTGGTTGGTTTGGAAGCATCTCTGGAAATCTCTTCCAGGATGCTGTTTGGTGACAGCGTAGCTTTCTTGCTCAAAGTAAAATCTAAACAAATAATTTTTTAACTAAAATTATAAAGGATTTTTAGGAGGTTGTGAAGAAATGGAGGGACATTCTAGGCAAAGAGCCCTGTATCATCTGCATACAGTGAGATGTAGTGCTTGGTGTTATGGAGACTAAAATGGTCATGACTGGCCAACTGTTTATGTGTAAACTGTTCTTAGTTTCAGATGATGAATTCATATTTTTCAAACTATTTGTTGTGTTTCAGCTGACCCAAAGAGGACCACAACACAGCCACCAAGCACCACAACAACAAGTAAGTGTATCTGTAAGCATGAATGAGGTGGGGAAAAAAGTGTCAGCGATGAGCGGGAGGGAAGTATAGTTTTCACATTCATGACTAATGTTGGTCTGATCTTGCAGAGGGTCACACAGATATTCCCCATGACTCCATCGTTACCACCACAGTCAGTGAGTTCTATATTTGCATGAAATTTGAAGACAGAAATACTAATGAACTAATAATAATTAATAAGCACTAATGATGAACAAAAAATCCTACTGTCTAGATTTTACCGGCTAGATCATTTTTGTTCGTACAGCTGTAGTGATTAGCATGAGCAAATGATTACAGTAGTGGCAGCAGCAGTTGTGTTAGTAGTAATGATTAGAAGCAGCAGTAGTAAAGGTATTATCTGTGGCAATAGTAGTTGTATTAGCAGCAACATTAATGGTTGTAGGAGGTTCAAGAGATGGGTAGCTGCATGCCTTGAATGAGAGACCAAAGTGGTTATTTAGCTCTGATAAACTGTTTTCATTGCATAGTATTATATAAATATCATAATTAACTAAGGTACATACAATGCAAAATGTAATGCAGTAGATAATGGTTCTCATTTTTCTGTGTGGAATCATGCATGTGTGTTTGTGACATGCCTGTACCTTTGACTTGTCATACCAGGAGACGCACACGCATGAATGATAACACTGATGACGGCTCTGTCTCTTCCATTAAGTGTTACAGGAACCCAGATAACTTCAATGTACTTCAGCCATTGTTAATGCTATTAGTTACACTCATGTTCCACGAGGCCAGATGTTCAAAACTGAAACTGGTCTACAGTTACAGCTCAAACAAATGAGCTATTAGCAAATGAACCATTCTCCTTAGCCTTTCCATTGGACCCAGACTCTGCAGTGGTTGTGTTATACTGCACCTGTTGCACAAAAGTGGTTTAAAAAACTCTAAAGCTTTTAAAACTGCCTTAATTAGTATTTTTGATTAACAATGGGTCGAGTGAATTAGCAGCTAGGTTGAACATAGTGGAGCACAGGTCTAAATAATGATTTTAATAAATGTTGCAGTCACTGGTACGACTAAATGGGTACATCTAAGTGGAAAATGGAGTTAGTAGACCGGCCTGTTTATTACTTTCTCCCCAAGTAGTAGAAGTAGTACCAGTAGTAAAGGTAGTTGTAGTATTGATATCGGTAGTAGCAATGTAGTTGTTCTGGTAGCCTGAATGGTTGTAGAAATACCAGCAACTGTGCTTTTATT
Organism: Chaetodon trifasciatus; assembly: GCA_037975065.1. Lineage (NCBI taxonomy): Eukaryota > Metazoa > Chordata > Actinopteri > Chaetodontiformes > Chaetodontidae > Chaetodon > Chaetodon trifasciatus. Next base: position 2,505,022 of record JBBMOE010000028.1, on the reverse strand, counting down.
TGCCTTTTTTTTAATACATGCTGGCAGTAACAACTTAATTTCCCTGGTGGGGGAGCAATAAAGTCTCATCTTATCTTATCTTATCTTATCTTATCTTTTGCTTGTTGTTGTTAGAGTAGAACTAGTACTGTTACTGGAAGTGACAGCAGTTGTAACTGTAGTAATAATATTAAACAAACTAACACAAATCTTTGCATGTTTTTTCATCTTTTGTTATTAATTTGTCTGATGAATATTCTTAACAGTGTGTGTAGCACACTTGTGGAACAGTGCTTACTTACAGTACTTCTGTATCACACAGTCACTTGTGACCTGCATGAGTAAAGACTGGACTCTTCAAATCACAGTATGACTTTGTTTTCTTCAACAGTAGTTTTGCAAATAGCAGTGATGGTAGAAGAAGCAGCAGAGGTAGTGTGTAGTAAAGGTACAAGTAGTATTAGCAGGAGTGATGCAGTCATGCCCTCAGCTGTATAAGAGAAGTCTATTTCTTTTCTTATCAACAGCAGCCTCCACCAGCCTACAGATGACTCAGAGTATAAGCATCTCAGCTTCAGTGTCTGCAGGAACAGACAGCACAGAGCCAACGTCCCCTGGTCTGCAGGTCCAGTTAGACCACTCACGGGGTAAACACAGGAGCTTACAGTCACATATGCTACGCTGATGTTCCCACTTAGCCTCCACATTATTGTTACTTATAGCTGATCTGTATCAGACAAGGTTTTTTTGGTAACTTCCAACCAATCAGCATTACATAAGACATACATAAAGGCATCCAGACAAGATGTAAAAGACACACATGGCAATATAAAAAAGACAATATAAAATGATTAAAACAAAGTAAAATATGAGATTAAATAATAATATAATAATATAATGGAATAATACAGATTGAACAGCAGAATAAAGATTACAGAACAGCTACAGTGCAGTGCAGAATGTGAATAGATAGTCCCAAATTTAACTTAGTAAAATGCAGTGATAAGCAGAAAAGTCTCATGTCCTGATTTAAAATAACAAAGCTAGGAAAGACTTCGTGTTGTTTTGAAGTTTCAGGTCCTATACCATTCAGTGCTTTACAAAGCAACAGGAGAGTTTTAAAATCAACTCTGTAACACGCAGGAAGCCATTGTAAAGAAAAAAGGGTTGGAGTCCATGACTACACTAAGATTTCTGGCCTAGTCAGCGATTGAAGGGGGGCGCTGACTTTGAATTGTTCTCCTTTGTGTCCAAGGACAAAAATTTCAGGTTTATTTTCTTTTAACTGGAGGATATTTTGGCTCATTCAGTTACTGATTTGTTCAAGGCACTCACTCAGTGCTTGTTTGGGACCATAGTCGTTGTATATATGGTTGTTGTCCATAATCTGCACGAGTGGGAGCATGTAGCTGTTGAAGAAAAGAGACTCGAGAATGGAGCCTTGTGGAACTCAACATTATTTTTGCCTGCACAGATGTGTAATTACCAGTGCACACAAAGAGGTCCCTGACCTACAAATAGGACTCAAACCAGTTTAGTACTGTGCCAGAAAGTCCCAGGCAGTTTTCCAGTCTACCAAGCGTGGAGGTCGACCGTGTCAAATACAGCACTGAGATCTAATGATATTAGATGGATGCAAGGACAATACAGACCCTATACCAGATGGAGGAACTGATAGCTTGTTTAATTTTCTGAATTTTCTGAAGGAGGTGAATTCATAGCAGAAGAAGGACTGCTTTCCATTTCTTAGTTCTTAACTATAAATGTATGCACTGAGATAGTAACCTCAAAGAAAACACAGGAATGATCAGAAAGAGCAACATCAGTCACTATTCCCTGGGAGATGTTCACGTTTGTGAAGTCAATGCAGATGATAGACAGCAGTTCAACAAAGCAGATGAAGTTTGCATCATGTTTAGGTGGCCTGTAAATGCTTAAGAATACAGGAGCAACATACAGAAGAAGCTGTCTTGCCTTACCTATGCACTCTAGCTTTGCTCATAAAACTGAAGGTGTGAGGGGTTGATGCAGTTTAATCAGAAAATCAAGATTATGCTTGATGATTAAACCATTGATTCATAACGGCTTGCCCGCAAAAGACCTGACATTTTACAAAGAAAAATATTATATTTTTATTATTATTTTGGGAGGACAGGCTGTGGCTGAGGAGTAAGGGGTAAATCTGCAGAATGAGTGGAGCAGTGTTTGTTCATTCCACTTCTTATCAAAACAGGAATAGGAGCATGATATCCAGAGGAAGAGCCTGCTTGGTGTTGGTGGGGGCCACTGTGCAGGGCAGTTGGCGCATGCCCAGAAGGAGAAAGAGGAGGCATACTTTAGTGCAGTGGGACAGAGCAGTCCTAGGCATGTTCTTTCCTGTCTGCACTGATGCCAGGGAGATTTGCTGGTTGTTGATTTGAACGGCAGTGGTATGCAGTGAGATGCAGTAGACAGTTAAACTGTTGGATAAAATCCTCTTTTGGCACTCCGGATTGCTCTCTGCAAACATCATTGGTCACCATATGTAGAATAATATGATACATTTTGAGGGTGTTTCATCAGCTGAGGGATTTTCTCCTGTATGTCACAGGCCATTGCACCTGGAATGCAGTATGTTTAAACTGTGTAATTCTTATGTTGCTGCTGATGTGCCGCTTATATCTGATAGCAGCACCTCTTGAATTGTCCCTGTCAATGAATTTTTGCCCCCTTTGCTCCACAGACTTTTTTGCCTTTTTCTTTTGGCTGACACCCATCATAAGAGTTTCATGCCTTGTCTTGTTTCAGTTCTTGTCCTGCATATTGCACTACACATTTCTACCTTGTTTAGTATCTGTTTTGATCTTGTTTGCACCTTATGGAATGTTTGCTTCACTCCGACCGAATGTTACATCATTCATTCTTTTTGTTTAGGACCATGAGAAACACAACTGCGTTTTTTTCTGTGTATAAAGATCAGTGGCAGTGTAGTCTTTTTTGTCTCACAGTATGTCCAGACTTATCAGCAGCTGTCTCTGGATTCAGTGAGGCTTGGGAAAGTTATGGTGTCATTTAGATAGCTGGTCTTTTAAATCTTGTCAAGTTGAGTTATGATGAGCTAACACAGGCAGAAGATGGCAGTGTGTCATGGAGTTCATGTATGTAGCTCAAGACAAGTAGGAAAAAGTACAGCAGCTGAGGAAAGAGCAAATGAGAAGAGCGCTGTCTTCACTGTAGGAAGAAGCACAACCATCAGCCATTGTGTCCAACATTATGTATGCTTTAGTATATAATATGTAACATTGTCCCCTACATTTCTGTTGATGATAGCAATATACCTGTATGATATTTGGGATATAATTAATAAAAATCTTAATTGGGTTAAAGGAGGACATTGTTACTGATTAACCTTTTGTATTTCAATCAATACAAATACATGTGGTACATCATTGCAAAGATGAGACGATTCATTAAAAAGTTTACTGGCAGATTAAGAAAATAATAATAAAATAATTTGTCATTTCTGTCTATGTCATTTATTATCCTTCAAACTCACCAGAATTCTTGTATTTCACTGCAGCAATTTTAATAATTATTGTACTTTTAATAGGAACATTCATGCATTTTACTTATTCCCGATTCTAAGAGGAAAATTATGTCATTTTAAGAATTTGACTGAGCAGCTTTATACATGCCAGACTTAAAATGATCAAAATATCAGAAGGGTTAGGGTTAGTTGCAGTTGTTCATGTATGACTGACCTACAAAAAAAATCTTATTCAACCTTCTTTCTCCTTGCTGGAAAAACAGATTTTGTGAGACAAACCAAAGTAACAGATGGGACAACATCGACCTCAACCACCGCTGAGCCTTTTAACAGTACAGTTAATCCTTACATGCACAATACTAGTAAGCTTTGACATCATTGTACCAAATCTCCTACTATAAGAGAATCAGTAGCATACAGGGGGAACATTTTATGTTGACTGTGTCTCTCTTATTGACAGAACCTAGCAGCACAACAACAGCGATGATCGCCTTCGCTTCACTGGTGATCGTCTGTGTTTTGATTGGAATCAGCTTCTTATGTTACAGAAGGTAAGCCAGAAAAAAAGCATTGGGACACAACTTAGGTTTTGAAAATAATTATATGTCTATCTGCAATTCTGTCAAACTACGTTGTCTTTCACTTGCTGAAATAACTCCAATTTAGGTAAAACAATTGAACTATACATCTTTATCCATCAGAGATCACAAAGTTAGATTAACTGATCTGTAAAAAAATGTCATCACTGTTTCCTTTACGCCTTAGGAGGTCAAAAAACTTCACCCCACAGCACACAGCAGAAGAGCAGATGCCCATGAATCATAATCCATCTGCACCAGCGTTGTAGACTTTGTTTCCTGTGACCTGCTGTTGTGGCAGAGAGCAGCAGCTTCACTGGAGCTCGATGGATCGTCCCCATGCGGTGAAGGACGGGTTATTACCTGCACGCAGGACTGGAGAGTGTGTGATCGCCCTCCGTCCCACAACGCATTTGACGTTCTGTCAGTGTTACCAGAAAGCATCATGGCTGGCTTGATGTGACATTTGTTGTTTGCACATTCCCAAGAATATGAACTTGCAACCTTTTTCTGAGTACTTCTCAAGACACTTAAACCAAACATTTGAACTGCACATAAAGACATTTTGAAGACCTTGTGACCATTCACCTGGTGCTACAACAGGGGGTGCCTTTCAACCCTTTTGGATTAGTACTTCCCGACAGATATTGCCTGAATCAATCCCACGTATATCCTTCCACTGCCAAGAATACTCGCCAGCGGAACAGGTCTGCATCTGAAAATGGTTCCCAACTAAACTACAATTTACTACAATTTACTCCAGTTTGAATACAGTTTGGTCAAAACTACAGTACCCAGCTGTTATAGGGAATTCTTCTGCCATTTTCGAAATTGTTCCTGACAAGTTTTTAGAGATTTACATCTTGAACCAGTGAACCTGGTGCTGAGTGCCACAGACAGGAGTTGTTGATTTTGGTCTTGTCATGGGAATGTTTGATAAAAAGCCTTATTGTTTAATGGGACAGTCTTGATTGTAAAATGTAAACTGTGATGATTATATGGTCTTGGTGATACTCTGCACTCTAATTGTATGTTCGTAAAATTAAGTAACTGGAGAGTTAAAGGGTTTTGCCATTAGACAGTGGAAAATTAAATGACAGATGTTTTGTATGTGCTGGCAGCAGCCTCAGGTACACAATTTGTCAGAGGCACAGCTAAAAATAAAAGCAGCAAAGCACAAACTTTGGTCAAAATGTAGTTTGCAGCCACTTGTTTTAATCATTCTTCTCCATAGCATTCATGATTTTGAAAGGCGAGCAGGCTAGCTAAGTGCCTAGCTGAAGTGCTAAAGGCTAGTTTGGTTAGCTGTAAGCCAAGGCTAATTAGCAAACATAACTGTGGCTAGTCTGTATTTGTTCAGTGAGTAGCAGAGTGCCAGTCTTCATGGATATTATCAGTCTTTTTCAACTGAGCTTGTATGACCTTACTGAACCAACAAGCTAAGTATTTGCTTAGCTGTTTGTTTAGCTGCTGTAATGTTGCCTTTGATGATTATTTGCTAAAACAACAACCATCTAACAGTTAGCAGTGAGCCAGGGACACTGACCCAAGTGTTTGTCAGTGTTTATGTGTGTCCTACCCTGTATAGCAGGGTGAGTTTACCCACATCACAAAAAATAGATTTTGGAGATAGATGGAATTTGTTTGTGCTGCTAAAAAGCGCGAAAGAAACGACATTGGAAAAAGAAAACAGAAATGCGTCTTTTCAAATGCGTCTCAGATATCAAGAACAGTCCACACACACACACACACACACACACACACACACACCTGGCTGTCAATGTTTTTTTTTTTTTACTGGGGCAATTTCTGTGGTTGAAATGAACTGTGGCCAATGTTGTGTGCAGCTGATTGGCTGTTTAAAGTTTTAGCCACCGTTGTGTAAAAGACTGTGTCTAAAAATACCGGAATAAGCTTAAAAACTGCTTTTAATTATAGGGAAAAGTGTTCTGGAGCACCTTGGTAGCCAAAATGGTTACAGCACATGCCAAATGGTCGCAGCACTGGCTGGTTCCATCTGCCTCTTGAATATCAACTGTCCCCAGGTTGTTAAAATCCCCAAATTCTGAGACGAGATGTAAAGGAAATGATCTCAGTTGCCTGAGCAGGTGTTCAGTAAAGAATCGCCCCTGCTTGTGGTTAGTGCAGAGCGCACATCTGCTGCCGCTCACCAGAAATCTGAATGACTCACTTTATGTTCGTTGTGCTTGTTGTCTCACACTAAATACGAAGGCTTCCTCTTCACTTCTTGGCTTTTATCGACTAACTGTATCCAGAACATATTACTTTGTGGCACCAGTAAACGTTTCCATGAGGTATTTCAAAAGCACGTCTTATTAATCATTGTACGATGTGTCTTTTCCTGAGACTCCTGATATTTATGAACAACTGCATGTTTAACAGTATCTTTTTTTATATTTTTCATCCATTTTTTTTATGCCTACGTATGGACTTAACATTTTCTTTGTTTTATAATGGTCGGTGTGGAAAAAGCCTCCTCAAATGAATAATTTTCCACTGAAATCGCTCATGAAATATGTCATGGGTCAGCAGCTTTTTCAGACAGTGTGAATCAGCCTTTGTTCTTTTTTTTTTTTGCTCCGCACTTTCAATTTGCATAATTGTAAATATTGTTTAAAAGATACTGGACCTCCTTAAAATGAAGGACTTCTGTGGCTGCTGATAATAGAATCATCCTTCAAGTCAAAACCATGTTGACACATTACATAAGAGTGAAGTCAATACGTCCCTTTCCAGATGTTGGTAATTTCCCACTGAAGTTCTTTGAGTTCCCCTGTTCCAAAAGTAAACTTGATAACGAAGTAACACCAAAACACTTTCTCAGCCAAAAGTCCGAACAAAATAGTTCCTGTTCTATGCTCCTGTCACTCTTCCACAGACTGAAACTCACAGCTGCTCAACACCAGTACACGACTTTGTGTTCTAGTACTTTAGGTTATACAATGCGCTCTCGTTTTCGTCTAATGTACTGAAAGGATTCTGTGGTATGTTGTTATTACTGGAAATCCTGTTTGACAGTGTTCCAAAGAGGCTGGGGCTGATAGGTAACAGCTGTCTGGCAGGAAGATCTTAAAGCAGAATTCAGTAAATCCCAGTTCAGTCGTTTGTGGGTTTTCTGCCAAACACACAATGTGGAGTCTTATTAGTACTACATCCGAAACCACGGATGGAATGAAAAGTTAAGTTTCATCTCATTGTCTGTCTTTTAAAACACAAACTGCCAAAAAAAGACCTGATTAAAGGAGAACGGCACTCACAAAATATGGCATTGTTGTTTCTTTTTAAGTAAAATTGATGAAGTCAGCCAGCAATTTCTTTTTTTTTTAATGCTCAAATAGTGTCAATCACACTGTGCTCTCCAGTCAAACCTCAGTCTTCCACTGAGGGCCACTGGGGGACACAGGCATCTCAATCAGATATTACAAAATCAAATTTCCTTTATCTCACCAATAAAAACACACATCATAACAACAATAGAAAACAGTCACAATGTAAGTAGTTTTCAGCCTGTTTCAGTGTCCCTTACATTGCTTGTCTAGTCAACGTTTCAAACAGTGATATCCAGTTGAAGTCCTTTTCCCACAATGCATAAAAGAAAACAGTTTTATTTTAGGTCCTGGAAGATAAGCTGTGCTAAAAAAGCGCCAGGAACATCACGTGGTGGTCCAGCGGGCCAAGTCTTCGGGGCATTTCAGCCATCGAGAGCACGTCGTCAGTCATGAGGAAGGCAGTGGGCCCGATGCGAGTCCACACACACCTCTCACACAGCGGGCCTCCTTCAGACACACCGTCCGTCTAGACAGGACAAAAGAAGGAGACTAGAAATCACAGCAAGTAACGTCTGGAATATTTATTTTTCAATACAGCCTTCCCAAAATGCTAACTCTTACACATTTCATCTGTCGTTTGCACATGACGAAGGCCGAGCTAGGCGTGAGGCAGTTGGGGCAGTCTGTGACGATACACGGGACAGGCTCGCCCGTCTTCAGCAAGGAGCTGGGCATCTGCGACTTCAGGAAGTATTCCTGGAGACAGTGGTGGAGAGAGGACAAGGCAGACAACTGAGCTTACGGTACAAAATGAGAAATTGAATCTAGGCTCAGTAGTTTTTTTAACACTATTTTCTCTGTTTTCAGTTTTCCAAATGAAAAAAACAATAGCTTTGCAAAAGTGGAAGAAAATGCATTCTGCATGTTCAGACCTCCAAGATGCACTCAATGCGTTTTAGTGAGGAGCACTGAATGTAAACAGAAACCAATTTTAGAAACAGGCAATAGCTTGAAGATAGCTTCCCCTGGACCTTATTTCAAACAGCTTTATTGTCACACCCATTTCATTATATTTCCTGATCATTGCAGCCCACTCACATTTTCTCATAACTGTAACAAAGAATAGTGGGAAAGCAATCCTCCACAGACCTGCTACAAATACTTCTGATATGTCATCATCTCAGTTCAAACTCAACCCCATAATAATGGGCCAGACCAGTTGAGGAATATGCTTCAAGACCACCCTTGCTGAGGGGGAATACACCCCAGAGTGTGTGTGTTCTCCCGCAGATGTATCTAATCTGTGTTGTGCTGCGTTAACTTTCTCACACTGGATCACATCTCTGGTACTATCAACCTTTGGCCTTCCCACTGGCCACTGTGCACAAATGCTGACAGTCTAGTTAAGTAGAGCAATTACCCTCATTATTAACAGTGATTCCTCGTTAACTGGCCTCGTCTGTTTTATTTAGAGCGAAATTGTAGTAGTGGTTCTGCTCAGCCGTTCTGATTCACTTCTGTTGCTCTGGATTTGTTTTTATGGACACTTTGAAATGCGATTCGAGACACATCTGGAATTGCAGTTCAAACCACCTCCACTAGGCATGGATCCAATTTGCAACAATCACATTTCATGTGTTTATGTTTAGTTGTTATAATTTCAGATTAATTCCAGATAATTTATCTGGAGATAAATCAGACAGAAGTACAGCTGCAACCATTCACCAATTAATTGTTCAGTCCAGAGGGAGATGTTGCAGGGAACGTGAGGAGCTCACTTTTGTCCTCAATGTGGATCTTTAACGGGAGAAAATGCAACACTTCCACTGCTGCTGGAGTTGCACTTAAGAGCGATGGATGTTTTTTCTCCGCACAGGCTGCGCCAACAATAGTAATTTATTGTTATCACTTGTATGACGGCAGAGGAGACAAGAAAAGAGAAGTCAAAACAGTGAAGTGTACACAAACCCAACTTCGTTTTAGCTGTCGTTGCCTTGGTTTTTTGATCCGGGGTATGTCAGGTCATTGAAGTAAGGGTGTGGAGCTTTGAAGCAACTGGAGAATGGAGCCCATGCTTTCTTAAAGTACGTCATCTAATCCAGCCTTAATAACACCTCTTGGCTGAAAAATCTTAAAGACTAAACAGCAAGTTGTGTTTCACTTCCTGCTTCTGCTGTGGGGATGATACTCCACCTGGTGTAGAGTGTTAATTTTGATGGGTCATAACCCATCAAATGCAACCAATAAGAAAACCAGTTCAGGAATATTCTTGCAAAAGTACCAACTTGTAGGACTTTATGATATTCCTGACTTGCACAAAGAATTAACCAAGCACTGAAACACTTTCACAGGAAGTGAAACTGGCAATGATTTATGTTAGTCTACATCATGTTGCTGTAGAAGTGTGAGATAAGGAACTTTCAGAACCACAGGCAGCACCCTGCCGCTCTTCAACACAACCACAACATCCTGACAGCAGAAGATGACAAAAGAAAAGCGAGTGATGGAGGCAGTGGGGACCAGGAGGACGTGCTGGTTGTAAAGTTGAACACTGAAGAGCGAGCATGTGGTAAGTAACGTGGAGAATTACAGTGACTCAGAGTTGGATGCCAGTTTTGACGCCTCCTTCAACACCCACAGTACAGGTGCAGACACATGTACTCCTCGAACTGCAGGGGGTGGAGGGTTAGTTAATTCTATCCAGACCGTGACAACCAATGGGACAGCAGTACCCGTCAGGGAGAGAGAGACAAAGTTACTGAAGCAGTCCACTGGAGCACGTGAAGACACACTAGCGTACCATGCTGTGAGCTAGCTGGCTAGCGAATGAACTTTAGCTCTGCGCTCCTAAAAGGGTGATTAATGGGTGGACGGTCATGATATTCTTGGTTTTGTTTTCTTGGCATATACTGTTCAATATGTGCACAATATGACTTGAGGTGAAGTACTAATATTTTATAACAGCTGTACTGCAGATGTTTGTGCATTCAGCTATCAGATGTAACAGTGACTTGCAATATGTAAACATAACATGAACCTGCAGATGCATTCAGGATAAGGAGTGAGGGGCACTGTGAGATTATGTCTTACTCCAGCCACTGTGAGGATGCGACGGATGGTCTTAGTGATGACCAGTGAGGTCTTGGCACGAGTCACCGCCACATACAGGAGGTTCCACTCATCGTCAGGAATGTTAGCTGAGCAGGGAAGAGAAGTATTCATACTTACGTAGGATAGGATAACAGGATAAGACCATCGATCAAAAAGCTAGAATGTAAAATATATGTATATGAGAGGACACGCACTGAACAAGAAGTCTGGATTGAAGTGCAGGTTGTGTCCCGAGGAAGGGACCTTGGTGAAGCCTTCGGAGACCATCACAGTGTCGAACTCCAGACCTTTGGCCTTGTGGACTGTTCCCACAATGAAGTCTGTGACCAAACGGTAAACATCAGGAACAAAGTGGGACTCAATCAAGTGCACTGCAAGAAGAATGACTAAAATCCCAGCATGAAGATTACAGCTTGTCTGTAAATCTAATGACTGACATCTTCAGTAGGAACCAATGGACAGACAGGCGGGTTAAGTCAAAACATAGTGAGAGACGGAGATTCATGGTCATGAATGTCAATTTTACTTGTCATGTTTTGGGCCAAGACCTGAGAATGCTGGGAATCAGATATCATACGGTGAGTCTTTGCATACCTGCGTTGTTAAAGTCATTTTCATAGCACCTTTTCAGGCGCATCACCAGTTCAGGGATTCGACTTCCATATTTTTCAACGATGCTGAGTTTGGCCTCCAGCTCCCTGTCCTCCGTCTGCGTGACGTACTTCTTCAGGGCCCAGAAGGGATTCTGACTTCTCTTGGCGAAGGAGCGAATCAGGGGATCTCTGAATACTGAAAGTAGAGCAGATTCAATATAAAGTCAACGTTTTTTTAAAAAAGGAAATAACTCACTGGATAAACGTGTGCGTTTGTCTGAATCTTACATTTCGGTTGCTGGCCTGGCCCTCGGCTCACCTCTCTTGACTCGTGCATCAGCTGCCAGATATCCAGGATCCGATTCAGGCCGATACTTGTGACACCCTGAAGGAAAATGTGGACATGTAAGTGTCTGATCAACATGGGACTTTTGAATGCTAGTTACTTTTGCGCTAATGTTTGCCTGTACCTATTATTGTAATGTCTAATTTTGACAAAATGTCCGCTGAAATCTACAAATACTGAATGTTTTATTCCCATGCTTTCTTCTTAACAGGGTGGAAATCATAGAGCCGGCTAGCGCAGCTTAATGTAAACACTGGGCACAGGCTTTGTGGGCTAGCCTGGCTTTGTGTGCGTCTGTGAGTAGATATATGTATATAGGCTCACTCCTATGAAGTGGATCCGGCAGAGCGGGTTGGCGTCAGTGAGCCGGACAGCTTCACCAAACACACTGAGGTTGCATCTCGACAAGATGGCCGTCTTCCCCCGACAATGGCTGACACCTGCCCTCATAGCTGCTGCCAAGTTTTCTGCAGCCTCGTCACACACACCCCCTGTGGAATGGATAGCAGTAATATTTTCAGCTTTTAGGACATTAAATCCTGCATTTTCTTGAGAACATTATATGTATTTCTATGTAGATAACATACTTTACCTTTTTGCTTTCCTCCCACTAGAATCTTCTGTACACTCTTGCACACGTTGAGGATGGTGGCACCCACATAAGCAATTTCAGCACCAAATCGGAAGCTCTGGACAAAGACATCAGCAGCAGGGAGGTTTATTTTTCTGAGCTGTACAGAGCTGAACACAAGACCATCTTCATGTGACTGTCAGTCTATTATTGGCAGACAGTATACCTGTGTCAGGTAGTAGATGTGCGTGTGGTCCACGGTGTGCAGGGCATTGACTGCTCCTTTGAAGGTGTAGATCTGCTGATGAGGATCTCCAACCAGGATTTTCCCACAGCTCTGAGATAGAAGCACATCCATGATGGCTGCAAGGGAAGGTAAATTCCATCATCATCACAAAGTTAAGCAAAATAACCACAGTTAGACTCTTCCTCAGTCCTGCAGGACTGTACAACAGTTATTACATCATTACCTGGCGTGCAGTCCTGGGCCTCATCGATGAAGAGGACGTCGTAGCGGTCAGACAACTGGGGCTTCGGGATTTGGAGCTGCCATAATTTAAGGTAACCTGGGAATGAAAAGCTCTGTTTTATTCTGATATTAGAGGCATTGCTTCTAATATCAGAATGACCTCCTGCATATTCATTTCACTCATTCACAGTTGGCGTACCATCGTGGGTCATGTAGTAGGCATCTTCTTCTGTCTCATTGAGATCCCTCATTTTGTTCCAGATTGTCCGCGCATCGTGGACAAACAACTAGAATTCCATGATGAAAGACATAGAATTTAAATAAGACTTTGCTGCGTTTATGATTTATTCACACTACAGGCTCACTTGTATACATTCATGTGTCCGTACCGGTTTTTCACGTTGGTCTATTTCCTCCCTGTGGCCGTTCTTGCTTACACGGGTGCTGGGGACGTGTCTAATGGTGACAGTCCGGTCCTTCGAAGCCATGAAAGCATTGAGAGTTGAGGACACCACTTTGGCTTTGATAAAGCCGCCACGGCCTTCAGGCAGAACGGAGTTGAGGGTGAACGGCGTCAGGCTGAAGATTAACTTCTTATGAAGATGGTAGCTGCCACGAGGAAGATCACAGAGAAGCAACAATTGCAAAATTCGATACATACACTGTGCTCTTATCTGCGTCATCCCTAATCACTCCCCTTTCCATTTTTAACCACAAAACGGACACCCATAATATTCATTTCAATGAAATCAGAGTGAGTTTGTGACTATGAGCACAGGCTGTCGGGAAGAAGGCATGTGCCTGCAAAATATGTACGTCAGGGTGTTTGAAATGTGATGAATCATAATCTCGTCTCATCTTTGATCTTTTTATCGATGGCAACACAGTGAGAAATGACAGATTGCCACCACCGCAGTGATGCAAATGAAGTTTGTCACAGACTAGCTAGCTAGCTTCTAGCTAATGAATGTGATGCATGTGGCAATTTGGTTGTAATGGCTATCAGCTGATATTAAATCCCCCATTTGCTATATTATCGCTTTCAGAGTCCAGTCATGTAACTAAATAATGAGCAGACAACATGTGCAATTGATCATTTACTTAATTCATCAAATAACACTATTTGGAAAAAATGCTATCTTATTAGCATACACCTCCTAGTGTATTACTTGGAGCAAAACTTGACAAATTGAACTGCATAATTCAAAGTTTCTCCCATACGACTGACCCAAAATAGGTTAACCAAACTTTTTTTTTCCTGGTCAGACTGAGTCATCAAGCTAGTACGTGCAGACACAGAAACACTGACGGGGGTTCACCGCAGTGACCAACCAAAAAACAGTGACGTCTATTTTACCCTTATTATTCACTTCTACATTCTGCTTTAGTGTTCACTTCTCCATAACACTCCATAAAAAGTTTCGTCACCTGCTCTTGTTCAACTGAACTGAGAAGCAGAACTTCCCATCGGCAGCACTGTTATCATGGTGCTCTGAGTCAGAACGACATTACAGATAAAATATCCAAATATTTACTGAAGCAGAACAACACTCCACAGCCACCACTTTCTGTCCACAGTCTGTATTTCCAAATACAAAAGCTCAAACGTTTGACTGTCACTGAGAACACCTGAGGGGATTCTCACCTCCTCCCGACGTCCTTGAAGGCCAATGCGTGGACAGTCTTGCAGTCTACGTTGCTGGGGAAGCGGCGCTGCGCCTCACTGGCCACTGACTTGTTGAAGGCCACATACAGGAAGCGGAGGTGCGGCCGCTGCTCGGCGTACTTCACCAGCGTGGTCGTCTTGCCTGTACCTGTGGCAGACAGCTATGACACTAAGAGCCCTGATCTGCAAGGCTGGTACACACAGCAACATGGCCAAAACTGATCACTGACCTTCAGCGACGTTTCAGAGATGTACTGCAACCCAAACAAACCTGCCTTTATATAGGTCTGAGCAGTGGTCAGTAATAATAATGACAAGCTGAGCGTGTTTTACTCAGCGTTACTTATTTTATAATTTTGCTTTGGTGTGTTCTTGACTGAGTAAAATGATTTTACAGAATGTGGATGCCGATGGTGCCATGAGCAGTGACGGCCGCCACTGTACCTGCAAAAGCCACGATCTTCACCACATGGTCTCGCTGGATGTCGTGGCTGAGGATCAGCTGCTGTTCACGTGTGAGGTGGATCTGAGGCTGCCTGGTAGACACACACACACACACACACACACACACACACACACACAGAAAATGCTGACTGTTAAACAACTAAACCTCCTCAGATATACACCACTGCAGTCCAGTTCCTGTTGGTGTAGTGTCACATGAGTAGCATGAAGTGAAGAAGCTGTCTAAATACATTTGACTTGCCATAGAAACTAAACAAAAAACTGCAGAAAGATGGAATTTGGAATAAATATTGTCTATCCTGAAGAAGAAGTTAATAAACAAAGCAGGCTGTATCTATTTCTCGTGTGCATCAGTCAAACATTCTGATCCTCACCCGCTCTGACCGGAGCCAACAGAAAAAGGCCCGTTCTCCATCAGGTGAAGTACATAGTAGATGTTGTAATGCAACCTAGAGAGGCCAAAAAGAGAAGCATCGTTAGGGAGGCTGACAAGAGTGATGTGGGAATGTTAAAGCTGCTGACACTCGCAGCTCTTACCTGTTGCTAATCTGGATGTCGTTCCTCTTTAAGGCGAGCAACATCATGGCCATGTGGCTGAGGTACTCTTTGATGGCGGTGTCCGACATGCAGCTGCTGAGCAGAGACACCAAGGCCTGCACGTCAGCAACACTCTCGCTTAGGATCAGTATGACAGCCATGGCTGCGTAAGGGTTGGGACCCTGGAGATGGGACAGGAAAATTTTTAGGTAAGTTCCACAGAAATCACGTACACACTGAACTCCAGTTTGGCCGCCATATGATTACAAGAGGGCCTTTGTGTATTTGTGTGTGAAAGTCATACCTCCGTGCCGAGGTTAAAGTGCTTCTGAATGTCAGGAATACGTAATCTTATGGAGGCTTCTGCCTGAGGAAAGAGGCGATGTTTCTTAACACACTCCAGAACATCCTCTGGTCTCACCCGCTCTCCGACATTATGCTGTGCCATTAAACTGACCGAAACACACACAGATGAGATAATGACTGAGACTGCTGTTGTCAGTAAGCCTAAAACAAACATCTGAGAGCATCTTCTTCCAGTACGTATCATTACAGAAATGTCCCTTACAAAGGAAATGCACACTTACACAACAAGGTATCGAATGCTATGCTGTGATGATGCTGGATTTGTTATGCCGCTGCTCCTCAGGATGGAGAGGATCTCCAGTTCTGTGGCCTGCTCCCTCATCACGTAGCGGTAGTATTGTTTCTTGAAGGGGACAAACTGCACAAAGGAACACAAACACACAACATCTACAACAGCTATGTTAATTTGATGAGCTTTAATTTATGGCAAAGTTTGAGAAGGACTGACCATTAGTGGCGTAATCAGAGAGAACTCAAACCCAAACATGTTCCTTTTGTAATATCACCTCTACTAAAATAACATGTTTGTATGTTTAAATGCAACTTAATATAACTGCGGTTTGTTTAACCTTGCTGTCTTGGATGATGTTCCTCCAGCGATGGCAAACAAGGCTGACATTGCGGTAGAGGTCCTGGGCAGGGACCTGGCACAGTACTTGCCTCAGCAACTCCTCTGGAAGGTCCTCTATGCAGCCCTGGGGCTGCAGCAGAACCTTGCTGCTGCCCAGGAGCCCATAGTGGGCATCAGGGAGGGCCTCCAGCTCCTCGTCCTCATTGTGAATGTCACTGTCACATCGGTCAAAGTCATCATCGTCCCCAAACATCTCTGCTGTCATTCCCTCCAGATAATCCACCTCCTCCTCCTGCTTTGTCTTAGACTCTGGCCCCATCACGGCAGCTAAGAGGCTAACATCGTCATCCTCGTCCTCCTCTTCAGGTTCTGGTGTCATTGCAGCAGCTAACATGCTGACATAGTCATCCTCCTCCTCTTTTGCAATCTCTGGCTCTCCTTTGGGAAAAAGCTCTCCATTGAGTCCATTTGTGTGTGTGGAAGACCAAGGCTGGGAGGATTTGTGCGGACTGGTACTGATGACTCCTGTCACAGAGAAGAAGTTGTTGATGCCCTTCTGTTGCCCAGCAGGACTTCCTGAGGCGGATGATGCTGGTGTAAGAGTGAGAAAGAACATTCAAAGGCAGACATTAATTTATTACCTTGCAAGGCAGCTGATCACAAGGTCACAAGAGATTATGCGAACCAAGGATTCAATTTATGTGCTTGTGACCAAACCACAGTTACTTCAGATCAATAAGGATCCTATGAGGAACTACTGGCAGCTATAGGCTTGGTTTAGGTGTGACGACAGGGAGAGTTGACTATTTGTTTGAAGACAACATTGTTGAACTGTCTGACTTTGGCAAGAGTCCTACTACAACATCATACAGTTCGATTTGTCAGTTTGTAGGAGAAGGTTTACAGCAGATTACCACACTTCCGTCGCTTGGTGGGTGTCCTAGGGTAAAGCCACCGGCTGGGGTCGCGGCTGCCTTGCCCATGCTTGACGGCATGGGGCAGGGTGAGGGCATTCGTGCCCTCTGCACTTCGTCCCAGTTCATCACACTCTGCTGCGTTCAGGTGCCTTCTTTTGACCTTCCCTAGGAAAGCACACAACATTCCAGTTTGTGGGATTGTCCTTCCACAATGTGAGCCATTTAGTTTTCCTGTCTACAATGGTATATACACTGTTTAGTGTTTACAGTGCTAGGGTTGAACAAGAAAGCCGGTTTCATACTGTACATGATCATTTTGACTAATTACCAGCCAGTCATATCCTTTTAGAAGCCACTGGCTCCCCCCTTTGCTCTAAACGGGTGAATTTTGCCTCAAGCTTTATTGACAATTAATTCACTTAACGTTACCTTTGACAGCCTCCTCCATCCGTCCAGCTCATAGGGATTTTATTTAAAAAAAAAAAAAGAAGGAAAGAAAGAAAAACTGCGTAACTTCACGTCAATGATTCAGAATTTGTTTTGCTGAAGTTAAAACTTAGCAAACTACACAGAAACACTTTCGTCGCAGCCTGTACACAGATACAAGATAGCATCGAACCGTCAGTGCTATGGCTAATAAACATCAGTAAACAACAGTTTCTACCTCATTTAAAACTTGTGAACAGCACTTTTCCTTTAGATTTACAACCACGACCCTGTCCCAAAACTGAAATGTGCCGCTCCCTTTAATGTCAGCAAACTAATTAATGTTCGTACTGACTGTTTATATTAGCCTTAGTGAAAGATATACACCAGAGCGAGCTAGCTATGGCGAAAGCTTAGCCAAGTGATTGGTCAGATCGTCTTCTTCTTGGAAAACTATCATAAAGCTGAATTACCGCCGCCTACTGGACTGGAGTGCGTAGCAGTTTGTAGGCAGAACTAAAAAACTTCAATTAATAGCATGCTTCCCAACTTAATTACAGCTAAACAGTTATGATCAAGACTTTGCATTGATGTCATTTTCACACGTATATCCACAGGACGTTTTCCTGCCAATTTGTGATATATAACTGCAACATTAAAAAAAGAAAAGGCATCAGCCAAGCCACAACACACAGTTTATTATAGCTGTGGAAGCAACGTGTGAGTAGCCTAGCACTCAAATATGCTATTGTAGTTGATATGACATTAACTTTAGCTTTTCTGGGAGGTTGCCCAAGTCAGGATTATTTTTGGCCTCTAGCCTTGAATTATCCCACACAGACCTTATCTAGTGAATCACAGGGATTACACACACTCAAGCAGCAGTACAAAAGAGAAAGAGCCAATGTTACCTGTTAACAGCCTAACCTGAGGAGGGCGCTTAAAGGTTAGCCACCAGGCATTGTGACATCAAACACTGCTGATATCAGGGCTTGAAATTAAGCATGTACTGTTGTCCCTGGGTCATAAAAGCTGAATTTGGATGCTCAGATTGGTCATTTGGGACTTGTCAGGAACAATTAGAGCGAAGCCCCATATTATTGGTGAGCCTGTGGTCTGCTGTTCTGCATTGAGAGATGGTCATACTTCATTAAAAAACTATTAAATTGGGTGATTAGCAACATTTTCTTCATCACTGATGCTCATGATGCCAGTTCAAAGTTTGTCAGCAGCTGTTAAACAAGTGAATGAGAACTCTGTACTGACACTTAGCTGTTTTGGAAAAACTGTGTAGATGAAACCTCTCCAACAGCTCTGAATGTGCCACTAATGTGATTGGTTTTGACTTACATCACAGTCAGAAGACAGTCCGATTTCATGCTACAACAACATCACCTGATCTAATATGTTGATATTTTTAGGTCATTTGTAATGCAGTGAAAAATACTGTGGCGCTCAAACCCTTATTTATGCCGTATAAAAATATATTTTTAAAGTGTAATAATGACCAGTTAAACATGAGCAAACCAATGAAACTATTAGTCAGTTTGAGACAGAAACACAGATTCAGGTAAGAGCAAAAGTAGTATCACATTTATTCGTTGGTCAGTAATTTCTAGTTGCTAGTTAAGTATCCACTCCAGTTAAATGCACCATAACAAAGTTAGAGGCACAGCATGAATTATTTCCAATGAACAGGCTACTTTCTCCGTCAATGCAGAATCTCTGTTGTATATTACAGTGCAGCTACTCAAAGAAAAATCCCCCTGGTGTTATTAACACTGGTGTTAATATACCAACCAAATACCGTCTGTAACAACTGTCATATTGCACAAGCTATTTTGTGACTGATGACCTCTATATGTAGTTATTGGATGGCTGTGAATGCCTTCAGTCAAAATCCAGAGGAAGGATGTGGAGCTTGCATGATTCAGCTTCTCACCGCTCTCTGGTTTCCTGTGGATTGATGGATCTGTCCATATGATGTTAAATGTCAGTGCAAAAAAAAAACAGACGGGCTGTCGTCACAATCTGCAATTCAGCTCTGAAGTGAACCAAAAGAAAAAGACTAATACATCGAACTCAACGAAGCAAGAATTAATTGCAACAGAGTTTTTTTTAACCGGAAAGCTGTTTAGAGATTCTCCCGTTAGGTCAGTGAAACAGTATGTTAGCACACATAAAGGAATGTCTGACAATCAGTAGATAAAAATGAAAGCAAAGGGCATCTCATCAAACTACTCTTAATCTCATTAAAACCTGGAAATGACTACTTGTCACTTAAGGCAAAGAAGGCTAAAGCCTGAAACATACTGTGCATCAGGCGTACACACGTGTATGTGTCAGGCCTTGAGGTATAAGAAAGTACCTCCAATACTGAGAACAAAAAGTGGTCCAGGACATTTAGTGGAAACAGGGCTCCTTCATAGCTTTGGTTTCTAAATCCAAGGCCTTTTGATTACTATTTTTTCTGTTCAGTAGGATTTACACACACGGCTGTGCTGCATCCTCTGAATAATGGATGGATGGTCACTGCAAATATTTAAATATGAGGTTACAAGGGCTCGAAAGCCACAGCGCAACCACAACTTTTCATACAATTTCTTCATATCATTTCCAGTACATTCCCAAATTTGTAGGAGCCCCATGTAACAGCAAAGACTATTTCATCCTCACAGGCTTCATCCTGAACCTTCCGCTTCACTGCTTCAGGACGGGGAGCTCCCTCGGCTTAAAGAAGGCCTGAGCCATGCCCATGGCGAAGATGTACACTTTGGCGTCCACCACGATTTTTTCTTTCTTCAGCAGATCTGCGGAAAAAAGTCAGTCAGTGTGTTTGCATCACTCACACACGAACATCGCTGTGAGAAAGCTGAAGCCTCACCATCTATTTTCGTCTGGAATTCGTCCAGAGGCAAAAGGATGACTTCAACGAACTCTGGAAAGGGAGGAGAAAGGGCTTGTGTGAGGATCTGCTTGATGAGAGAGAGGGATTATTTCTGATGTAATAAGGGACATAACTCACCTCCATCACCTGCGGAAGAACAAAAGAAAACAAGATTACCCAACGGGTTTTTATATTACAGACAAATAGACTCTTAACATGCAGTACAGTGAACATTTTCGCACTCCTCCTTCTCCTCTTTCTTCCTCCTCATCCTAAATCTCTCACTTTAATGCTGAGGGCGTTTCAGGTCAGATTCAGCAAACCTGTTCCTATAACGTCACAAACCTGTTGTAAGCTGCTTGTATCAACTTGCTGAATGCTACTCGCTCATAAATAGGTGAATGTGTGTGCTCAACACAACTCATGTGTCGGGATGACAACAGTCTGGGCCAAAAAAACGTCTTGTGGAGTTTTGCATTTCATTCACAAAAATGTCGCCTAAGAGCATGACTGCAGCTGTCAACAGCACCTCACTGTAGAGCTGCACTGTGACAGAAATGATCAGACATGATGCAATGATATGATTAACGTTACGTTTACATTACGTTTTATCTTATTTCAGCTGATTTCAGTAACGTATTTAAGGTCCAAATCAACTCAGACGGAGGCATTATAAATCTTAGGACTGAAGCCCCATTCAGACAGGGTTAAGGTCACAGCTGGAGGTGGGTAATAAAATATTTCCCTTCCTTCCTCATGATAAAACCAGTGTTCCGGACAGCCTAGTAGCCTCTGAAACAGGAGCGTTAAAAAAAAAAAAAAAAAAGTGATTGATTGAAGGAATGGATGAGCCAGAGAGTGAATAACTGAACGAGGGACAAAATAAATGGATTACTAAGTGCATAAAAGAGTCAGTCTGCTCACCGAGCTGCTGTGTCGGGTTGATATTCTCCATTTCATCTCCATTGATGTTGACCAGGACGATCTGGGTGGTGCAGTTAGACAGACCAGGGTCCAGACAGGTCACTGCCATCACAACAATAACATTACCGCCATGTGTGCAAGATAAAAATGAGTATGGAGCTTCTTTTCACTGTGCACCGCTGACTCCTGAACCTCCCCTACACAAGCAAGCGCAATGATACCTGGAGTGACTCCGACGACTTCCCCTTTGTAGCCGGTTTCTTCTTTTAGCTCTCTCAGTGCAGCAACCTCCGCGCTTTCCCCCTCATCAATCAACCCTGAGCGCAGCACACGCAGTGAAAACACACACATGGCACTGATGGTTAACAAAAGTGCCAACAGCCCCAATTTGTGTGGCACAAAAATAAGTTGTGAGGTGTGTGTCTACAGAGTGTGTTCAAGACATCCGCAGAAGGCCGTCTGACCTGCAGGAAACTCCAAGGTGTGGCATCCCATAGGGGGACGAAACTGCTTCACCATCACAACGCAGTCTTTGTGGAGCGTCCGTTTCAGCAGGGCGATGATTCCAACACCTGCAGGAAAAGTGTGGTACACCTCCTACAACTCAAAGTCTGACTGACCCAGCAAATGGGGGGTAAAAAAAAAAGCAGAGACGCTCACCATCTGCTTCTGTGTTGGCTCGTCTCGTTGTCCTTTTTACGGTCTCCCAGGTTCTGGTGGATGAAAACAGGGAGTGAAACTGTGCACGGGAAACTCGTGTGACCGTGCAGTCACGTCAGTCGAAGACAGAGCAGTACCTGGTGTTTCCCGCAGGGTCCACGTATGTCGTCTTCTCCAGCTTCACCCATTTTCCTGCTGCAATGACCTGCAACACGGAGAGTAAACACACTGAGCTGGTGGTTGATCAACCAATGATCCGAATGCAAACCGTTTGGTTTTTATTGTGTAATTGAGAAATTTCTAACTTCTAATTGAGTTGAAACGTGGTATGTGTCTTATTTATGGTCATTTATCCTGCAAATTTCTGTCTTCACAGGGCCAAATACTGTATTTTGTAAAACCTTTTTTATTGATCATGGGTATATTGTAGCATACTTTAGCATCTATAGTGATCTAAGAGGCTGCATGGCTCTGAAAGGCTACATGGCTGCTCAGAAGACAGTGAAATCGCCATAGTTTAGCGATGAGAGGCAATCCAATACAAAAGACCCACAGTAAAACACACATTTGAGAAGCTTATGCAAAGACATGATTTACTGATGTGTTATTGTATTAAATTAGATTATATTTTGCAGGTGTGGCGACTAAAACTATCAGTGTACATTACAGTCTGAAGTCAGAGTCCATGTGGAGTATTTCAAGGCAGCTGTCATAGAGGTTTCTGTCTGAAAGATCCCTTTTAAAAACACTAAAAAACAGACGTACCTCTTCTTTCACTATGTGTGGAGTAGTGCTCCCTTTGGGTTCCTCAGAGTTGATCATTTTCACAATCTGGACAACTGGAAATGGATGAAAGTGGACTCAGAAAGCTTAAAGACAAAAGCTACGAGCTCGACAGAGATTTAAACAAAACACAAAGAAGCACAGCTTCAGTGCTGACGATACGTTTCTAATCATGAGTTGTTCAATTAGCTGCTACAAAGGAAAAGCTAACCTGGCCGTTACAATTGCACATTTAGCTTTTCTGTTCGTTTCTGTGCTTGTTTAAAGGCAGCTAGCTGCTGCTTTACATTTGACAATGCTACAGGGGTTCGGAGGTCGTGTATTCTAAACTTTAAACAATCATTTAAAATGGAAAAGAAGTCAAACTTGACTCACGTGAAATACCAACGGTTTCTAAGAAGGAGTACAGATGGTATAGAAAGAACGAGGAGTCACTCTATTACTACTTCCGGGTACCGCAAACGTCACCGGAGTCGAGGTGAAAGAATGTATTGAATTATTAGCTAATATTTTTGGAGTAATTTCTACCATACGTTTAAAGAAGAAATTCATTAATATCATACCATACATAACTTTTTTGGGATAATGCTGCATTTATTTATCATTTACAATAAAGTATATAAATATGGTTAAACAGCAAATATTGTTTTCCAATAGTACTGGCTCAACTGATCTTATTATATTATGTTTAGAACGAAGACTACCGTTACGCCTCTGGTTTTTTTAAAGGTATGGAGTGATTGCTCACTTTCATAAACGATCTATAATGTCGTAAATCACGTCAACCTGTGCACCTCAGAAAGACTTCCCCCCCTGAAAACACAAATTTATTACATAGTTCTAGCAACAAAGCTTTGACAATGGGAATTAAATTAAATAATAATAATAATAAAAACTCACAACATCAAAAATATAGAGCGATATTCCCCCAAAACGCCAAGTTTCTGAATGAGAATGTGGCCCGTAACTTTTCCAACATATCGGGGGGGTCGGAAGATATTTACTGATGGACAATTTACCGTTACAGGATATTGCAGCATGAAGAAGGAGCAAGTTGTCAACTGTCAGTTTTCGGTTTGGTATCCGATATTCAAGAAACATACGATTAAAAGGTAGACCGCTTGCATTTGTACGTAAATTCCAGGAAATCGTTTCACTGCTGTAGCTGTGAGACTTGGTCCATTTAGCCTGCAAGCTAACGCTAGGTACCAGACTGAAGTCAGTATCTGCCCCCTATCATCTCCCCTATCGTTAGCTTTAACGGTTGTATTTTAATGCCTTTTCAGAGCAGCTTCCTTCCACCTCTGCCTATTTATCGTTTATTATTAACACATTTACACGTGATATTTTCACTTTGCTTTATTCCAGTCTTATTCTCCCACTGCCTCAGAATGTAATAGACTATTTACTGGACGATGGGACACTGGTAGTCTCTGGGAGGTATGATGACACACACACACACACACACACACACACACACACACACACACACACACAAATGCTGTTTAAGCTGCCTTTGATGGACGTTGGAATGACCAGAGATGATCAAATCTTGCCACTTAGGGTCTCCTTCTTCAGTATTTGAGACACAGTGAGGTGACCTGTGTAAAGATGCTCTTTGTTTGTGGCAGATGACTGATGTTACTGTTTGTTTCTCCTCCCTTCAGTGACCATAACACACAGCAGACACACACGAACAACAGCGACTCGAATGCAGAGGAAGACATTCAGGTATTCCTCTCCAGTATTATGCTGACCCACCACAGCTACTCAAAAGTAGGCAAACTCAGATATAGTAAGCATTGATTTGCAGTGAAACACATGAAATACACATGAAAATCAAATGTTTTTAAGTTTTCTGGTGTGTTTTCAGAGGATGTTATCAGGGAGAAATGCCATCATCTTATTGCATTATCTGCACAGTCTAACAGTTATTAGAACTGGAATGTTCATTTTAATCCTTCTTCTTCTCCTCTGCTGCCCTCTAGTGGTCAGATGATGAAACAACCACCACTGTCACTGTAAGCACATTGAATGTTTCTCATCCAAATGCAGTCTATATTATGAAGGCCCAACAAACATGCTGAATATATTTATTTCTGAGTTTATCTTCCTTGTGGCCTTGTGTCTGCCAGGCGCCGGAGTTCCCAGAATTCACCTCTAAAGTGCTGGAGGCCATAAACGCCCTTGGTGGGCGTGTGTTTCCCAAACTCAACTGGAGCGCTCCACGGGTAAAACGCTGCACTCGTTTGTTTATGAAAAAGGAAAAACTATACTTTTTTTAAGCCCTGTACTTTTCAGCGCACTGAAGAATAAGAATTACTTCTTGTAACACTGCCAGCATTGAGGATTGAGACACAAACGTGTGTGTGCCCTTCCAGGATGCTAACTGGATTGCTCTGAACAGTTCCCTGCAGTGTCACAGCCTCAGCGATATATTTCTGCTCTTCAAAAGCTCCGACTTCATCGCCCACGACCTCACGCAGCCGTAAGCCTCGCTATCCAGCAACATCAATGCACGCGCACACGCACTTTTGCATTTAGATGACAACCCAGATCCAAAAAATAACCGGGTTTGAAGCGCACAGGCTGATATCAATCTGCAGTAAAACACAAGTGGCGGCTGGAGAGATAGCTGCGATGTGGATTTATGCTTCACGCTTTTACCACTTTGCACAACAAACATTTAGGCAGTGGAAAGCTGTGTTTATGATATATGCTTCTCTCTCAAACGTCCTGATCATAATGAACAGAACAGAAAATATAAGCCCCAAACCCTTGTGATGGAGCAGAGCATGCATTGGAGTTCTATCTAACAGTTGTAACCACCATTTGTTTCTTCGCAGATTCCTTGTATGTAGTGACCAAGACTCCCCAGATCCAGTCATAAACTATGAGGTATTTAACTGTACACACAGCAGTACTACAGGGTGTCCAGTATGGCTTTTTAAAATAGCGTCATTGTGTTTTAAATGAGTCCCATCCTGCCGCCAGAGAGGCTTTTTTCTCCTTTGGCCTAATGCTCACTGTGCACACAAGGATTTGTCCACACGCACTCGCACCATGATGGATCTTGTCAGCCGTGTCGTCTTCTGTCCTCAGCTGGTCCTGAGAAAGTGGAGCGAGCTGATTCCCGGTGGAGAGTTCCGCTGCTTCGTCAAAGAAAACAAACTGATCGGTAAAAACTCTCACGCTCACATCCATCAACATTTTAGGATATTAGTGATTGCTGTCAGCTGAGGAGGCCATCTCAGGCCATCTGTTACATCATGAGCCACCAAGTTGGAGGGAAACATGCTGGGTTGATTTAGCAAGAGGGCACTGTTTTCACACTGAGCTGAATAAGTCTGATATGGGGAGAAAAGGTGTGATATAACAGTGATTTAATGATATTTGAGCTGTTCGTCTACTCAGCAGGCTAATTTAGAAACAATTATAAAACTCAATTTGAGCTCCACTGATGGTGTTTCTGTCTGTTCTCAGCCATCTCCCAGAGAGACTACACTCAGTATTACCAGCACATCTCGAAGCAGGAGGAGCAGCTCTGTCAGGCCATACAGGAGTTCTTCAGCCAGCACATCCAGTACAACTTCCTGGACGAAGACTGTGAGCATCAGTGTCCCTTTTTTTAAAGCTCCGCACCTCCTTCAGCTCTCCTCTGCTTCTGCGAGTCATTAAATATTAACTGTGGAGAACGGGCACAGGAGCAAATGTGTCATTTGTCACTTTGTCACATGCATATAATGTAAATGTTAAATGACTCCACATGTATAGTTGTTTATACAGCTGTTTTTTCTCTGTTCCAGTTGTGTTCGATGTCTACAGAGATAGTCTGGTGAGCAGTTTTAATAGAGTCAATTTTCAAAAAGGCTGCTTGCACACTGAGTTGCTCTTCCAGTATGTATTCTGTGTGTGTTACAGGGGAGGGTGTGGCTGATAGACCTGAACCCGTTCGGAGAGGTGACCGACTCGCTGCTGTTCAGCTGGGAGGAGCTGGCGTCCGGTGGGGAGATCTCCCAGCAGCAGGTCAGCCATCGTGAGACTTCCTCGTCTGGACCTTGGCAAAAGCTCAGAGGCTCAGGTTTTATTAGTAATTCTCTGGTTTTCTCTGCACGCGCAGGAAGGCCCAGCGTTTCGCTACACCACCAGCGAGGTGACGGTGCAGCCCAGCCCCTGCCTGAGCTACAGAATCCCGCGGGACTTCGTTGACCTCTCCACCGGAGAAGACGCCTACAAACTCATCGACTTCCTCAAACTGGTAGGATGCTTTTACAGATCTGAGTCTGTCGTTCTCTCGCAGTGCCACAGAATGCTTGGGTGCTAACTTATTTTGGCTAACATCAGAATCAGCCTTAAGGGACAAACTAATCAGTAATGGTTCTCATCAGTAGTGTTGTTTTTGGCAGCCTGTTTTAATTTTAGTCTTAGTCTAGTCTTTGTGTCAAGCTGTCATTTTAGTTTTTGTTAGTTTTAGTCACGTTCATACTCTTTTTAGTCTATTCAAGTTTCAGTCGACTAAAAGTCTGAGCATTTTAGTCTTATTTTAGTCAGAATTATCCGTGACTATTTTCGTCTAGTTTTAGTCGATGAAAACTGATGACATTAGTCTAGTTTTAGTCATTGAAAATAGTATTTTAGCCTCTTTTTAGTAATGCAATTCTATTTAACCCAGTCAATATAGTATAAGTACCTCATAGTATAGACAAAACCAAAATTTTCTTTTGGCCAAACCCATTTCACATTTCAAACAAGGTTGTCTTATTATTATATTATTGTTACCTTATAGACTCAAGAAGACATCCATTCCAGACACGAAGACGCTCTGATTTGAATTTACAACATATTTATTTTACCAACCAAAGCCGGCTGGCCGACCATCGGTCCCATTCTCTGTGTCAGTTGCCTGTCGTTAACGCTAACCTACCACAGCTNCCATCGGTCCCATTCTCTGTGTCAGTTGCCTGTCGTTAACGCTAACCTACCACAGCTGCATCTTCTAAATAAGTGACGTCACCTGCGACTGCGCAGTGCGACCTGATGCAGCCCCTGAAGTGAGACACAGGAAACAGAAATACTGCAAAATAATAATAACAACGCGACTAAACGAGACGAAATAACGTTAGAACATTTCATCTCATGAGTTTTTATTTTGTAAACCACATTTAGTCTCGTTTTTATTCGTCAACAATATTGCATGATGTATTTAATTATAGTTATCATCACATGACCAGCATTTACGTTGCGTCTCGTCTCATTTTCGTCACATGATAAAGGTTCGTTGATGACGACATTTAGTCAGAATTTTTGTTGGTGAAAGCAACACTACTCATCAGGCCCACGTGGATCAAGCTGACGTTCTGTCACAGACCTGGTTTGAACATTCGCCTGTTTTCTCCAGGGTGAATCTACGACACGCTGCAGCGTGGTTAGAATTAGAAAATAACAGTGGGGAAACAAGCTGTATCTTGAACTTCAACCTCCTCTCCTGCTCTTTCTTCCACAGAAGAAAAGCCAACAGGAAGATTCTGAAGAGGAGGAGGAGGAGGAGGAGAACGCTCCACAGTGACACAGCTCCTCTGAAACCTGAAGCATAGCTGCTGGTGTCAACAGCCCTCGACAGTATATAGTGTCCTCTGCATGAAGTGACTCTTTCCCCTCTGTCCAGTTCCGAGCTTGTTTTTGATTTCAGCCTGCTCTCTCTCACGTCGCTCTGTGAATGGTACTTAAAAAGCAGGGCTTCTTAAATAGCTCTTGCAGGCTCAATTAGCAGAGCGCACTAACGGTTCTTTGAGGATTCACGTCTGTTGAGCTCCACTTCACTGATGATTATGTGGAGGGAATGTTTTTTGTTTTTTTATGGGGGGAAAATTGTGTTACTTCAAGGGGATGTGTTCGCTAACAGTTAAAGAATTCCTGCTTTTCTAACAGTTAATGTATCTTACTCGCACAGCAAAGTGTCTCCAGATCCCATCGTAGGTGTGTGTTTGTGTGAGGCTGTGACAGACTTAACACTAAAGCCATTCATCACTGAGTCACCGCTCATTTTTTTTCCTGTCCAGCCGTCCCCGCTCCTCCATCTCCCCCTGCCAATTTCCCTCTGAGCAGTTTCGACACACTCATCGCTCCGAGCCGCTCCGGGCGCTCTTTTTAGAGTCCTGTTTTCCCATCATGCATCGCTGTAGACCGCTGCTCCAAAAAACACCATTAAACTTCTTGTCGTGTATTGGCTCGGCTGTCAGTCTGGTGGGCGCTGCAAACCCGCACGTCAGAAATTGATTGTGCTTTTACGCAACAGCTCTCATTACGCCGGGAGCTAAATGAGCTGTGCATGCACGGCTGTGCATTCGCCGGATTGATAGAGCAATTACAGGGAGATGGAAAGAGCTGGTGCGATGAGAGTCACAGCTCCCTGGGTGAAACGCTGGGGATGGGAAACAGCATCCAAGGTGCATATTGTGGGGAATCTGCACATTAATCATCATTATAAATATGAAACCTGGCTGTAAACATAGCACCCAGAGGTGGAGGAGGTGTCCTGGGTTGACCTGCGGTGGGGGTTTGTTGCATATAAGCCAAACCTCGGCGTGCGATGTTTAAATGGCTGCTCTCCATTGGGCTTTATATTTTCCTTTGGTCATCACTGCTGCAGTGGTGTAATGGTAAATACAAAGCTCAGCCAATGAGCTCCATTCTGTAAAAAGCAATAGGCTAAGCAGCATAAGTCTGAAACTGGCAACTTAAAGCTGCAATTTTTAATATTTTTATAATAATAATGTATCAAATTAACTCAAGTATATAAAAAGGGTTATTCACACTAACTTTTTCCTTCCAGCTCATAGTTTCGGTTCATTCTCGTGGCTCTCATCGGCGTCGTTTCAGACACAGGCAGCTGTTTTCATGTCTTTGTCAAGCAAGCTTCTCCTTTAGTCAAGTCAAGTGGAGGAAAATTGCTTCCTTTGAACCTCCTATTTAATTCAGCCAGTAGGATTATTAATAAATACTCCTGTGGGAAACGTTGGGGGTTAATCTAATCATCATCATTCACAGAGAGCAAAGCACAGATGTTACTAATAACATTAACAATGGCCTTGTACTATTCAGAAGTCAGCCACCGTCTATTTTGTTATTTACACCTGTGTCTGTCAAATGTACAATATCATCATGTAAGAGATCAGAGTAAGAATCTCCAGATGGATGTCTGCTGCTGAAGAAACCTGCACAGACCTGCTGCAAAAAAACAAGTGCCACCGAATTGTAAGTAACGTACCTGATGATAAATGACCCTGTGCTCTGAGCAGTCAGACACAAAGTAAAGACAGGAGCTCATATGGATTAGTTTGTCTGGAAAACAAAAGGCTGCAATAGATGGAATTTTTGGTGCAAACAGCAAAAAAACAAGCCTCTGGTCCTTCTTCGGCTCCACTTATTAGCCCAGCCAATGAGATCATTTCTGTATGTGTGCAAATAGGTCGACTATAATTTATGGCAGTGTTTAAGCTGCATTCAGGGGAGCCTGCCCCTTCATCTCCCTCGACCTTCATATGTCTTTTTAACCATCTCTCTGATGTCCTCTTCTCCTTTGCCCTCCTTCATCTGCAGCTGGGTAATCATCTTTCATTGGGGGAGGTCAGATTTGCTGACTCAGAGTAAAGGATGAAGGGGAGGAAGGAGGAAGGGGGAAGGGAAGGGAAGGGATGGGAAGGGAAGGGAAGGGGAAGGGAGGAGGGAGAGGAGTTTTCCTCGGTTCCTGCTGAAGAAGAGCTGCAGTAGTTTGCAGCCAGAATACTCATGAGCAGCTGAAGCTGCAACACATTATCCTCTCCCTCTCTCTCTCCCTCCCTCCTGTGTCCCCCACCGGTATTACACAGACACACAGCAACAAGGCCAGGAGTCCGGACGAGTGTGTGTGTGTGTGTGTGTGTGTGTGTGTGTGTGTGTGTGTGTGTGTGTGTGTGTGAGAGAGAGAGAGAGAGAGAGAGAGAGAGAGAGAGCGAGCAGTAACCAGGCCTGAGCTGACCTCAGCACCTGCAGCTGTCAGAGTCTGGGGGATCAGTGCTCCCCTGCAATGTGAAACTTTGTAATCCAGGTGTTATGCGGGCCGGTTAAACCCAGGTGAACCTGCAGCTGCACTGCTGATCCCCGGTCTGCTGTGCTGAGCCATACCGACGCCTGTGGGGATCCCAAATGGTGATGGGAGCATGATGGTTGTCATCAGCAAGTTGGCGCATTGCGAATTTACTGCTGCCTCGTCCTGACATGCACACATCTGTGTGTGTGTGTGTGTGTGTGTGTGTGTGTGTGTGTGTGTGTGTGTCGGACAGGATGCATGAGCAGCATCCCACCAGCTGCTTTTAATGCCATAACAACATGCGCTGCCACAATACGGCTCTGTTTAAGGACATTTATACAGTAGAGTTAGGAGTTACGAGTTACCAAGAGAAAACCAAGATTTTTTCATCAAATTGTTGGTGGACGAGTGTAACTCAGAAAATGTGCCATCTGCGCAGCAATTAACGGTGTGTAGACAATTGCAGGTGGCAGCAGGTCCGCGGTCAAGATAGACACACGTAACTAGCGTAATACAGGAAACTGGGGGCATTGCCTTCAGAATAAAAGCAGAAATTAATTGTTTTAGAAGCGTGCGAAATTGATACCATCAAATTGCCTAACTGTGAAATTGTCACATTAAATAACAAATGTAAGGGTTTTTGAGTGGTGTAATAGTTCAGTTTGTGTAAATGAGGTATCACTTTGCTTTTGAGTTGGCCTTGATTGTTATTGAAATCTCTCAAAAGGACTACTAAACCATTACACAGATAAGACCATTAGAGACAGCCAATTTAAACTCCCTAAACAGTTACAAGAATAAAATAAAATAAAATAAAATAAAATATAATAAAATAAAATCAAAAATACAACAAACGGTCGCCTTTCTAAACCATGAAACGGATTCTGCTTTGGTTTTACAACATGTTCATGTAACATGTTTTGCTCATTATACAGACCAAAACTCATTTAAAAACACATTCACATTCCCTGTATGTTTCCTAATTGTTCAGCCGACGTTCGGGGTTCTTGCTTTGATATTACTCTTTCTGATGTTTCTTCTTCTGATTTTGTTTCCATTAAACTGAATAATTCTGTTTTGATTTTATATCATCAGTCCTAATTCTGGAATAATAGTCATATATAGTTTCTTTCTTGATTATCTGAAAAGCAAATAGGATATCTAATGTTTTCGCACTCATGCTGTGATGTTATCAACAGGCTTTTATTTTGAAGGTCCAGACGAGAAGCGCTGTTATCTCCTCGTGACGCTGACAGCTGCTGTCCAGACGGCCGAAGGGGAGGAGGAGGAAGAGGAGGAGGAGGGAGAGCGGGAAAAAGAGGAGGAGGGAGGCAGCAGGGACACGGTAACCTGCAGGACTCACATGGTCCTGCTGCAGCGGAGCACAGACCACCAGGACTCCCCAACCTCTGACACTCACCTCAGCTCCATTCTTCTTCTTCGTTTGTTTAAAAAAAAAAAACAAAACAAAACACCCCGCTCTTATTTTCTTTTTCCCCTGCGCATCCTTCCTCCCGCAGCCCAGTGTCGGTCGGACTTGGGCCGGTAAAGCAGCGCCATGGCACGGGAGAACGGAGACACCGGCAGAGGAGAGACGTGGAAAAAACAAGTCGACGACATCAAGAAGATTTTTGATTTTAAAGAAGTCCTCGGCACGTGAGTACACGCTGCTCTCACTAACTTCACGTCAGATACCTCCGCGGTATTACAGTAACGCTCCCACTGGGCTCCAGTGTCCATGTGGGGCTCCACGGTGAGTTTACGGTCACCTTATTGACATAAACACAGTCCTCCAGCGATATTACCAGAGACACTGAAACTTTGAAACACTACTTTTAGCTTTCTCATGCTCATTGCTTTATTTATTTATCCATTTTAGCTAGGTTTGACTTCACGTTCCTCCTGGTATCTTTGGGGTACATGAACCTCCTAGTTGTGAGTCCCTGCTTTGTAGTATCATTACCACAAGTGTAGTATTTCTCTAATATGTCTAAAATAACTTATATTGGGGTTTTACACAGGGCTAATAATTGTTGTCGCATGAATCCGTGGTATGATAGCCACATTACGAAATCCTGTTTTATTTACCCTATTCAGAATGCCTCCAGTTTGCCCACAAACTGCATTCTTTAATGAATTTATGGCTGCTTCACGGACCCTCTGAGCATGTTGTTTTAATCTCTTACACCATAACTAATGCTCCCACAGTGTTGTGCTGTTTATAGAGGGACTTGTGCAATGACTTAGGTTGACTGTGGTGCTTAAAAGTTGATGGT
Source organism: Chaetodon trifasciatus (assembly GCA_037975065.1). Lineage (NCBI taxonomy): Eukaryota > Metazoa > Chordata > Actinopteri > Chaetodontiformes > Chaetodontidae > Chaetodon > Chaetodon trifasciatus. The sequence continues at coordinate 2,472,013 of JBBMOE010000028.1, read as the reverse complement.
ATTCTGATTCAGTGGTTCATCTTTTTTGGCACATTCTGTAAAATCCCCTGAGGAGATTTTCTTGTTGATGACAGCGAGGCTTTGAGAGACCGCAGGAATTTCAGCCTCTCGGCAGCACAGTGACAGTGTCACTGTTACACTCCCAGTCTTTTTCCAGTTAGATTCAGACGCCTTCTCTTTCATGTGGGTTATGAAGGGGATTTTTCTCTCCAGCTAAATGTTAAAAAATACCCCTTTTCTTCCTCTTCTTTGTCCTTGATCCATTTTCTTCCCTTCCTTATTCAAACACAACAGAGTACAGGTCAACACCCCCTAAATCTCTGACAGCCAGTCCCTGTAAGCATCTTGTGTTGCCCCCTCTGCGTTTCCTGCTGTGAGGGATGAGCTGCGTCTGTTTGGATGGCAGCCTGGAGGGGGACACTCAGATTGGGATTAACTGTCCGGGGATTAGGAAAACTTCCCCCGAATAGCAGGAAGTTCACTCATGCTGTGTGACGACACAATGAAGATGGACAGCTAGCTGGCGGGGGTTTGGTGCTCCAAACACACCTGAAATGTTGACCGGATGTGACACACACACACTTTAATGCAGAATGGTACAGGACTCAATGATCCAAGTCGGCCATGTTGTAGCCACACATTAACCAGAGTAGCTGACAGATCTTTGAACCTGATGCATCAGCAGAAAAGAGGAAGGGGGGGAGTGTGTGGGAGATGGGGAAGTGATTTGCGATTAGCATGGAAAAGCAGGATGAAGGAGAGGTAGAGGAAGAGGAGAGATGGGAGCGGTGACTCAGTTGGAAACAGATGAGAGTTTTTATCAGCGTGATGAGGCGAAAGGAGCAGGGATGAAAGCAGCCGCCTGGAACCAAACAAAATGTGTTGTGCAAAATCAGCCAGCGGGCTGAACAAGTGGGATTCACCAGCAGCAGCGGTGCATTCATGGTGCAGCAGCACACGTGGGAAAAAAAACTTGAGACCAGTGTGAGTGTTACTGCAGTGTTGAATGTTTCTGCGTCAGCGTTTCTGAGCTGCATCTGTACTGACAGGATGTGACGTCACAGATGTGACACTGGCTCCTCACACTGGGTCACTCTTGCACACACCAGCTAGTGTATTTGTGTGTACGTGTGTGTCTTCTGTTCTGGGCCTTATAATATCCCTTCTGAGTGTCTGACATAGCATTTTGTGTCCCCTAATACTGGATTAATCTTGCCAGTATTAACTTATGCTGGCAGGTGTGTGTGTGTGTGTGTGTGTGTGTGTGTGTGTGTGTGTGTGTGTGTGTGTGTGTGTGTGTGTTTGCAGGCATGTACATGAGGCTCTCCAAAGTGTCTTATTACCCTCCCTTGGCGTGTATTCTGTGTGTGTCCCTGTTGCTCACTGTTCAATAATTTAGGACCAACAGGAGTGTGTTCTTTGTTGTGTGTGTGTGTGTGCATGTGCGTTTGCGCGTGCATGTGTGTGTCAGGTAGGCCACAGCTCCCAGCAGGAGGGATCACAGTAAAAACAAGTGCAAAAAACAGAAAAGACGATGAAGAAGAAGAGAGAAAGGGAGCTGGTAGGGGTGTGTGTGAGCACATTTCGGCTCTCCGTCACTCAGCGCCGTGTTGCCAAAGTTCGGATTAGCCTCATGTTTCAGGCTCCGGGTTGAGAGGCCAGAGGTCAGGGACTACATGCACACAGTGGAACGTCTTTCCAAGTCGCTCTGCAGAAAGACAAAGTGTGCGTGTGAGTGAGATAGAGACAGTAAAGTGGTGGCCATGATGGTGATGCATTGTGGGAATGTCACTGTGCCATCTAGGGCACTCTGCCCTTAATTGATGCTCTACTTCCCTGCTGCTGGCACTGTTCTCTCCACTGTTTCTGGGACTGCAGAGCCCCCCCCCCATGTCTCTATATCTTCCTCTTTATGTCTGTCACTCTGTCACACATCTCCCCGTGTGTCCCTGTGCTAAACTCAAACAAGCTTTCCTGTTTCTTTACTTATTTTTGAAGAGGACACAATGCAGATTTTGAAGTTTCTGTGCTTTCATCCCTGTTATTAATAGCACCTTATAAATAGAACAAAAGATGATTGTTTGCTTTGTAAAACCATCTTCATCAGTGGACTGCTGGCCCACGTTTTTAGACAGTGTGTGTTCCAGTGTGTGCATAGATGTGCAGTACTGTTAGTGTGCGTGTGTGTTGTAGTTGAACAATATGCAAAAAAAATCATATTGTGATTATTTTGACGGATATGAGTCATTAATTTAGTGGGAATGGTAACGGATGCATCTCATTTTCTGCACGTTCTCTTACATCTGGAGGATGTGATTTGCGGCCCGGGCAGATCTGCAGCACCACAGCGCTTCATTTCTAACAATATGTTGTGACACAGTTTACCTTTACCAAAAAACTGCAGCGGCGATTTGGATATTACACTTGTCCATATTGCGATTTTAATGATATTTCGAGTGTGTGCGTGGGTGGGTGGGCCTGTGTGTTTCTAAATTGGTGCACGCTTGTACACATTCACAAACACATTTGAACACGCTGGAGTGTCATTTGAATACTCACAGTATGTCGGCAGGCTTATCCTCTCCGTCTGTTCCATCCTCTCCTCTCTTTCTGCCAGCTTTTCTTCGCTCGAGTCCTCTCAGGCTGTTACTTGTTGTTTGTTGCTGCCATGAACCAGTTGTTGTTGTTGTTGTTGGCTTCGGTAATGTCATCAAGCAGGATGTTGGTGGAGAACGCTGACGTCGTCTGTGGTGCTTTGCTGATGATGCTGTTGTTTGGCTTTGTGCTGACGTGATCTTCATTTCATTCAAACTTGACGGATGCAAACTAAAAATCACCAAAACCGCCTCTGCTATTCCAACAACCACCGGCTCTGTTTGGTCAAAGAAACCCTTAATTCACAGAGCTCGATGAGAGAATATTTTGGCTCTACATGCCTTTTTTTTTTTTTCTCCTCGCTGCCTCTTTGTGCGACCGGGCTCATTGATCAGAGTCTGTCGCTGAGCAGCAGCCCTCACTCGGTCTTTGGAGGCAGACCATTAAATTAGCAAAATGAAATTACAAAAAGTGCCCCCCTCCCCCAGCAAAAAACCACCGGCTATGGACTCAGCAGATTACTGATAGCCAACATATTCATTATTCGTTATATCTGATTCGGCCAGCCCTAATTATTAACTTGTGATCCTGAGATAAAGGCATCAAAAAGATAACGGCTGTTCTGAACTGATGTATTTAGAGGTAGAACTGAAAGTGAACACACCCAACATTTGACAGGTCACCTTCATTCTGTCTGCCAATATGAGTCAAAATGAGACCAAGATGCTTTGCGCTCCAGTGATCCTCTAACAGCGCTGCCGGTGATGCTGTTGTTATTGACATCACTGCTGACGCCGATGCTTTTGTGTGTCTTCTAGTTCTAGATGAGCGGGTGATTTCAACCTAGATGAACACTGAATATGCTGATCTCAGTTTGGCATCTCAGTGCTACTAAATTTGAGCTACAGTCATGTCACACAAGCCGCCCACACACACACACACACACACACACACACACACACACACACACACACACACACACGCTGAGCAGGACATTTAAAAGCATCAGAAGGGAAAAGTCACTTTTTGCCTACATGCAACAAATAAAACACTTGCATTTGCCAGCTGTCAGGACTTTCCTCATCACTAAATGCATTTAATGTGAATTTATGTGTGTGTGTGGAGGGGGAGGGGCGCCATCCATCTCTCTGCACAGATTGACACGTGTGTCCAGACCTCTGAGTATTAATGATCATAAACTTTAGTCCATTATCGGATCAGCGCTCTATTTTAAGCCTCTCTGCGATCGCATCCAGCTTATAATGGCCCCGTGCTGAAAGCCTGTTGTCTCTGTGCTGTAGTGACACACACGCGCCGCGTCGCCCCGACAGCTGTGCGCACGCCGGCGCGTTGCTGCTCATGTATGTAAACACAGCCACGTGTTCGCTAATCGTTCAGATGCTCGAAATCGTTCTCTGAGTTTAAGCTCAGACATTTTCCACGTTGCAACACACACCGCCCGAACCTTTAAACACATAGCCTTTCACTTTGTCACTTTATTGCAGCAGCATTTAGCTCACGCGGCACCATTTGCTTTGCATAAAGTCCCATTTTTCAGACGCTCGGCATTACCCGTGACAAGCACTTCGCTCTTGCCATACTTGTCGGGGGCAACTTGCCCTGATGTCCCGCTGTGACTCAGCTTGTGTCAGTTTATGGATGCAAGACAAAATGCTTTTCCCTCATGATCTATTAAAATCTTTCCAGAAACACAGTTGAGGGTGGAGTGTTGCATAGAGCGCACACACCTACAAGAGGGCATGGCGACTCTGCGTGATGTGCTGACACAGATGAGGCGCGTGAACGTCGCAGGGATGCAAAGTGAAGGCAGGTGCTGTGGGGCAGCTGAGGAAACAGGACGCTGGATGTTAATGCTCCTGAGTGGAGGATTTGGTTTCAGGCCTTTTTTTTTTTTTTTTTTTTTTTTGCAATCCTAAAGGGTCTCGACAACAACATCTGCTGTTGGAGGGAGAAATCAGGGCCGCGGCCTGCTGGGAGACAAATGTTTCTTGTTATTATGAAGTTAGCAGTTGGGTGGGTGACCATATTTTGGTGATCAAGGACGACAGGGTGCTGGGGGTCAGCGGAGTTGCAGCGACGCGAGCAGTGCTGTTTGATGTGTTCCTGCAGGCTGTTGGTCTCTCAAAACCTCATTAGACATCAGCGGAAGATGTGGTCATTTGTGCTGTGCTGTTGCAGCTCTGCTCTCAGCCGACACACAGTGCACAGACGAGTGCTTTTGTCATCTTACATGTTTGAATCAGTGTCCATTATTCACTGGCCCGGCAGTCGTGTTTCAGTAATGTGATTGAACATGTATATTAACAGTTCAGCAAATATGGATAGATAGTACAGCAACAGAGAGGAGAGAGAGCATGATTGCACTTATTGCAAGACATTTTTGAGTGGCCTGCACACGCAACCTCGCAGACTAAATTACAATCACTCACTCGCTCTCTGTGTCTCTCTATCACACACAAACACACACACACACACACAGAAATACGAATGCCAGGAAACCTGAGGATTCACGCGAAGGTCGTGTCCTCTGTGTTATGTCTGGGAAGAGGAGGGATTCAGTGACCTGAGTGGATCCTGGCAGCGTGAAGAAGGCTTTTAAACAGCATTTAGACAATCGTATATCATAATAAACCCGACAGAAAATATGATTGAACAGTTGAAGGAATAAAGCGATTTTGGAAGATTTTATAGTTGTGTGGTGCTGCATGAAGTTAGGCTTTGCAGTATTTCTTCAATCCTGGCTACAGCGCCGTTAACCCTGCATGCCAGGAGACCGCCCTTGTATTTTTTGGCAAAGAATAAAGGAGTGATAGACAATCATGTCGAAGCAGCTGAGCAAACCTGAGAGTGAAAGAGATCCCCTCCTCTGAGCAGTAATGCCTGTGGTCAGATATGAGATGTGACTGTGATGCAGAATGCGGCTGAAACAGAGCAGACCCTGTTTCCCGAATAAATCAAGATTAAATCTGCCAGCCAGTGTTGTGCTTACCCTTAGGGAAATACTTTCAGACTGTGTGCTGCATTCACTTCAAGCTTCCCTGCATTACCTGTATATCCTGTTAGAGCCACTCGGTCGCAGCCAGCGCTGCTCCAGAGCAGCAAACCACAGCAGCGATCAGCTTAAGTGTCGCACTATATAACACGTCTGGGCTTCAGGTCGATGCTTAATCCAATCTTTAGGTTTCCCATAATTCATTTCATTGCAGCAGAAGTACATGAAGGTTGAACTGACAGGGATGCAGTAGTTTCTTAGTGCTGTTCCCGCTGTGCTCAGAGAAGCTCATGGAAAAGCTGTTGGAAAGCTGGATATCCAATAAAGGACTGTCAGACAAGGTAGACGGAACAAAGGAAAATGTTTATTTACATGAAAAACGTTCTAGATTATAATTTTTTATTATTTATTCGACAGAAAATGTAACAGTTGCTCAGTTTCTGTGTGTGTGCAGCGTCTACCTGAACAGAAAGCCAAGTGAGAAAGCAGCTTAGCATATTTTCCCTTGAGGCTCTGCTGCTTCTGACAGCGGCGGTGCAAAATATAACAAAATACCCGAGCAGAGGAGGAGGAAGAGGAGGAAGGAGAGATAACAGAGTGGAAAAGAGGAATTGTAATGAAGAGCAATGAGGGTGGGGAATAGAAGCACATACAAGCCTAAAGGGTTGGCCTCGAGGCCCGCTCGGGGTGTCCTGTTCCACCGCTAAAGGATAAATATGTTGGAATTGATTTTTCAATCAGCCTTCCTTTCCTTCCACCATCTGCTGTCACCAGAAAGCTTCTGCTCTGGAGGAGCAGCGCTCTTTTTCCTGCTTTGTGCTTTTTACTCCAAACACAACCCGGTGGCCCCTCATGTAAAATGGAGAGTAGAAGCTGGGAGATGCTCAGTAATTATTGTGATCACAGCGAGAATGAATTCATGGTAAGCTCGCCGGACAAACCACTGCCCACTGAGGAGAGGATGCCTGGCGCTGTTCAAAATCCTGAATGAATTATCAATCAGACGGTCTCAGTCTGAGTCTGCCGCCGTCTCTCCAAGATCTGAGCTTTCCTCTCTGCTGCACGGCTGGGATTGATTTTCAGAACAAGACAAGAGGCAAAGTTTGCAAAACGAGACAAATTCAACCCAGCCCATGTGAACAGAACCAGGAACCTCAGATCAGTTTGATTTCACTCACCATGGTGTATGTGAGCACTCTCTGGTACATGAGATGTCTTTCTCGTCTGTCTGTCCTAGAACAAACCAAAGCAGCGCACAGCTAATACCAAACGGCCAGTTTCATTCCACAATATTAGCCAGAAGCCCAGCCGTTCATTTTTTGTCTGTGGGGAGCATCACAGGGCACAAATTGAGGCTTAAATTGTTCAATTCAGGCCTCTTGTGTTTTGTTGTTGTGATGAAATATCACTGTTTCCTTGTTCAGTGAAGCCTTTTCCCCTCGACCTGCTCTGCGTGCTTCAGTTAAGTAGATCACAAGTAGTATATAAGCAAAATTGTGCTCAGCGCTGCCTCCACTGACCAGAAGCTGTATTTTAACACCACCCGCGTCAGTAAAATAGTATTAACACTTTGCGTTTTCTTATAATTGACAGGTTTGGATTGCAGTTAGTAATCAGCTGTTGATTAGGTGCTTAGCTTCCTTATGACATTGGGAGAAAAAACAGCTGTAGCAGACCACCTTTGTCCAATCTCCACAACGTAGATGTGTCCACGTAATTAGGCCTTAACTAGCATTCATTCTTCAGACTTTGCTTGCTTCTGATTATAAATCAAGAAAATGTACTCAATTACTTAAATTGTAATCAGATGAAATTCATCATTTAGTAAAAATCTGAAATATATCTCATTGGAAGTCTCCTCTCTGCATTCAAGTGTATGAGTTTGTTCAGCTGTAAGGCTTAAGTTCACACATTTTAGCACGTAGCCTGTTGCATAGGACCTACTGGAGCAAAAGCTGTACAAAGGCACTGAGCGCATGAATTTACACACATTGTTATTGTGTGTTTATGGAACCAACCACTTTGCATTGATTTTACCAAGTATCAGGACCAAATCAGTGAGCCAATAAGCATGCAGCATACTTGTGCCAATATCTAACATGAATTGTATCCAATTACATTTACACTAACACTCTTGAAACGTGTGGTTCCTCCCTGTAGAAAGTCCCAAATCCTTGCCACCATCAGCTTATCAACATTTCATATTAGCTTAAATACGATTTCAGACAGTCCAGCCTTGATGTGTCATCTGTGGAAGAGACATCTTAATGTCCGTAGTTAGTTTTATCACACTGACTCATTTTTATTTCATGTTTTATTTGCTCATAACTCAGCCGCTGCTTGTCGTCATTTAACATCTTGTTCACCGTAATAACCGTTCTGGGGTCTTATCCTATAGCGGTCGGATTGCTGAGATTAGTTACAGTGTGACAACTTGTACCACTGGCAGACACACGCAGCAGGTTGCCGTGGCAACAGCTAGCTGTTGCCCATCAGATTGTGAGTGATCACTGCCGTTAATGGAAGCGGCGCCACAGCAGCTCCACCGCTGGCCAGCACACACTCTGTCTTCTGGACAGGTAATTTAGGGCAGAGTGCGCACACACACACAGAGAAAACACACATTCAAACATGAGCCAAGTCACAAAAACATCACCCACAGACACACACAGTATCTGAAAATGAAAATGTTGCTTGCTCTGTCTCTCTCTCTCTCTCTCTCTCTCTCTCTCTCTCTCTGTCACACACTCACACACATACACACACACACACACATACATACACTTGCAGGAGCGGAACGGATTCATGTTAGCCCATTTTTTTGTTTAAAGCATGCTGAAACTAACACACCCATACACATAACAATACTGTAAAATGACACACACACTTTCTGCTCTGCTAGACATTACACTTCACAAGAGTATTACACACACACACACACACACACACACACTCACACTCATCTGCACCTTGGAGGCTTTTTCTGTATAATAGCAGACCTACTTTCACTGAGTCCCACTACTGTACTTAGATCAGGGTGTGTATGTGTGTGTGGCTGTTTATCTGCTGCAGCTTGGCCCAGTTATGCTCAAGTCGTCCTTGAGCGGAACACAATGCCACACACACACACACACACACACACACACACACACAAACACACACAAATCTTGAAGTTGCCAAAGTTTTAAAGTGTTTGCGATTCTGTCACCAGCTTTAGAGAGAGTGAGAGAGAGAGAGAGAGAGGTTGTGTTACAGTTGTTTATATGCAATAACTATATTGTCATTTGTTCACACCCAACTGTGTGTGCTGATGTGTGTGCGTGAGAAAACACGACGTGTCATTAGTCTAGTCAGAGCAACATTGCTATGTAGCAATACTGTCTAGCTTTCTTTCACTTGTCTGAAAGGCACTTGACTTGTACACACACACACACACACACACACACACATACATCATACCTGTCGTAAAAGCTCCTGAGCTGATGTGCGTTTCACCATTTAATTTGTGCATTCCTGGGATGACATCATTGTGACATAACAGTCAGTCATGCAGATTTTACTAGTGGGAAAAACCACCTGTACCTCACATGCAGTGTCTGGGATGAGGCTCATTTGGATTTCCTGAAAAGCATGATTTAGCATGTGATCCTGATTGGTCAGAAGAGGTTTCACTGTCTCTCTCAGCTGGGAGCAAATAGAGATCAGGACATTAAACTTCTCAACAGCTCTAAAACTCACTGATCATCATGCTATATCTTGTTTGTTTAATCTGTACAAAAACATGGTTTCCTGGCCAGGTGTAGTGACTTCCTGGTGTCTCGTCTCGTTGCCTGGTAACATCAGATCATGTTTGACTGCAAAACCTACTTTTTCTGAATCACCTCTTTTTCGAAGCGCATGTGAATCCAGCGAATGTGTCAGATGCCGCTCAGTGGATTTTTGATCAAACTCTCGACACTGCTGAAGCATTTTTGCACAAGACAAGTGAACTGGGAGATACTGGCTCCTGATTGGCTGACATCAATCTTAGGTGCTATCATCCAGCCCCGCTTCAATGCTAATATTACATTCAATTTCAGTCATGGAGCCGACCTGCCCACACTCATTCATATGAACAGACTCACTGGGCGTGTGTATCTTTAACAGCTCTGTTGTGACGTCAGCAGTGATGACATGAACTTGTAATCAATTGAGCAGAGCCAAGATAAAGGTGACTGAATGGCTGTAGTACTGGAACACGGTCCTGTTAACAGCTGTTCTCTCGTGTGTCACTGTGTCTGGGTGTGACGGCGGTATGTGTGGTTAAGCGTGTGTATGTGTGAAAGAGATGTGGCAGAGCTGCCGGCGAAGTGAACGCATAGTTTCACGAGAAAGGAAGACGAGTATGAGCATGTGTGTGTATCAGTGATGGAAATTGCAGGCTGCAGCCACCACACAACACATCATCTTTAAACATAGGCCTGCTTACACCGATACAGCCAATATAATAGCAAAGCAAACTATAGGCCTCCATCACGGAACAAGATGCATTTGTTAATTACTGATTTCCATGTCTAACAAGCAGACGGGAAACAAAGAGCCACATTTAACAGCTTGTTGTGGTGAAACTGCAGAGCCCTTCAGTGACACTCTCATTGTTGTTCTCTCTGAACAGGCTGTGATGGTTTTGTTAAGACTTTAAACTGATGCTGAGGCTTCAGCTCGACAGAGTGTTCAGTCCTTGGAAATATCGTTTTGCAAAGAAAACACAAGAAGGTTCAGGACAGCGACTTCATTCCTTCAGGAAACTTAACAATGGCAGCATGTCTACTGTGCATATACCATTAATAACACATATGGGCATGTACACCAGCTGTACACCTGCATGAATATAATTGGATGTCAGAAGTCAGCCACACAGCTGGAGAATAAGCAGTGACTGTGAATCGAAGTCAGCTGGTGCAGGAGTGACTTTAGCTGCACACATGGGACGATTCACATCTCCATTGCACATTTTTTCCCTTTTAGTGTTGGATTGAGGGTGTTGAGGGTATATTGTACTTTTAAAGGACTAGATGGCTGCCTCTGTGCCAACAGAGGAGCCAGAGGAAATCAATATGTTGGCCTCCTGCCTGTGACTCCACTCTGTTACACACTCTCACATAATGAAAGGGCTGCGTCTTAGGCAAATACAGTGATATTTACCCACAGCGTGGAATACATGTAAACAAAATCCCCAGCAGCCTAACAGGTAATATAGTCTGGCAATACAGTTGTTTTCCCCTTATAAGTACAGTTAGAGTAAATATCAATTATTGGAGTAACTGGGATTACTGACTGTAATGCTGCATTTTAACCCCCCCCCCCCCCCACTGGTTATCTGGCTCACTTACTGTACAGATATCATTTAAGAGTCCTCCCTCATCTCCTGACAAATCCATGTGACTGTTTCCTATCACTGCTTGAGGACCTCCAACGTGGCCTGCGACATGTTAGGTCATGTCGTTTTATCTCGGGCCTGTGAAATGAAGACGAGCGATGGAATTGTTGTATTGTATTTCCCTCTTTCTCCCCTGTCTGCCATCACTGACCTCCCTCTTGCCGCTCTGCGTGCCTCTCACTCTGCATGGCTTTTGCTACGCTCACTGGCTACTTGTGCTGCTGTCACTGCCCTCAGCTTTGTACCGCATTTGACGCTCTTGTTGGCCTTCCATTGTGCGGATGCGTGTGTGCAAGTGGCGAGGGGAATCTCCAAGGTCACAGGAGACAAATTGCAGAGTCACCTCATGATCTGTCATCCAAATAGCTTTCTCACTGAGGCGGTTTTGTAAAGTTCAGCTGTTTTTAGTGTACATTTGAGGCCATTTTCAATTGTTATATGTGTATGAAGAAAAATGTTAGCTAGCTGCTGTCAAAACAATTAGCTGAAAGAAGCTAAAAAGCACATTGGACATAGTCACGTGATCCATCTTTAATGTAACAAGATGACGGTCTGCAGCCATGCTAGTAGCATTCTGTTCACCTGCTTGCCGCTAACTCTGCATGCCTGCCATCCTGGGCATGCATTGTGCAGTGGGCTTACCGCAGCTTTTTCCTCTGAAAACAGCTTCCTGATGCGTCTGGAGTTAAAAGTTACTGAGAACAGTGAACCAAAACAGTGAACATGTGGGTCGGAAAACCAAAACAATGAGCTGAAATGTGCTAAAATGCTGCGTTGGGCTATGGGCAACTGCAGCCCTGTTTGCAGCTACAAGTGATGCCTTTCACGTAGTCATTTGATCATTTGATAAAATAAAGTTTGCGGAGGCAGTGTCCATCTTATGCAACTGATGATACACCCGAAAGAGCAGAATCCACCTGCCTGTAACTGGAAGCATCCCGACTTTTACAACAAACGCGTGACAGAAACTAATAGCTCTTGGTTGCGACTCTGTTCTGTTGGATCACTCTGGTTTATTCTGGATTGTCATTGTCACTGTTCTACATTTAAAAATATGCAATCCCTTTTTTTTTTATAACTTTCAGATTGATCACGCACACTCACAGTCATACACACACGGATTCAAAAGCATGCATGACCATGAAACGCCCACACACCGGCTTTCACACACAACACTGGATTGCCCAGAGTCCACGCACGTCCTCACACACAGGCTGAAGCTGTTTCCATGGTGATTAATGTAAACAGAAAGGGAAGTCTCCCGACATCCCAGTAGTGGTCAAGGCTGTTGCCATGGCAAATCCATACCTCATAGGCTTGGCTTTTGTGTGGATCTGTGCATGCGTGTTCATGTCCGTTTGATGCTAACACACAAAGCAGACAGGAAGCATCATCTTTCTTTGTTTCCTGTGCAGTCACTCCCTTTTTCCATGGAATTACACTCACATATAAACACACACACACACACACACACACTCACACACACACACAAACACACACAAGGATTTGGGGTTTGTACTTTAGAAAAACAGCTGCGTGTCGCCTGCTGAAAATAAGAAGAATCAGAGGGACAATCCCCTTTATTTATCACACAGCTACATGCACATGAACACACACGCCATGCATTGGTGAAATTTGTCCTCCGCTTTTAACCCATCCTGGAAATCCTTCCTCCGCAGCAGACCAGGAGTGGTGGGCTGCCATCCAACCGGCGCCCGGGAACCCAGTTCCTTCTTGTCACCATTGGTCAGGTGGCGATCTTCTTGTTTTTTATGGAGGATACCCCAGGCGAACACAGGGAGAACATGCAAACTCCACACAGAAAGGCCCCTTTCCTTGAGCAGCAGGCACCGAAGGCATGGTGGAGGACACGCCCCCAGTGCCCACAGCGGGAATCAAACACGGGACCTTCTAGCTGTGAGGCAACAGTGTTACCACCGTTCCACCGTGCCACCAAATGTTAGCATGTCGGCACGTGAGAGTGAGATATTGAACATGGCGAACCTGATACTTGCTGATAATGAGCATGATAGCACTGGCATCGGTTCTGTGGAAACCACAGATACCAGTATATTTTGTCCTCAGTTCAGAGACATTCACTGTCCAGACAAGCATCTGTTTGTTTTCGTTGAATCTCTGTTTTGGTTTGTTTTCCAGTTGTGAATTATGATTTATATCTCAGTTCTCGGGTATTCTCAGATGAGACCTCAGCGTGTCTTTGATGTGAATCCAGTCCATTGATTCATCTCTTTCGAATGTTCAGCGGCATCAGATAGCGTCCTGAAGTAATCTCACCCCGCACGCCCTGCTTCATGTTTTCCTGTTAATGTTTAATTTTGTCCTACAGAGCTCTGCATGCATGTCCCATCTGTTGTGGTATTGCTGGTGGAGGGGAGCCCAGTCTCCACACCCATATGGACAATGGGCTGGATTACAGCATCTACAGCTTTTAGGCCAGTTTCTAGTTGATGTGTCTGTTTGGTGGATTTTTGTCTTAATTGCATAGAAGACTGTGTAGGCATTTTCTTTCAGTCTCTCTCTCTCTTTCTCTCTCTCCCTGGCCTCAGTGAGAATATAGACTATAATTGGCATTTAATTGCTGCCGTGGCAACAGTGCTATTTAAGCCTACGCACTCTGCAACAAAGGCATATTGCGCGTGCACGCACACACACAAAGAGAGGAAGGAAGACACACAAGGACGGAGGCTCTTAGCCCTCTTTCCCTCATTTCACTCCGAGTGTTTGTTTTATATTTACATATGGAGACTAGTTATGTTAGCGAGGTGTTGCTGAAAACGGTGTGTTTGTTTGTGTGCACGTGTGTGAGACAACAGACCTGTTTTTCTGCTCCACTGCCTTTCTACAGCAGCTGTAATAAAATCCTTGCCCATCATGTCCTGCTTCCTGTTGCCATAGTGATTAAAATCAGCTGTTTTCCACCTGCAGGTCAGAAAGCTACAGCAGGTCGTGAGATCATTTTTGAGGGGTTTTAAGGTGATCGACGACCCCTTCAACCTCTATATTGTTAGGTGGTCGATGTGTGATCACTTCACTGCTTGTGTGTGTTGACCAGCTGGATAGATTTTCCTGTTTCAGATCGTTGCTTCATTTCAGTGTCATCTTAAGTGTTCTTAATCCTTCTTTGGTGCTCTGCACATCAGTTTTACACACGACTATATATGACCTGCAGCATCTTGTTCTTGTAATTTATTGATGTGACATGTTTCAAATCAATTAAATATTTAAGCCCAAGATGAATAAGAGATGGAAGAATTCACTCTTGTTCATCTCACACATTTCACTGTTTTTCTTTCTTCTCGTCTTTCTATTCTCTCTCTGCTTTGGGTTTTCCGTCTATCTTTTTCTCATTTACAACCTATCAACTACCTCTGTGTGTGTGTGTGTGTGTGTGTGTCTGTGTGTGTGTGTGTGTGTGTGTGTGTGTGTGTGTCTGTGTCTGTGTCTGTGTGTGTCTGTGCTGTGTGTTTCAGGAGCTGGCCTGTCTTTTCATTGGCAGTGACACACAATTCAAGCTGATTACCTTTTATTCAAAGCACATGAAAATAATGGTGCATGTGTGTCAGTGTGTGTGTACATGGTCTGCTCGGTGATGACGACAGCTTGGCGCTGGATAATTGTCCTTGTCCATGCTCTGTCATTATCAGGCCTTCTGCTATGTTAATGTGTGTGTGTGTGTGTGTGTGTGTGTGTGTGTGTGTGTGTGTGTGTGTGTGTGTGTGTGTGTGTGTGTGTGTGTG
>JBBMOE010000028.1:2374233-2457220 GCA_037975065.1 Chaetodon trifasciatus | reverse complement strand
TGTGTGTGTGTGTGTGTGTGAGTGAGAGAGTGAGGGAGACGGACTGTTTCGCTGTTGGGTACATGTTTGATGGAGAAACACACACGCACACGCGCCCTCGCTGCCAATATATCTCCTCCTTTTCGACGCACTGACAGAGGCAGTGGAGCTCGACTGACACAATTACACAGGTTCATACAGGAGGAAATGCAATCATTGTTGCCGCGGGTGAGGCAAGCAGGGACTGCCAGCTAGTCAGCCCCCAACACACACACACACACACACACACACACACACACACACACACACACACACACGCACACAGCCCAGTATGTGAACGCAGCTGGCAGATGTTATACAAGTCTCCTTCATCCAATCAAATGAACCCCACTGGTCCTTTAGTGCATGTACGTGTGTTTGTGTGTGTATGTAACTCACATTGTGGTGACATAAATCTGTTTACACAGTCACATTGTGGAGATTCGCCTTCCTTAATGGGACCAAACGCAGTCATTAAATTTTAGGGTGAGGACTCGGTTTGAGGTTAGGGTTAGGCAAGTAGTGGTTAAGTCTCCAGAAGTGAATGTAAGTCTATGCAACGCCCCCTGATGTTCTTCTTCCCACCATTCAGACAGAATATTCACCATGAATGAACAGAGTGTGTGTATGTGTGCATCAGTGTTGATCAGCGGTGCATCAACATTGTTTATCCTACAGCTACTCCATCATTTGGTGTTGTGATGATGGTGGTGGGGAGCGCTGTCTTGACATATTGGTGCAGAATCTCCCATGCAGCATTGTTGAGAGCTATAGTAGGGTTAAATGCTACCTGTTGAATTTAGTGAAGTTTGTTTTTAAAATGACATTTATTCTGATGTTATTCCTTCATAGTTCTTAGATGTTGTTTTTAAGTTTAGTAGAGCAACAACTCCTCTTAGTAGTACAGTGTGTTTGAGGTGAAGAAAGCACAGTAGCGACCATAGAGAATGCTTTGATTCTCTGTTTTTCTCCATATCACCTTACCAGTTTTAAGTGCTCAGTAGAGCTAAGGGGAAGAGCAGAGGTGCGCAATAATTCTCTGTGTGGTCTCCTGTTTAACGTTGCACATTGTCATTTGATCCAATGTTATTATAAAATATGCGCTTTTAGCAGTTGCTCCTCTGTTTCATAATGTCACCACTGAATTATTTGACACCTCCGATGAAAAATCCTGGATTTACCAACAAAATCACAACACAAAAGCAAGTGCAGCTGCGGTCTGCCCACCTGTGATGATTAATAAGAACCGCTGCCGCGAAAATCTAAGATTCGCTATGTGCCGTGATTACCAATACCACTGGTGTGAGGTGGAGGTAAAGCGAACCAGTTGTCTCTAACGCAACGACAATGTTTGTTTACAGTAATTACACCTATGCAGCAGTGTAATCATTTTGGAGTGACTGAGGAAGCAGAAATTATGAAAAGATCATCAAAGTGAAGTGGCCTTGTTATGCCCGATTCTGGTTTTATCAGACTGATGTGTTTGTTGTCCGCTGTTATAATTGTGGGATTATTGAGATTATGGGGGAGGGGAGTGCAGATTAAGGGAAACATCACGTCCCGTTGCTTGGGAAGAAGACACACACACAGGCCTAGAGTGTCTCTCTGAGGGTAATGCATGAAAGGCTCAGATGTGCGTGTGTGTGTGTGTAGGTGAAGCACAACCTGCACGGCCCACTGGTTTTGTCTGGTCTTGACGTCACCGAAACCCACAGCAGCCATTATTGGTGCAAGCAGGTGTCTGTTGTGTGTGTGTATGTGTGTGCGCGCGTGCGAGGCAATTGAAGTGATCTGATCAGTCACCAGACAGTCCACAGAGGCCACCAGGGGCAACTGGCGGTATGATCGCACGTCACTGTAAAAGATGTGTGCGGCGTGAGGTGAGAGACAAAGAGAAGAATGGCAGAGGGAGGGAGCGAAGGTGAGAAGAAGAATGAGATTCTCGCTGAGAGGCGTGAGAAAAACACCCGGAGCAGGCGCTGCAGGAACGGCAGCTGCAGAGCAGCTTCTGTGATGGTACGCTGGTGTTCGGCCCTGTGGCACACGGGCGCCTTGTCAAATGTTCTTCGCCCTGAAGGGCTCGAGGGCTTTCCGCACGGCAGCGCTCACATATTGATGCGATAAAGCGCTCATTCACACCAGCCGTGAATGGAAACCTCAGCGAGGAGCAGGGGGAGGGAGGTGCATGACGGTTTAGAGCCGTGGTCGATTGTGCTGCAGGTCGCCTTTCAGTGAGAGGCAGCATGATGTGAAATTCATTTTTCAGTCAGACAGGCAGGCAGGTGTGTACGATGGTGAGGTGGAAATTGAGCTGTGGCTGGTTGAAATAGACCTTGACAGATATTAGAATGAAATGTTTAATCAAAAGAACAAGGTTAGTAGAACAATCTTAAAACATAGTGGGAGCGTTCATCAGCACTTTCTTTCTCTTTATTACTTCTGCTTTCCATTCGTGTTCTGTAGTGTCAGATTTTTCCCTGTAACTCCGACCAATCGTTCGCACTTTTCAGCACTGAAAACAACATGTTGATTTAGTCTACAGCGGCTCTGTTTGGCTGCTCTTCAGCACAGTGGTACTTTAAACTAAACGCTAACATCAGCGTGCTAATATGCTCGCACTGACAATGCTAACATGCTGATGTTTAACAGGTGTCAGGTTTACTGCGGTCACCTCTTTAATTTAGCTTGCTGCATGCTAACTCCTGCTAATTCACACTAATAAATTACATCTGAAGCCGATGGGAGTCGTTAGTGTTGCAGGTGTGTTATGATTGATAGACTGCAGTTCATCTGTACATGAAAAAAATATTGGGCAAATTAAAAATCTGACCTGATGAGCGGAACATGAATTTAGCTCCATTAAGCATAAATACCACTGGAGTTAGTTTCTCCAGCTGCTCCCCGGTCCTTGAATAGCTTCCTCCTCTGAAGTGAGTAATCACCGTAAAGTACCATAATGTGGAATGTCATTTTCTTTTTGTTAAAAGGGATTTTTTTTTAAATTGGTATCAAAGAAGCATCATTCAGGAAGCTGTATTAAAATCCAGGTATCAGTATCGGTCACCGGAGACACGGCGTTGAATGAATGCTGATGTTGCTCAGTGTCTACCTGATGTGCACAACAAGTAACTGTTTGCTGACATGTTCGCCACCGCAGTTTCTAAGGAAATATCAGTGTTGTGTCAACACTTTGTTCCTCAGTTTCATTTTCACAGGCAGGTTGTTGTACAGTCTTTCTGCCCAGAATGCACAGTTTCTGTCTGTCCCCCTTTAGATGTAAGCCTGGGCTCCAGACTAGAAAGACCTCTGTCTGAGGATTTCTTGTGCAAGCTCATATGGGCGAAAGGTCAGAAGTACAGCAGTCAGCCAGGCCATGAAGTGCCTTGAAATAGCCTTCTTGCGGTTTTAAATTCAATATCATTGCGCTTTTAGTGGGTCTCAGAACATTGTAAATTGTATGTGTGTCAGATGCAGGTAGCTTGAGCGTTGTGCAGACATGGAGACAGAAGGAGGCGAGCGAAACAGAGAGAGAAAAGGATGGAGAGATGTTTACTCTAATGTGACAAGGGTGGAGCTGAAGGCAGATCGACACAGGAGTCAACACGCGGTTCAGGCAGATTAACTCACAATAAGCTCATCTTCATTCATCACCCTGCTTGTCTTCCTGACGCACACACACATACAACAACTGAAGGGGCTGAATTTGAATTTCCCAGCGTTCAGCTTAATACTGGTGCCGTGAATGTTATTGAGGATCATCAGTTTTTATGTCGCAAGAAATGAAAATTTGAAATTATTTTCAGGCGCCACGGTCGTTCTAAGTGAATAAATAAAAGAAATTGCTAATGTTCTCATGTTACACTTGGCAGATCCAATCACATTACCACTGAAGTGTAATTTTCTGCATATTAAGATTATCAGACACCGGTATTGGTTGGAAATGGGATCTCAAAGGCAAAATAACTGAAGTCACATTGTGTTAAATGTGGCGATGTACTGGCTGTTTTTCATTTAGAGGACAGGGAGTTTTCTCTTTGTTTTTTGTGTTAATTTTCAGTAATGGCTCTGAAAATGTGAGTGTCAGTTCTCTAAAGATGCAAGAGGTTACACAAGAAGTTCACCGCAAGTGAACGCTAAATGACTGGAGTTCTGCTTTAAGGACGCAACAGTGACGCCGCTCACTGCATGACAAGTCTGCAGTGATTTATTTAAGATTGATGCTTGCACGTTTTTCCTTCCTGGCAATCATGCAGATTTAATGTATGCTGTGGAAATGATGGATATCAAGATGAGACTGCTAGCTGCAACAACTAACAAGACATTTTTGGAATAGGACGGGCCTATATGCTGCTGCTGAAGATATTTTCTATAAACACTCAATGTGCTTCTTGTTTTTATCATGCTGGTTTATGTGAGGGTGTAGATTTAGGGACGAGTTTCTCTATTTCAGATGAATTTCTTGTAGATTAGACCCTGCAGGGTGGACAGCCTCCCCCAACAGCTGACAGAATCCAATTTGTTTCTCAGCTCTGTGTCATGTAAACTTTAATGTGAAAAGCAGCAGGACGCCGCAAGACGGAGGGCTACATCATCCACTAAATGACCCGCTCGTGCCCGACGTGACGCTGTTGTTTATGTGTTCGCAGAGGAGCGTTTTCCGAGGTGGTCCTGGCCCAGGAGAGGCTGACCGGCCGGATGTTTGCGGTGAAGTGCATCCCTAAAAAGGCTCTGAAGGGGAAGGAGAGCAGCATCGAGAACGAGATCGCCGTGCTGAGGAAGTGAGTGCTGTTAGGCGTAGCACACACATACGCACACACATAAGCTTCCTAATTCCTGGTTACCGGGGCAACTGTGCATCTCCTCTCTCTTCTACACACCCCAACCCCCCGCCCCCGGGTCACGATCCACAGCCCACCTACCCCACACACACACACACACACACACACACACACACACACACACACACACACATCACGACTGAAACTTCTGTCTGTGAGCACAAAACAGCTGCACAGTATTAAAAATATGATCGCTGTCGTGAATTCTGTTTGGATTCTGTGCTCTTTGTCAGAGATTAAAGTATGTGTGAACGGTTTAGTCCATGGAAAGGATGGAAAGTATCAAATTCCACTGGCTGAATGCATATGAGAAGATGTCAGGATGGCCGGCTGACTTAGTTGATCTGGTAAGAACTGAAACCAGCTTGCTAGAAAAAGAGACAAGTTATTACTGTAAGTGCCTTTAGAGGACAGGAAATGTCTCACCCAAGCCTCCAGAAAGAGCACTTTTTGCCTCCTTTTAAAAGAAAAAAAAAACAAGGACTCTTACACACAAGCATGTAACCACACAGTTACATAAGAATGTGCTCCGTGCTGTGACAATACAGGTGTATTGTGCTATTAAACACAATGAATTTGTTCATTTGGCTGCACCGGGCAACATTAGAGAAAATGAGAATTACCTCCAGTAATGAAGGAGAGATGCCGACATTCATTTAGACAAATGAGTGTCATTAGTGTAAACAAACGAGAGCATCAGTGAGCAGACTGGCAGCCAGTGCGCAGTGAGACACCAGGCTGGCTTTGGAGGGAAATCTGGTGGATTACTTAACAAATCAGGATGACGTCCTTCCACGGCAAATAAAGCTTAAGATCTGTTGGTGGAAAAAATGAGAGAAAAATCAAGACATTTCGAGAACTGTCATCCCGACAGCTTGTGTTTCTTCTTGATCACTATACCAAAATAATTGTACATTCATTTTCTGTCCATCAACTAAACAATTAATCAGCTCATCAGTTCAAAATAAGTCCAAGATAATGTGTATGAACATCATTTCAGGGATAAGACGTAGATACAAGTGGCCACATTACAAGCTGTGTGGAGCAGTAACAGAGGACGCACGCAGGAGAAATCCATGAATGAGAGCAGCTAACTGCAGCTTAAAGCCTGTCATGTTTTTCTGAATGCTCTCCTCAGCCATTGCACTCAGACTGTTTGCTGCCAGCCCTTCTTTATCCCAGGCAGGGCTCGGATACACACACATTATCCCTTTTCAATGCACGCGTGTGTGTGCACATGAGTCACATCTCAGCTCTGCTGTCGCGGAGGTCATGCACTCCGTAATAAGTCTTAGATGCTCACCTGTGCACCTGCTGTGCCTTCCTGCGCGCGTGTGAGCATGTGTGTGCGTTTGTATGTATGTTGTTGTTATGTTTTGTATGTATTTCTCATATTATGGGGATAAATCTGTTCTCGTTCTCATATAGTTCTCGTATAAATCATTGAAGTCAGTGAAGTGTGTGTGTGTGTGTGTGTGTGTGTGTGTGTGTGTGTGTGCGTGCGTGTGTGTGTGTGTGTGTGTGCACGTGTGCGTGCGTGCGTGCGTCTGTGTGTTTGAAGGATATAGACCAGGGGGAATTACCTCGTCCACAATGCAGAGGATGATTAACCAACACACCCACACACAAAATCAATCGTGTTTCTACAAGGTATGAGGTGTTAGGATAACGACTGTACACCCACACACACACACACACACACACAGACACACACAGACACACACACACACACACACACACACACACGCACATACACACACACACACAGGGACGGAAACATCCTCATCACAGCGCTGTAACCATGGAGAAATCAGGAGAGAACTGACAGTAAGGAGCGGAAAGGAGAGGGAAAGATGAAAATGGATTTGAATCCCTGAAAAAATTCTGCTGGGCAGAAGTGAATAATAAGATATTAATATGAAAGTTCATTCTTGACTTATGTTGGTAGTAACTTAACTCTCGCTTACTGTTTGATGGCTGGTTTTCTAGGGCTTTCAACCGCTTCTCACGGTCTTCTTTTGTGAAGCTGCCCTGTCAGCTTGACAAATGAAGTTTAGCGTCTGACATAATCTCACCTCAAGGTCCATCTAGTAGCTGCTGTATAGCTTTCAGTCGTGTCACGTGGTCCTCATCAGCAGATGGCATTTACTGGAAACTGGCCAGAAGATCATGTAATATGACTGAAAGCTGAAAAACTAAACGGACCTTGAGATGAGTTCTTTAAGCTTTAAAAATGTTGAAATCTGGATAATGAAGTCCGGATTATAAGGCCACTCTAGATGAAACACTGTCAGAGTATTACTGTGGATTATCAGTCGTGTTTATTCACATGGCAGAAGCTAATGGGGGAGCAATGTTTTTGCGGTTCAACAGCGACCGTTTCGGATTAAAAGTCATTTATTTCTGTTAATGCGTTATTGTGTGATGGAGGGCGATGCTGCGGCTTTGAAGTGGAAAGCTTGACTCATGGTTTGCCTTTGCTTTGCAGGATCAAGCATGAGAACATTGTGGCACTGGAGGACATCTACGAGAGTCCTGACCACCTCTACCTGATAATGCAGCTGTGAGTCCAACTTTCATGCTCTCGTTTGTCTCTCTGTGTTTACCCGCCGAGGATGTGACTCTTTATTCACAGTTAACATTTAGCAGGCTGCTTCTGTGACCAGCAACGCTTTGATTTACTGTGGCACACCTGCCCACCCACCCGTCACTGCACACACCAACACACACATTTAACTTCAGTGACAGCTCTAGTGAGGTGACGTCTCGCACAGTAACACACACGCATGTTCCCGTACAGCCACACAAAACACACCGCACATCTACAAGGCCGCTATTACATGAGTAGCATCTCTGCTTTGATGGTCAGCCGTTGAGGGAGGCAGGAAGGCTCACCCATGGGTGCTCTACTAACCTCCTCTGCAAGGTTACTTACCGCTTACGTAAGAGGAGAAGTTGGCGTGGAACTTTGGCACTTGTTCTGGAAACATTTCAGTCAAGTTCAGGTGGAAGTCACGGCTGGAGATTACACAACAGTAACTATGTTTACAAGCCGATGTCAGCGGATTATCTGTTCACCTACCACGTGTCTTTGGGTCCTTCGATTTCTCACAAATAAAACCAAGTTTACCTTTGTGAATGACATTAAAGCGGCTAATCCACGAGATTTTGTGGTTGGCGCTCTGTCCTAATTCTTAAATTAGGAGCACATTAAGATTGCAGCTTTATGTATTTCCTTTGCACTTTTGGTTTAATTGCCAACAAACTGCTGTTTTGCTTTTGGATATTAAGAAAATGTCCACACACGCACATAGACTAATCACAAAGCCCTTAAGACCTGGCTATAAACTAAACGAGTGTTGCATGAAGTCAGCGATAGAAAGCGTAAAGCCAAATGTAATATTTGTACTTAATAACACATATATTTACTCAATTGACTTCTCCAATTATACTAATATGATTAATTGCATTTTCTCTGCTTGAGTTCAGGAGCTCATGCAGCAGTTGAATGTCATAATCAATAAAAAATGTAACTTGGATGAATGTCTAAACTTGCAGATTTTAGCCTTAATGAAGATTTATATGTTGTTTACAATGACTTTTGCATCGCTGGGCTTTCCTCTATGTCTTAATCATTCTAATGAGTTGGACAAGTAATCTTCAAGCTTTCTACAGTTGTACAGCCAACAGAGCATAATGTGTCTTAAGATAAGATAAGATAAATCAGGATGTTACAGACAGCAAGCAATAAAGGGGACGTAGAAGGAAATAAAAGACACAAAACAAACTACATATATATTTATATATACATTTATACAAAGTCAAGTATGTGCAATATTGCATGGATGCAATAGCAAGCTTTTAAAACATGAATCACTCAGTAGTGCAAACAGTAGGTATGTGAACACAGCGCTACATTAAACAGTCTGACAGCTGACAACTTAAAAGACAAGCAAGTCAAAGGAGCTTTACAACAGAGGCATAGAATTCACAATCACTGCACACAAAGGCCTTCAGTGTATCACAAGTTTAATAGTAGCAACTGTGGAGGAAACTGGCACTTTCTGTGGAGGCAAAGTGTTAGAAACTGCTAAAAGCCACTGATCTGCTGTGTCTTAAACAGGCTGCTGTGCTGAACACTGGTGATATTCTCAGAAACGGGTTGGTAAGGTGCGCAGATCTGTTTCCTGAGGAGGTCGCTGTGACACAATTAAGTCAGATCTCATATGATAATGGAGATTTTAACTGACATCACTGATATTTAATGGTATTTATGTTCAGCAGCAGGCAGAGTGTGGCATTTTCAATCCAGACTATAGGCTGTCATCTAAGGAAAACTGAAATGTGCCTGCTGTGCATGTACCGTCACGCTGAAGGCTGAAGGAATACTGTTACCTGTTAATGTATACTTAAGGGGTAACAGTATTTTTACTGCAGATGAGACCAGAAAACAGGTGCTTTAAATGCTTTAAAGCAACTTTCACTGAACGGTCAAGTAACAGATTCTCAGTTACAATATCTGTGTTAAGTATGCTAACATTAGCTAACATGAGCTACTGTAAAATACTGGTCAAAGCAAAACTGTATAAATACATTGAACAAAAGTGCAGTTTATTGATCATTAATTCAGCTTGTCATTTATGTGTTATTCCTCTGTCCAAAGTTATTAATTGCAGTTAAAGCCAGACTCTTCTCAGGCTAATTCTCATCTGTAGCCCCTGGCTAGCAAGCTAACAAGCTGACATAATGATAATACTTCACAGAACAAATAATCGCTTTCCAGTCACAGTGAGCGCAGAGATTAGTCATGTCCGTCCACTTCCTGTCAGATGCTCAAATGGTAAATTAAGAAACACATTCAGCCTTTCATGGAGCTGAAGTTCCTCCAACATGTCTGCCGAGGAGTGCGTTACATCACCTGAAATCCCTCCGTTGGCCAGACTTTAGTCAAAGCTCTCCCTCCGATTAAGCTGTTTACCTACAATGTTAACGTTTGCTTTGAGCCTCCTGTTGTCGCGGATAAACCGGTTAACAGAGCATTTATGTTTCCTGACCTGGCTGCCGTCACCTGAGGAGGAAGTCATAATCCCTGTTCGATGACTTGATTTATGCTCTGGACATCAAGGCTACTAATTGCAGCTTGAAATTCTGACACTGACACACAAAGGTGATTACCACCAGTATTATAGATTACATTTTATCCGAATGTTTAAAACAAATAGGGTTTCATCACTTTGAATGGACGTTTTAGTGAAATAATACTTGCCATCAGTACTCCATCTCTGGGCAGCAATCAGGTTTATTACAAATACTGCTGGTTATGTACTTATTTCTGCTCCATAGCACATCGTCAATCAGTCTTCACCCCGAGAGGATGACTGTACAACCTGCAGTTTCAATTTAGTGCTTTCGCAGTATTTTTTATGCCAGCCGGTCTGAGATTACATGAATTGCTTTGAGAGCAAAACACAGTTTTAATTCCAACAAAGTGTGACACAGACTGCAACAGGAAAGACCCCACCTCCGCTCCTTCATCCTCCTGTACACCTCCCTCCATCCTTGCATCCGTTTTCTCTCCTGTCTAACACCATCTGCTCTCCTCTTCTTTCATTTCATAGCTTCCTTTCCTCTCATATCACACCTTAGTTCCTCCGCCGTCGCCTCTGCCGCTCGTTCACCTGCTCACTTGCATTTTTCCTTTCTTCCAATCATTTTTTTAAGGCACCATCTGTTCATGGAATATGGATTAGTTTCCATAGTTACAAGGCCAAAGGTGACGCCTGGGTTATAACATTTCAAGGTGACCTTGGGAATTACAGCAGGTGGCATTATCAGCATGACAGATTTATAGTTAGTAAGTTTTGAAATGTTGCAAAACCTAAAATCTATAGTAACTATATTTTTATCGTTATGGATGTAACTTACAAATGTAAGATTTGCACAGGAGTGGGAACAGAACTGTACATTCCTATGTAGATAATGGAATTGTGTGCATTCAAAACACCATTTTTGTCTTCCTGACGGAACTTAAAGCTGCATTAATCAATATTTTCATGTCAACAATGGATCACATGACTGTACAACGTGAAA
The DNA here is from genome assembly GCA_037975065.1 of Chaetodon trifasciatus. Lineage (NCBI taxonomy): Eukaryota > Metazoa > Chordata > Actinopteri > Chaetodontiformes > Chaetodontidae > Chaetodon > Chaetodon trifasciatus. The sequence continues at coordinate 2,446,274 of JBBMOE010000028.1, read as the reverse complement.
GGGGGTTGTCATAGTTGATGAACCCTCGTTTTTCAGCTTGTTTTAGTTTTAGTTAGTGTCGCATGTAACAGCGCAATGCCCGAATATTTCCCTCTGGAGCTGGTGGAGACCAAAATAGAGGTAAAAGGGGAGTGAATACTGGACTTAATTCATTTTCTATACTGACAGTGGACAGATAATTATATTTAATATAAAAGGTGTCTCCCCTTCCTTACCTTTAGTCAACAGCTTTTCAGCATCTTGCTGCTTAATGTAGAGTGAATATTGGACTCTAAATGAATGTGAATGCTAAAATTGTCAAAAGATGATTGAATGCAGCTTTAATTCAGCACTAACTCTCCTTTTTTTTAATCTGATATCTTTTCCATGTTTAGACAAGCTTTTGAATCATCTAAGAGCATCATTTCTACCTTGGTGAATCTCATGTTTTCACAGTGCCGTTTTAAGATTCTGCTTGTCTCATTTTCATACAGAGAATCAGAGAAACGCTTTGCTGTGAAAAACATGTTAAAATATAGAAGAGCATCAGACGAGAGAATGGTTCAGTCTTGCTTTTCATCTGGCCCCAGTGCTGCAGGCTGTCCTTCCTTAAGCTGTACACGGCGGCTTCATCACTGTACAGCAGATCTCGTGAAACGTAAAGCAGTCATGTCCATTAGATGCTGGAAGTGGCCACAGCAAATTGTTCTAATCACAATTTTCAGCAAACATGAAGCGAGGCTTTCTGCTCCACAAATTTGAGAAGTCATTCCTGTAATAAGTAACCTCAGTTGTTGTAATTATGTGCAGTTATTGAGATGTCAGGTTTTTTTGTTGTTGTTTTTTCAGCGGACAGGAATCTCATTTCGGAACGAGGATTTTGGAGCCTTTTCTGTGCAGTTGCCGTGTGGCAGATCAATGCAGTCTGACAGCGTTTCCTTCGTTCCCGTTCATCACAGCTTGTCTTATGTAACCTCAACCGCAGGGAGGCAATCAGTCCGCGCTGCTATGAAAATCGATGCAACCCAGTGCAACTTGGGCTTTCTATTGATGTTGTGTGTATTGTGAATTGCATATTAGCAGGGGCTGAAATGAAGTTTTTTCACTGCCTGTCGCTGTGTTTTTTCTGCCACTTTTGAAACCTAAGCGCTAAATGAAGGAATAACACTTATAGACATCCCTTATTGTAACCAATGTTGGGGGCCGATGTCTTCTCGCAAGTCATTTTCCTTCACTCTTCAAAGGGGACTGCAGCTCCTAAACCAGATATTATAAAAACCATCAGCTGAGTGAAAAAAACATTTCATACATCGTGTTTCCCCTTTCATACTGGGATGCAGATTACGTGGTGGTGAAGAGGATTAGCTTTGTTTTTCATCTCCCTTTGTTTATAGCATGTCCCTTGCTTTTATTTTCATTTTTATCACACCATGTACTTTGCTTTGAAGCCAAACACAAATTTCCACATGAGTGGACAATGAAGATGTGGATTTGCAAAGAGAACCTGAGGCAGCAGGACATAGTAACAGACTATTTCTTAGTTGTTTTTTATAACTTATCTGAATTCATTCTGCTGTGTTTTACTTATTAGGCTCAGTCAATTTATGCAGGTGAGAACCATTAAATCCTAACAGCATCAAATCAACGCCACATTTTGAAGTTAAACCTTCAAAAAAGGTCAACTCTGTCTATCTGAAAGGCAATAAAACTGATTTAGGTTTATGGGGAGATGGGTTGGTTCTGAGTTACAAACAAGATTCTCCCCAACAAGCTTCTAATTTAAAAAAAACTATTAGCAAATATTGATTTCTTTGGTGAAATTGTGTCATGATAACATGATCGTACCGTCTTGTCATTTAGTTTACCCAAGTTATGTTGTGCTGAGAATGCTGTCAATAAACCAGAGCGACCCAAAAATCTCAGTCTTCATGCATGAAGCTATGAAAGCTGAATAGCTTTGTAACTGCGTTAATCAGGTTATGTTAACACAAATTCAGAGTTTGATATAATTTCGATCAGGAGAGACAAGTGATTGAAGTAAAGATATGTGAATGTGGTAATGAAGATGTTGGAGATGTTGGAGTTGAGGGGCATCACTCGGAGCAGCAGTAAGATGAATCCCCCTCATGGTGGAGGTGGGAGCTGATGACAATATTTGAAAAGACAGCAGAGACATGATAGGCTCACAATGAAGGTGTGTCGCTGTGCTATTACATAGATGTGATCAGATACCTGAATTTGCAGAGACAGTGACAGCAAAGAAATGCTGAATGAACATCTGTGAGAGGAGTGAATGAAATAAACTACAGGCCGGAGCGTGCAGAGGGACGGTCCCCCTGACTGATCTTTCACTGGAGCTTCATTAGTGTAATTATAGTGTTTTACGTTACCGTATCCACAGAATTGCCTTAATCTGATGTAAGTGTTGGTGTGAACAAAGATCGACTGGATCAAAGAAAACAAGCCGGAATGAGTGCAGCCTTAGGAGCAGTGGGGCTCTCCTCCCCTGTTGACTACTAATCCCAGCAGCAGCTCTGTAGCTCCAGTCAGACCTCCGACTCTTTGCTGTGATTAGTCAGTCAGGTCCCAAGACTGTAAAGACTCCATCTCTGCTGCGGTGAACAGCATGCATCACATACACACATGCGCGCGCGCACACACACACACACACACACACAGGCTTGAAAATAAGGCCTCCTGTCAGCCTTAATGCACAACTGTCAGCAGAGAGAGCAATAACACCGCCTGCCTTGAAACAGATCAGCTGACGGAGGTGAGATGGATGGAGGGATGGTGAAAGAGAGCAATGGCCATATTTAATATGGAAATTCATTCATTCAACAGTTGAGATGAACATTTCTGTGCTTTGAGAAAGAATCTGAAGATGACTGAGAATGACATTTTGACGTGTCACAGGAGGAAAAGGTGGAAGTGGGCACAGGTGTAAATGATAGAGTCACTGATGGCTGAGTCCCGATTAGCTGCTTCAAGCCTTCACCACATGTATACATACATTTTCCCGCTCCTTTGAAAAAACATTGTCCGCACATGTAACAAAATATCTCCATAAACACGGAACACAAAAGCATTTCTAAGCACTCAAACAAGCCTGTCTGACCAGGACGTGGTGATAAAGTCTCCATTAAGGATGCAAACAAACTTCATGGACCAATAAGAAGTGATCCCCGGTCTGTGTTTTTAAAGAAGCCGATCCAGGTGGACATAAGCAGCGTGTGCTGCATTCAGCGGCCAAGTGAAACCACACCCAAACAGCACAAACCGCCACAACGGTGCTCAGAATTGGAGCCCACCCAATGAAAGCACAGTGTTTGCGCCCACGCGTTGCTTACAAGAGCTTTAATCGGCTTAATAAGTGAAAACACCTGCGCGGATGGACAACAGGTACAGAGGGCCTTTAAAGGTCACCGCAGAATTGTTTGTCTTTCATGCTGTATGGAAGTTGTTGAAAGGTGAGGACAAATCCGTCCGTCTGTCTGTACATACATATGTCCCTCCATCCCATTCTCGTGATGACATTGAGAATTCTCAAGGATGAGCTGATAATATTATGGTGGTCAAAGGTCACTGTAATACACGGTTTTGGCCAAAACTTGAAGAATCACACACTAATTCTGACAAAATGTCACGCAATGGGATAAAATAATGAAGCGATGGTGTTTTACATCCAAAAGGTCAAAGGTCAACATCACTTTGACATCATAAAGTTCAAGAAAAACAGGTAGCTGGAGATCATTCACAGTGATTCTGCACCCACTGTGGCTTTAATGTGTCTTATTCCTCTGTGGTTGACATCATTTTCATGGCGACGTTAGCTGCTGCAGAGTGTTGTGTGCTGTTCCTTTTCTCTAATACACAGTTTCCACACATACTGTCGTATAAAGGTAAGAATATGTCTGAGTCAGAAATAAATATGGACTGTCTGACCCTCGTCCGCTTCGGTTTCCTGCTGTCCAATCACAAGACTCGAGTGACGTTAATGAATTGATGAGATATTATTTTGTTACTGCCAATCATTGTAGACATGAACATGGACACTGGGGTAAACAGGGAGCGGGTGGACACAGCCAGGGACATGGAGAAGCTGTCAGGGTTTGACCTCCTCACCGTTGGATGTTTTGAGAACTCTGTTGTTATCAAATGAGAAAAGCTGAATGGACCTAATTAGACAATCCTTGAGCCTTGTTTTACTAGCTTTGTGTATGTGTGTGACACTGTGTTAATTGTGTGTGTGCTGTCTTTACATGTGTGTGTGTGCGTGACCTTGTATGTGTATGCTTGTGTTTTTCATGTCTGTGTGTTTATGAGTGCGCGTTTGCTTTTAATATGTTTGTGTCTGTGTGTGTGCTTTTGTGCCAGCGTGTGTCCCTGTGTGTTCTTGTGTGGGTGCTCCTGTCTGATTGCCATGGTCTCCTTACGCAAACGCTTACGCAACCATGCAGCCTGGTGGCTGATCTCCCGTTTGCTGTGTGTGTGTGTCTGTGTTTGTGTGTGTGTGTGTGTGTGTGTGTGTGTGTGTGTGTGTGTGTGTGTGTGTGTGCGTGTGTGTGTGTGTGTGTGTGTGTATTTAGCCCTTTCTTGTCATTCCCAGACATGACTGCCTCTGAAACCCAACGAGTCGCTGCCCTCTTTGAAGAGAGAGAGGATTAGCAATTAATTCTGATCTCTTTTTTCAGAAACTTCATTAGACTTTAACTTCCACAGGCTCTAATCTGATCTGTCTCCGTGCGTGTGCTCCGTGTGTGTGTGCGTGCGTGCATGTGTTTTGTGTATTCTTGTGTGTCTGTAGTATGTGCACGTTTGTGGCCATAACCTTGTGTATATTAGAGCAGATGCCTGTGTGAGTACTTCATTATGCTTTTAGGTATAAACACGCAGTTCAGAGAATACGACAAGGTTTGTTGGTTACAACTACTACTACTGCCACTACTACTACTACTACTACTGCTACTATTGTTATCAGTGTTTTTTTATGTACAAGTACTGCTGCTGTTGCTTATTTATGTCTGCATTTTATGCTGCCATTTGTCCTGCAAACAGTCCACATTCACATGGAGAATGACATGATACTGTGAGGTGAAGGCAGATTACCCTCCAGCAGGGGGAGCTGTGTGTCTGTGCAGCAGATGACGAGCCAGTGGCCATCTGTGCATACTGTATCTATACCTGAAAAAGTCATTTCATGTGATCTGGAGTCATAAAACATAAAAGTAAATATTGGAAGAATCTGCCAGAGGGGAGCGATTACAGACGAACTTCATTACGTGTTTTTCTTGGGTCACGGGTTTTTTTTTTGTTTTTTCTTTTCTCCAACATCGGTGGGTTTCAGTCTGCTTACACAGAGCTGCACTGCAGATATGTCAAGAATATTTTGGCAGGAGCTTTGGCTCCTTTCAAGAGCAGCATTCACATTGATGATGAAAAGTTCTGATGTGTGTTTTTGTAAGATGGTCCCTAATTTACCTTTCACAGAAGCTGCTTCACACATGCTACACAAAGATTTAGGACTTACTATGTGTGGGGAGATTTTTAATTCAGTTGGGAATCAGTAATCACAATACACTGAAACACACGCATGACTTCTCATTCTGCAGGGTGTCCGGTGGCGAACTGTTCGACCGAATCGTGGAAAAGGGTTTCTACACGGAGAAGGATGCGAGCACGCTGATTCGACAAGTCCTGGACGCCGTGAACTACCTGCACAAGATGGGCATCGTACACCGAGACCTGAAGGTACTGTGACACACACATACGGATGTTAGGTTTTCATCACTTTTGGGAGCATTACGTAGACTTACATTCATTTCTGGGGCCTGCATTTTGTCCTCACAAGTAAGGTGAGTCCCCACAATGAGAGTAATACATGGACACACACACACACACCTCCCACATTTTAAGTCCGCACAGCAGTTTGTTTTTGCTTGACAGCCAATGATTTACTGCAGCAGTAAAGCCACTGACTTGACACTCGCAGTGCATTATGGGTCAACGAGGCGTGTGCCGGCTGTTGGGGGAGAGGGGATTGGTCACAGAGACCTCCATAAAACCAGCACAGTGTAAAATGAGGAAGAAAGGAGGGCTGTGTTTGTCACATTTAAAGTTCATCAGCTGCTCAGGTTTTTCTTACACCAGACAATAAATTGACTAAAATGACCGTTTTCATCCTCCAGCCAGAGAACTTGCTGTACTTTAACCCTCAAGACGAGTCAAAGATCATGATCAGTGACTTCGGTCTGTCCAAGATGGAGGGCAGCGGCGACGTCATGTCCACCGCCTGCGGCACGCCAGGATATGTGGGTAAGTCAGCCAGTCTTCCCTGGCCTCCAGCCGTCTGTAGTCTCCTTCTTCCCTCCCCAAAGTCACCATTTGTTGTTGTGTTCGACAGACCTGCTGTGCCTAATTGCTGAGCTATGATTGGACAGTCACTGTTTGAGGGAGGGGCTTAATGAAGAGGGAATTGATTTTGCGTTCATATCAGCGTCGTGGTTTGGTGATGGAGGTCACAGCTCGGGTTTTATTTCTCGTTGTGTCACAGCGTGTAAATATGAACTGAGCTGACTTCGCTGGATTTCTGCCGGCGACAGTCCATCGAATGAAAGATTCAAAGAGCAAATGTTGCTTCCATCTGACACTGTTCACGCTTCCTGCTCTCTGCATCATCCTTATTCATTCACTGTGGACCAAACTGTTGTGTGTGTGTGTGTGCTAGTATGAATGTGTGAATGCATACATACATTTGTATATATCTATTTTTTGTGTGTGTGCATTGATTTGCGTGTGAAGCTGAGTGCATCTGCCTGTGTGCATGTGTGTGCTTCTGTGTGTGTGCGTCATTATAAGAGACAGATGTTCGGCAGTTGACAGCACACACACTTTCATGTTGTAACACAAACAGACTGGCTGTCCTCACAAACATCACAGAAACTCTCACATAAATAAATCTGTCACAGAAATACAGACATGCAGATACATTAATAACAATTTGTTAAACTTGAAATTGAATTTGTAGCGCCCCCATCAGGCCAACTTCACCAAACTCAGATTCTAATGCTTCAGGTATGCACATGTGGAGGCACACACACACTCAAAAGAAGTCCCACCAGCCAGGATTTGACTTAAAATGGTCAAATCTTCATGTCATTCTCTCTCTTTTATCACATGCCTCTCTGTACCCGTCTCATTCATCCCTCTATCTCTTCACCCCCAACCCAGAGCCCCCCACCGCCCTCCTGCAGAGGTTTGCTTGGCCACAAGGCATTTCCACTCCAGACAATGTGTGTCTAAATATAACTCAGAGCGCGCCAAATGAAAACCAGGCCTGAGCAATGAGCATGAGTATGTGTAATCACATGTGTTGTTTTCCTGTACTTATGAAGACTTTCCATTGACAAAATTATCTCCCTGGGTACACAGAGTTCTCAGACAGAAGGCAGGTTCACAAAGCTGAGGAACTACTGTTCAGTGTTCCACCATAATGCATGAACCTAAAGCTGAGCTGAACTTATGATAAGAGCACACCTGCAGTATCAGCAGCAGGTCCAGATTTTTGTCCCCAACAGCCTCTTTGAACAGAAATTACATAAGATTAAGCCAAAATATCTGCTGAATCATTGCTGAAAAGTTTCTAGAACGAGCATTGGATCAGTTATTACACATATTACACCTGCTGCTGTGTCGCTGTCACAGTGACACCTCCTTCACTGTTTTATTTTTAGTTAATTTGATGAACAGCGCTCACTGATTAACAGAAAAAAAAGGATTGTAAAAGAGTCAGAGTTGGAAGACCAGAACAAAATAGCTCATGAGATTCATAATTTCAACATAATACATAGATATATAATGATGTATAAAGCACAGTTGGCTGCAACACCTCTGTCTGACTCCTTGTCGCTTTTACTGTGAAGCAACTGCAGACACGCTTTTGACCTGATTGTGTTTTCCATCCAAAAAAAAAAAAAAAAAAAGCTCATCATTAGTGAGACACAAATTTTGGCACGACGCAATCAACAACAGCAGTTTGTTTGGAAACAGAAGAAGAACAGAGACTCAAACTTCCTGAACAGAAAGTCTGAAGACGGTGAGGCCAGCGCAGTGTTCGACAGGTGATTTGTAAAAATAAGAAAGCTGCGAGACGTAAGCGCAGGAAGCGAGTTAAAGAGAGTAAGAAACACATTTCAGATTCCGACCACATTTTACACGTTTACTCTTTATCAGCACGTTTGACTCGAAACTCGCTCGTTGAAGTCGTGAGCACCAGACACAATGACCTCACTGTGTGAAAATGTCCTAATTCTGAATCCAGCTAAACAAGAACACACACACACACACCTTCACAGTGAGTCAGGGTAGACCTATAAACAAAGCTGAGCGTTCTGATTCAGCACATGTGTGCAAAGTTTAGATTTTGCCCCAAATACGAGCAGTATTTCTTCATGTGTGTCTGTGTGTGTGTGCCCGATCTATCTCCATCCAGACTTGTGTGTGTGTGTGTGTGTGTGTGTGTGAGGTGATGTTATGCTGAGCTCACTGTCATCAGTAATTTGCTCTGTCCGGGCCTCAGTAATGAGCTGCAGAGGAAGGTCAGGCCGGGCCAGCCTGCCTTACAAACATCAGGGGCCAGATGTAGAAACGATGTGTGGGCACACACGCACCCACGCATACACCTTTTCTCACATGTACTGTAAACTGGTTTTTATAAGGGACGATTGTGCGGTGAGAACGTGTGCGCCTCACGCCTACTTCAGAGCAGGTGTGCATTAGGTTTTCGAGAGGGAGCTGCAGCTTTTATTTACCGTGGAGCCGTCATTTCCCTCTTAATTATCTCTCATCCTGAACTGCACTTTATGAAGTCTGTTTCAGTCTTTTGATTAATCATCGATCGTCCTTCTGACCTTTACTAAGATAATCACCATGATGATGGTTTAAAGGTACATGTGTTGAGTGGTACTCGTGCTATAAATAGCCACCACCTCTACAGTCATGCCTAATGACAGCTGTTCTCTTGGAGAATCCTGCTGATGAAACACAATTGCACTTTTCTTCTCATTGACAGGCCTTAACGAGTGGTGGAGTATCGATGTATACAGATGTTTGACACTGTTTCTGAGTCCATTTCTGGGCAGCAGTGGGAGTGGAAATGATGCTTGTGCACGGCTTTATAAATCTGATGAAACGAATGTGTATGCACGCTTCTGTCTAGTTTTAGTTGTGAGTCTGCACAGTTTCATGCATCTGGCCCCAGTTTGTATAAACAGCAGAAATACGTCTGATTTTACCAAACAGCACTTCGCTCTGTGTTTAAATACACTGGAAGAAGACTAAACACATTTAATAAAAGTCTTTCAATGGTGACATCATTGCTTTGTTTGGGTTTTTGTTTTTGCTTGGTTGAAGGTCTTTTTTCAGTCGTGTACCTCCTGCACAAAATTTCCCACCGTTAACAAATCTGACATGTGATTTTAATTTGAACCGACACACAGAGTCTGCATATTTTCCCTGTTTTCAGCCTTATAAAACGCAAATCACACAGCACTTTAACTGGACCTCCAGCTGACAACAATGTAAAACGCTACTAAAAACACAATCTACATTTAAGCTTAGTGAAACACCAGGCTACTGCAACATGGAGGCACGTGAGCACAGAAGTTGCAATGATTCCAAAACAAGGCGCCGTGTAACCAGTGTTTCCTTTCACCTTCAGCTCCAGAGGTTCTTGCCCAGAAGCCCTACAGTAAGGCAGTGGACTGCTGGTCCATTGGAGTGATCGCCTACATCCTGTAAGTACCAGCTTGTTCTCCTTGTATCAAGTCACAGTTTCTCACCAGTAACCACTTCATTAAACACCTCATGTCAGATAATAAGTTTCAAACATCTCTTGCATCTCTCTTTTGTTGCAAGATTTGACTCATTTGACTCCAATAAGTCAAAGTGTCAGCTGTGATAAAAGAGCCTGTTCTCAGCCCCGTTTAACATGAGCAGAGGTCTAATTAGCCAGAACAAGTGGAACCACCTGTGTGGATGTGCGGGGCCTTTACACACCACAGCTGACTCTCAACACCTGAAAGCAGAACGTCGATCAGTTTTGACTCATGACTTCAGAATTTAGGACAAAAAAAAACAGAAAACATGGCCTAATGAATGTATGACCTCCGTCCTCCTCATCACACAGGAATCTGTAACAGTGAAACATCTACTGAAAACAAGAGTCAGACACAGAATGATTCACCTCCAGCTAAGCTTGTACACACACTGGAAACCGCAGGCTGCTCTGTGATTTATTACAGACCCCTAAAACCCAACCACAAACCAGCTTCACCTTCTTTTCATTAAGCTAGCGAGCGCTAGCAACTGCAATAACAGCTAGCACTGCTTACATATGCTAACTTTTGCATGGATCCTGAACTTGTCCCGTGTGTGTGTGTGTGTGTGTGTGTGTGTGTGTGTGTGTGTGTGTGTGTGTGTGTGTGTGTGTGTGTGTGTGTTTTGAGAGTATGTGTGTTAATGATGTTGCTTGTGTGCTGACATTAGAGCCAGATGGAGCTCTGCTCAATGGCCTTGTATGGATATGGAGCTGCAGGCGAGACTTCTTTTTCCCTGCTTTTTATTTTTCTTCTGCCGTGTCACCCCCCACCTCTTACCACAAGTGCGTGCGTGTGTGTGTGTGCGCAGGTTTGAGTGGACCTGAACAATGAAAACAACAATATCTGTGTGCTTAGGTCTCTGTTATGTCGAGGGTGTGTGTTTGTGTGTGTGTTTTTAGAGCATGACCGCTAATGTGTATACGATGTTGATGCCTGCAGCCACCGCTTTAATTGTTTAAAGGTGTGTGTGTGTGTGTGTGTTTCTCCATCTGTATCTCTATTGATGTGTGTGTGTGCGTGTGCGTGCTCCACCTGACAGAAACATTATTATCTTGAGCATGAGGTCAGATCAGAGGGCAGAGGTCAGCAGCAGGTTAATGGGGGCAGAAAGGAAGCGTCTCAAACAGATTTGCCATGTGAAAAGTGAAGGTCTCTCACCCACCTCTCTCTCTCTCTCTCTCTCTCTCTCTCTCTCTCTCCTGTTACATGCAATGATGTGTTTGTATGTGTTGCAGTCTGTGTGTGTGTCTTTATATGTCTATAAGCCGCACGTTAAATTAAGCCTTTTCTATAAATGAGTAAAATGAGGTTGGCACAGGCTGCCGTCTCATTGGAGGAAGACAGAGAGAGAGACGGAGAGGGAGGGAGGGAGAGAGAACGGCTCCCTGCTGGCAATTAGCACAATTAGCGTTGGGATTCAGACCTTGTTAGCTTTTAGCTGCTGCTCAGGTGGAAAGATCACATCAGGTAATCATCCATGATAATCACCTGGGATCCTGTGTGTGTGTTTGTGTGTGCGCGTGTGTGTTCAGTGTAATGGATGGCGAGCGACGGCTGAGTCTCCACCCAAACGTGAAAGCAGAAAAACAAGAGGGTAGCATCTCTTCACACCAGGCGGAACCCGACTTTCCTCCTGACGTGTGTGCGTGTGTGTGTTTCAATGTGTGTGTGTGTGTTCGATGGAGTGGAGGGTTCGCTGAGTGACAGTTGGGTCTTTAACCAAATGAGAAGCCAGAAAAACAAACGGAAAGCCTCACTTTCCTCACTGCAGGCAGAAACTTTCTTCTTTTTGTGTGTGTGTGTGTGTGTGTGTGTGTGTGTGTGTGTGTGTGTGTGTGTGTATCGATGGAGAACGGCATTTTAATGAGTTTTTATGAAAATCTCTTGGTGCATCCAGAACTTCACTAATGAGGTTCAGTTTTTGGTTGAGCAGCCGCTCTGCTGTTGGTTCAGTTGGCTCATTATGGAGAATCAGACTGGAGCGTCAGTTAATTTGTGTTCACCAACACTGGGAACCAGTAATCTCATGTTAACATGATTAAGGTGATACAGCCAACTACGGCCCAGGCTTGGAGCACAGGAGGCTGGTGACCAACATCACTGTGTCCCCTGCCACAAACACGGACAAGACACCATCAACACACTTAAACAATTAAAAGAAACACTTCCATCCATCCAGGATGAGAATAGAGGAATCAGATTGATGTTTAGTGCAATTAAGTGTTTTTTGGAGATGCAGAGACAAAAAAATGAACTTACTTGTTCTTTTATTGTTAAAATTTGGTTGGAGATTCTACCAAAAGTCAGTGTAAAATAATATTTTGTTTGGATAGTGTTCACAGAAGTTGATCCAGGCGGGGAGCGGGCAGGTAGGTGCGGTGAGTCAGTGTTTACTTCAGGTGGTGGACTGGAGCTGGGCAGAGGTGGATGGAGGAGATGATCCTGAGGCACAAAGAGAATCGTATTAGTCATAGAGACGAGGCAAAGTCAGAGGCAGTAAAAGAACAGAGGCTAGTGAGTACAACACTCAGGCTACACTTAGGGAAAACGCATATGTTTTCATGCGGTTTGGCCTCTCATTTACACGCAAACAGAGTTTATTCATGGAACACAATCATTTTTAAAAACTCCGGCCAAAGTGGAGACTTCTGAAAACGGCGGCTATGTGTTGGCGTGTAAACAGGGTTAAACGTCGTTTTAGGTTCCGAAACGTCACAACATGCGACTGAAAATACTTAACGTCATGTGAGCGACCTATGTTTACACTCGCGCCCATTGGTCTGGCATAGTTTTGATGGCGCTCGATGGCGTATTTATCCGGGTTCATGTAAACAATAACATTTTTGAAAACAATGTTGTGTGCACGGTGTTATTTTTGAAAACAGTGGGGCCAAAATATCCGTTTTCCAAAATACCCTGCTACATGTAAACGTAGGCTCAAAGACTGGTGAGGAGATCTGGTAGATGAGTGAGGATTGGCTGTAGCTGTGGTGGCTGATTGGTGCTAGAAGCAGGCATAGGTGAGCTGAGATTGCAGGGAAATGCTAAGTCCAGAAGTATACACACACACACACACACACACACACACACACACAAGGGCAAACACAGAGAAACTGACATAGCACAGAGAGGTAGAGGAAACACAGGGAGGAGGAAGGAGGCTTCCTGACATTAATCGCTTGATGTATAAAATTGGAATTTTAAAGTCACTTTGAAGATTTAACATCTTCAAATAGCTTTTTTTGTCCAATCAACAGATGATATTCAGTTTGGAGTGACAGAAAACATTCTGTTTTAAATGTTTTTTGTGGATTTACACATGCATGTCACGCAATCAATGGCTAAATGAGGAAAAAAATTAATGACGTCATCAATGAATCAGCGAATCGCAGAACGGCTGACTGAGTAAACCTCTTGTCTGCAGGCTGTGTGGTTACCCTCCGTTTTACGATGAAAACGACTCCAAGCTGTTTGAACAGATCCTGAAAGCCGACTACGAGTTTGACGCACCGTACTGGGACGACATATCGGACTCAGGTAAGCCTTTGTCCTCCTCCTCCTCCTCCTCCATCTTCTACTTCCTTGACCATTTTCCATTCCTCCTCCTCCATCCACCATGTGGCACATATGGACCACACACCACCTCTCCGTCACAGCCTCTGATGTCATGTGCCTGGAATGAATGTATTTGAGAAAGTGTGTGTGTGTGCGCATGTGGGGGGAGGTGGGGGTGGCCATGCTGGTGGTGTATCAGTCACTACCACAGCTATGTGGGAAGCCTGGCAATAAAACCAGTTTGTGTTTCCTGGAAACCTGTTTGAGATTCCAGTCCAGTGTGTGTCTGTTTGTGTATTATTTAAGTGCTGGTAGGTAAAGCCTGGTGTTTCCAAAGAGTCTGCTTTCCTCTTTAGATACAGCAAATGGAAATGGTCCAAACCAGAGCAGGGCTGTCAAAACTGGCCAAAAATGACGTTTGAATATTCCCTCTAAAGAAACCACGAGGTTCAAACCATTCAAGTATCTGCTTTTGTACGTAACGTCCACAAGAGGAAAATCCAATACAGCATCAGACGTGGCTTGTGTTAATATAATCATCAATATGAAAGATCAACACACCTACACATTACAAAAGGAATAAATAAAACAATGTCCTCTACCATGTTGGTGCTTGACCTACATTTCATTTCCAGTGAATGAAAGTGACGCTGCAGCTCCCGTCGGTGCTCGTCCACATGTCCTCGAGTATCAGTGGACAAACGGGCGAAATTACAGTCACTTATTATCTGATTATGGACCCTATTTTCCTATGTTTTTGTGTCCAAGTGACTAATGGAGACAACAATTTTTGAATTTTTTTCAGTATTGAACAATATTGCAGCAGCCAGCAGCCACAAAACGTGCTGCAGGTTAATCCCCGCACAGCGTCAACGTACATCCACTGAAGGCGTTTGTTGTTGCCGCTGACAGACTCACGTTGTTATATGTGTCTGATGACATTATGGAAAGAATCCCAACTGAGATATATCACTCTCGTCAAAGCTACAAAAGCAAAGCGCAAAAACAGCAATTTTATCATCGTAAAACCCATTTCATTCAAACACGACTGAAACAAAATGAAATTCATCAAAAGAGGAGAGGAGCGAGAGGGGGGGCGGACATCAGAGAAGCGGTGAGAACCTTGTGTAGAGCTGGACTGTTTTCCACATCTTTAAGTATATTTAAACAGATTTTCTTGGTATTAAACAAAAAACATACATTTCCGGACAGCAGAAACTAATTTTCACAATCAAATATATGGACTTCTTTACAATTTGAATAGAAATTTGAATCTAGAACATAGGTTTAGAGCCCTAACCAAGAGTCTTTTACTGATTTCTGCTGTTTTATTCAACCCTCATAACGTCATTGCTTAGCTTTTCTGCAGACGCCAACAAAAAATGGCAGTCCATGCAGGTGGACATTTGCACAAGCACTTCAAACGGACTGAAATGTCCAAGATCGTCAGTGTTATTTATGTCACAGATTTCTTTTTTGTCCAAACTCAGTGATGTTTATGGCGTTTTTTTGATGTTTTTTTTCTTCCAGCCAAGGATTTTATCAGCAGTCTGATGGAAAAAGATCCGGCTAAGCGCTTCACCTGTGAACTGGCACTCAGACACCCCTGGTTAGAAACACACACAGAATGTCATACACAGGCTAACAAAAAGGCATCAAATCAATACAGATATTGATGTGCAGTCATAGGTGCTAACAGAGAATTTGTGTTTGTGTGTGTGTGTGTGTGTGTGTGTGTGTGTGTGTGTGTGTGTGTGTGTGTGTGTGTGTGTGTGTGTGTGTACATATTAGGATCGCCGGGGATACAGCACTCTGCAAGAACATCCATGAGTCAGTCAGCCGACAGATCAGGAAGAACTTCGCCAAGAGCAAATGGAGGGTAAATGTTGTTTACTGCAGTTTATATTTGGTGGTTTTGGCTCTAATGCAGGAAACTTTTGGATTACTCCAATACGACTCCTCGAACGATGGTCTGTGTTTTTAGAGCCTGGACTCTGTAGAGTAATGCGAAGGCTTGAGACAACTTATTCTTTCTCTAAGAGCTGCTCTTCACACAGGACGTCACCCTCAGCTCTAGGTGCTAATAGCACAGTGTCATACTTTAGCCTCAGATGTTTTTAATGGAAGATAAACTGCAACAGAAGACCAGATCATGGTATCTTTGCACTCTTGGCAGCTCATTGAAAACAGATTCTGCTCTGTAACTTCAAAGTCCCTATGAAATGAAACATTGCTTTTTTTGATCTTTACATCATTTCGTTTAAAGAAATCCCCGATACGGGTTTACGACACTGCGTGTAAAAGTCTGGAATTTGAGTTACTAATTTCCAGGTCTGGATAAGTATGGAAAAAAAGAGGATGGAATTTTTTTAGTATTTGTATGTAGTTTGGGCCAATATCCTAATCCTGCATTAAGCCATCATTTTAAGGCACAAACGCTGCTGTTACGGTACCTGACAGAGGCCAGGCAGTCCTGCACCTGCAGTGAAGTTGGCTGCTGCAATGAACCCGTACCTCATTAAAAAAGCTCCAACTGTTAGCGGAGAAAGCAACCGAAACCCTGGGCCGTCACCAACGGCACCCCCAGAAAATAAGATGGCAAAGAAAGGTGCCGCTTCTGCAATTGGATTTTTGGTGAATAAGATCTCACCCAGCCAAACGTGCTGTAGCTGGACAGCTAAAAGGTGACTGTTAAAAGAATTCAGCTCACAATCAACAAGCAAGCATCATCAGTTTGCTTATGGTAACATTCACGCTAAGTCCAGAGGCTTTAAAATACCTTTGGTCTGGCACATTGGCTAACACCGTCAGCAGCTAGCTAGCGTTAATATTACAGCCTTCTTGTTGGTCTTGCAGTCTGGCGGCTGGATGGGACGTTAATGTTACGGAGCTCAATGCAAAAGTGAAGTTCTACAACATCTCTTTTCAGTGTGCTAACCAGTGCTGGACAGTCGAGTCTCTAATTTTATTTCATTCACGTCAGCAGGGCTAAATTTGGGTATGACACAAAGCACGCTAAAAATTTTTCAACTGCAGTTATTTTTAGAACTGCGTCAATAAAGAAGGAATTCGACACTGATTTTGGCTCTTTTGACAGCACTTGTAGCTGCTAGCCTGTAATGTTGTGAGACAGCTGAGGCTGTGACACACAGCATCAGACCCACAGCGATGAAGTCATCGAAGTTAGACTGGTTTTGACTTGCAGGAGATCTGATAATGAGATCTTCCTCCCAGCCAGAACTTTTGCTAAATCTAATTAGATTAAGCCCATTAAATATTGTCGTGTTCTGATGATCATTGTCTTATACTGCCATCTAGTGGTGTATGCTGAAGACTTTTCCTAAATAAAATCATAGTTGTTGAAAGCAACTTTATGCACTAATTACCAAATGCCCAACTTAGTTTGAAAGGAGATGCGGCAAAATCTTTGAATTGCATATGTACATAGTGTAAAAAATAACCAAGCTTTTCTGAACATTTGTGAGTTAAGCAGTGATGCTTCATGGCTGCATTCGTCATCGTTTCCATGGTTTGGTGTTAATTGATTTGTATGAGCTAAAGAAGTAGCAACAATAATGTGCCAATTATTTGGCAACATAATAGCATAATTAGTGATAATGTAGCACACGTGTTAGCAGTTTTTAAAACCCTTTATTTACAGGATAAATGTTCATTCATTCATTTGGTTTATACCCCTCACTGTTCTGTCACACCAAAATATCCTATTTTCCCAAGAGACACAGAATCTAATATAAACAAGATGCTATTAAAATGCTGTTTACACAGATATTTGGGCAAAGTCAGACCTCCCTGTGTCCTCTCTCCAGCAAGCGTTCAATGCCACCGCTGTGGTCCGGCACATGAGGCGGCTGCAGCTTGGCAGCAGCATGGGGAGCAGCATGGACGCCTCCAACCCGCCGACCAGGCCGAGCCAGACACAGAAGCCGGCCCAGGCGGGCCAGAACCAGCCAGCTCAGAGCCCGAACACCGGCCAGGCGGCGCAGAGCCAGAGCACCACCACGGCCGCCAGCAAAGCCTCATCCATAGACAACAACATAGCAGCTCCTCGCAAGGAATGTGAGTATGAGTCAGTGACACTTTTCACATTAGCCTAATTACCTAGCTAGCTACAGTTTTAGCTGGTAAAAGTAAAGGTAAAGGGGGGCATACGCAGCTTAGCTGGGGGTCAGTTACAGGATTAGAAAAGCCATGTACTGACTCTCCCCTCGCAGGTGTAGCTGCACCGGTCACACCCTGCAGCCTGGCGTCTGCAGCTTCTTCTCCCGCCGCCGGGGCAGAGCTGAACCGGCCACATCCCTCAGCAGTTCCCGCCCCAGTGCTCACAGAGACCAAGTGACGCCAGGTCCCGCGGGGAACCAGCTGGGAGGCCACAGCGCTGTGAGGCAGAGAGACGGAAAGAGATGGAGGACGAAAGGAGAGGAAGAGGATGCCCCTTCTTCTTCTTCCCTCCCTCTCCTCACTGCATTTCCACTTGGATGCGCCCCCCCAGCCAGTTCCCCGCCCTGCTCCCGAGAGAGCAGAGGACTTGACCTCCACCCCACCGATTCAAGCCACACAGCGCCATACCGTACACCCACCACCCACCCACCAGGACGCCGCGTCGGATCCCTGCTGCCACAGCAACAGCACGGCCACTGACTCCCACTGAGGGTGTTTGCACGGCCTGCGGTGATTGGTTGCTGTTTCATGATGAATAGGTGTCTGCTGCTGCAAGCTTAAGCAGTAATTGGTGGTTCACGGTGGGGCCGGTGGTATCGTATTATTCAATGTCAGTCCACATCAGCTTCCCTCTTGAATCTGGTCTTTCCTGCGCCACTTTATTCAGCTTTTTTCCAAATTAGGTTTGACTGTTGGCAACTGGATTGTTTTATTGTTTATTATTACTGTTAATTTTAAAGGTGGTATGTGTAACTTCTGAAAAGCAAACGTCATTGTCAAATTGATCGTGCTACTTTGGTATAATTACTGTAAATAGATAAGACCATGGCCAAGACGATTGGTCGCCTCTACCTCACACTAATTAACAGCTGTTCTTTACATTAAGACCCCATTTCCCACAACCCCCTTGTTTCTTCTATCAAAATCTTTGAATGCTTTGGCTCTGTTTGCTCTGGAATAGCAGCACCTTCTTCCTGTTTCGTGCCATAAAGCAATCCAGCAGATTTCTCCCCAAATCTGACCTGGGGACTGCTTGAATGCAGAGTAGAGGCTCATACAGACGGTCTTCTTCATGATGACCTGATTCGTTTACACTAATTTTACGATTGTAGCCACCTGATGTGACAATGATTTATTCATGTAAAATCGCTACGTATAGCACCTTTAAGACATTTTCTATGTCCTTATGGGCTTGTTTGTTTGTTTGTTTGTGCTTTAAGAAGTGCTTTAAAAGTACCATACGACTGTTGAGCTATGAAAACATGAGTAAGCGCTTATGTATTTTGCACAGAGAGGGTCAGATGTTTCCACTTGTGTTTATCAGAGAGTTGAGATTGTAAACCTTTATTTAACATAAAAAAAGCCCAGAGTGGATGTCAGAGCATTGTACAACGTTTGTTTATTGTCTGAAAGATTCTGATTTGTTTATTGTTTTCTTACTTTGTAAGATTTTTATAAGAATCACCCTTTAAGGGACACACATACAGGTTATTATGAAACACACAGCAGGTTTAGAGTAGGATAGAGAGGTATTTACAGGAAAACTGCCTCCAGTTGAGAATGTTAGTGACTCCATGATAGCTTGCCCTTTGAGTTCCCAAGCTAAGCAGCCACAAGCAGCGCAGCGCTGATCTCTGAGATACCTAACTGCCTCTCACGTGGATATTCGGCCTGTGTGGCCACAAAATCCAAGATGGAGAAGCTGCTACCTGCTACTGTTCCTCCCCCCTCGAAAAAAGCCATGATCACACCTTTTTGCATCGTCAAGCTGCGCCCAGCTCAGAAGTGCTCAGGGAAAACTGCAGCTGCACTGTGAGCTGGCCAATACTAAAAGACTTCCTGGTTTAGGTTTTCCTGTCAGTGTTTTTGGTCCCTGCGTCGTGGCATCACAGTTAATGATCCAGGGCTTAAGATATTAGCCGTGTTTTTACTGCAGTGTTTTAGTGGCTCGTGATGTAAAGTGTTAGTGTTACCTGAAGCAAACGGGAAAAAGGATTTTCTGCATCACCAACTGAACGCGTGAGGGTTCCTGTGGCATAAAACCATGCATACATGTAACCACACAGCTTCGTTCAGTGGCACAGCTCAGCGAGTTTCCTGCTGAGAATCTATATCACTCATAGAGAGTATCGCCAGGAAGAGAATCTGTGAAAAGGTGGCGCTTTTTATTGTTGATTTAGATCCAAAATTGAAACCTCTTAAGGCCCAATATACAGCAGTTGAGGACAGAACCGCCGATTATCCAATGACCCGACCCAGATCCAAAGCCTGGTTTGCAAAGCTCTGTTCTCACAATTAGTGAAATGTTCCAGCACTGGCAAATTTTAATCAATAGTCTTGAGTTCAGAATGATAGTTTAGTGTGACACCCTGATGGAGTCCTTTCAGAGAGCAGCGTTGGGTGCTCACTGACACATATCAGACAGCCATCAGATGCAATTCTGCTGATCCCTTTATTGTGAATCGTTGCCAAAGGCCAGTGCTAGACATGAAGACAGTTGGGTTCATTGTGCTTGATGAATTAGAACAGAACTAGTCAGATATGAAGCTGTTTGAGTGAACTAAAATTAAGGGCTGAACTTCAGCTGCAAATGAATATGGAGAGACGTTTTCTGACCTTTGGTCCCTTCCTAATCTTACATTTTTTTTATTATCTGCACAGAATGGTGCTCAAAAGCATCTGCACATTATTCATAGTACTTGTTTTGATCTGTTTGGCATGTCAGAGGAGTGTGAGACCCCAGCTGGATGGAAGTCAAAGATGGGTATGAATGACAGTAAATCAACTCTCACCCAAGCTTTGTGGAATTCACTCTTGGCTCGTTGTGTTTTTGTGTGTATTGAGCTCCACCTGTTTGGCACTGAAGTCGACTAAAAGGCTATACATTTCTGGATGCTATCCAGTTAAAATCTCTGCATTCATCCTCTCTGTTCTTTAAGAGCACAACTTCCTTCCTTCTGTAACCTCTGCACTGTTCTTTGCCACTGCAACAGTGTCCTAGCCTGCTTCTCAATACTTTACTACCCTATCTTTAGCCCTAAGCTGAAGTAAATCTTCAAAATGAGTCACAAATACATAGTTACGCTACTTCACAGAAGGAAAAAGTGCATTTTTGGGGACTATTTTCAGCGGTGGATTAACACACATACGTTGCACTGGTGCGCATGTGCAGCAGCCCAGCGCCATAGGTGATGGCTCAAAATAACAGTGCCTGTGTTCATGCTAATGACGCGGGAGTTGTCCTTTAACACAACACCTCGTTCCCTCCAGTCGTTCCTGTGTATGAGCTGCAAACACATACACACACACACACCAGATCTGCTGCACTGATGTTCAAGCGCTGAAGCAGAAATTGTGAAACGTGCATATGTGGTAACAACACTGACACGGTTGTTGATTTGACTGAAAACACTGTCAGTTACTTTATGCATGTTGTTCTAGCAACTAATCCAGTCATAATAGTTTTAGTTCAATAATAGAGTTAGGTGTGTAAGAAAAGGCCCGTTAGCCTGATTTATTTTGTTGTTTCAAATGTGCTGTTGTAGAGAAAGCGTACTTTTTAGTGTTTCTTACTGAATTACAACACCCATGTGTCTCGTGCTGCATGGCTTCACAGTTCACCTTTCGGACAGATATATTCAGTTTTTTACAGCAGGGTCTTGTGTTACATTTTTCTCTCCTCACCAAACTCTCAAGTCAATCCACGCAATTATCTATGTGTTAGCTGAGGGGAACTTTCAACCATGTAAGGGCTTTATTCCAATGATCACCTTAATCTAAGTACTCACTGTAACCATGTATACATACCCATTGATTGCTATGCATTTTTTAACATTTTTTAAGCGTGTCGTCAATGCTTTTCCTTGGAAGTGGGATCAGGAAGCAAAGGAAACAACATCAGCAGGTGTAGTTTGAAAGATCTTAGACAATTTGAATCATTTAACTTGTAATTGTTGTTATTATTATTATCGAATGAGCTGCAGGGGAGAAGCAGGGCACCAGGTTTGGATCGCCAGCCAACACTGCGAGAATGTTTCATTAAATGTGATGTCGTCCACTTCAGTCTGGACGTTTACGAATGTATTGTGAGGCAGGCAGAGGGTTCGGGTTCATGCTGCTCAGTGGTTTTATGTCTGCTGTTCAACAAAAAAAAAAAAAAAAAGATCTGAATGACTCTTTCTGCGTTAAAGATGCTACTGTAAATAGACTGTGAATACGAATGATCATTTTCAAGATAATATTTACAAATGTTTTGCTGTTCGAGCACGTGAGAGTGAATGAGTGAGCGAGTGCGTGTCGAGGGAAGTTGATTGTATTCTCTATGGAATGTTTAATGTAAAAAAAACAACAAAAAACTGAAATCCCCTTTACTCCTGACTGCAGTTTGCTTTCATATACTGTCCAGCACTGTGAGACTGCAGAGCCACACAGTGCAGTTTAATGCCATCAGTGTTCCACCACCACTTCAGCGTCAGTCCAACTCCAATTGAAAGCATCGTTTACTGAACTCAGGCTTACGTTTTTTGCCATTCTAAAGGAAGAAATCCAAAGCTGTGACCGACTCAGAGACACACTGTTGAGGACGAGGGGCGGCTGCGACCCACTCTCGTCCGCCCCCCCTGAGCTCACACTCCTCGGACTTTTTTTTTAACCAAGACGCCGCAGAAGTGCAACGTCACAAAAGATGAAAACACAAGCATGTTGGAAAAAAAGTGCTTCAAGAATTCAATTTCACCATGAGTGTTTGCATAATCTTATATGCCCTTGTATGATGTTAGTATCTCTATGTACAGACATGCACAGGTCGAGATGCCTGAGCCACAAAAAGATGAGTTTACTCAAGAGTTTCAGTACTACACACAGTTTTGAGAGGCAGAAATAATCTCATTGGTTATTGCAACCCAGCTAGAAGCCATTTTTTAAGCTCCATGTTACATCAGACCAACAAGAAAAAGAACGAGTTGATTTCTTTTGGCCGGTGGTCGTCAATTTATCTGCAATTCAGACTGGCCAAAATAGCTTCAAAGCTAGCACCGTTCCTGAGGCAAATGTTACAAAAAGTGGTAAGAATTCAAATGAAAAAATATAAAGACTGAAGACTCTTGCTTTTCATTCTTTCATGACCTTGAAATTTACTACATAAGCTTACCTAGTTAGCATTAGCCTTATAATGAAGGCTTGAAATTAAGCTAGCTAACTTAGCTAGCTTCATATAGCTAAATTTTAGGGCAGTTTTTACTTGATTGTTTTTATCCCAAAAGGACAAAAGCCAAGGAGGTCAAGCACATGGCTAATGGCTGTATTTTATGTAGTATTTTATTTATTTAGGCTACTTTGTGTGAAAGTAATGCTTAATTTTACACAAAAATATATTTGCTATATCTTCTCTATTTGTTGCTCTATGCTCATTGGACTTATCCAACTAGACAAGGACGTATATTTACTCATAATGTGAGTGTTTGAATTGTTGGCAAATGCTTTAGGAGCCACAACATTAGCATTGTTTCATGGACTGAATGAGTTGCTAGCTTTTCATTAGTATCAGTAAATGTATTGCGCAGCTGTGTTTAAGTCTAGCCCATGTTTGTCCCTTATTGCTACCCTTAAGATCTGTCTCAGTTAATGAGAGCAGCTCTGCCTCTGAGAATTGTTCGTGGGGCTGAAACTTTACATGAGCTTCTTTTTTGGACCCAGTGTCTCCCTGTGGCTGTCCTTGTCCAGAGCCTGCTGAGTTAGCTGGCTGTATTGTATTTACTCTCTGCATGTGACCACAACAAACTCCCATCCTGTGCACCGTCGTCACACCGACGACACACTCATGTCTCAGAGCAGGCACTGCCTGCCGCACTTATTGTGCTGTGATGATGATGATGATGACTTTCTGTTAATGGGGCTTGTATATCAGATGCCTTCGACAATCATGTGCACATATCAGAGTTACCATGATGACACAGGCCAGAGCGACTGATTGTGTTTCGTTTGTGTTTCTCCTGGAATAAATCCTGAATGATCGGAATATAACTTGTGTTTTTGTCTGTGTTCAATGGTGTCTATGTCTGGCAGAATAAGATAGGGCTGGTTTATCAGTACTACTCCTCAGAATTAGCACTACATTTCCGACAAATGTAAACCCATGTGTGCATGTCTGTGTGTTTGCGCTTAATATTTCAACACTTGCAAATTCCAGGATCCATGCATGCGGATGTAAAGCAGACACCAGACACTCTCAACCACTTCTACTGACATTTAGCCTATTTATACCTATATATATATATGTGTGTGCTGTAGAGCATATGTTTAGCAGACAGAAGACAGATGTTGCAAACACATGAGGCACATGTTGGAATACATTATGACGGCTATAGCATTAAAAACATGTTGTCTGCAGATGTTACTTCCTCATATGAAAGTATGTTCAGCCTGCATGGATTCTCCTTTGGGTTTTCACTCTAGTATCCTCACTTAAACGATTGTGCAGTTGCAACAAAGGGTTCAGAAGGAGTTCAGATAAAAGCACGTTTACAGGCTTGAGGAGGCTGGAGACTGCTGAGCATTTTTGCAATATCAGGGCTTTTCTGCGACAGCAGTTTCTAAGCTTTGTTGACCGTTCACAGCTGCCCAGCGCCAGAGAGGATGGTTCTTTGATAAGGTATTGGCTGAAATCAGTAAACCAATTAATGGTGCTTTTACTTTAAAGATATATTTCAACATATGTGCACTTTTGGAAGGTGTAGATATGCTACCAAGGCCACGCTCCCGTTTGGGGAGAAGACTGGCACTTAAACATATGTTGATGTGAGAAGCTACTGTGAAACTACGAGCAATCGTTCAGCACGAAGGATACATGAATATTCACTGCCAGTGTTGTAAATAATGAAAGATGCTGGTGACAGTTGCTGCTGATGGATAGTTCAGCTGCTGGAGTACAGTCATTCGGTATTGCTGCATCAGTAAACACGACATCAGCCTCATTAAGATCCATTCAAATTCAGTTCAAATATTTAAAGCTGTCCAGATAATCCAGAAATGTTTCTCCATTGTGTTGGGTCTTTGATCCACTTGGACAGGGGAAGACTTGAAGGGGTACGACAGCTACCTGACTCACCTTAATTTACCAATCTACCTCCTGCTAATTGTGCATGTATGCATGCGCCAATGCATGCAGGAACATTAAATGTTAGCTTGTGCATACAATATTGATCTAGATCATTTATGTGCATTTGCTGTCTTGAACACACCCCATTCCTCCTGCCAACAAATTCCTTGAATTACTCATTGACAATGCCACAGTTAGCACTGTCATTGTGATTATGTTAGCAGTGCCGCCTCACAGCACCGCTAATATTGCTGGAGACACAATAACAGCAAACCATGACTGTTTAGTTTTCCATCTTGATGTATCTGGTGCCTGGTGGGGTTCTCAACTCTCAACACTCCAGCAGACACAGCCTCACTTAATATTACACTGCAGTAAATATGTGTCTGTTTGTTCTATTGCCTCTAAACATGACTGAAGACAGAAGGAACCCATTAGTGTGAGGTGATACATCCACGAGACAGAAAAGCTGCCAGCTTCTTCCTGCTCTTGTCAGCACTGTCGTTAATAAGCTAACATTGCTCATGTTTGAAAGCAAGCTCATTTTGGAGATCATTTTTAAATTATCCTCTGCTGAAGTGAGTGCAGCGTGGCGTGAGATGATTGCCTGAAGGTTCGTATTTGCTCATCACAGATGGTTGTGTTAATATTGGTCCGTTATTAACAGAGTTTGACCAGGCGGAGCTTCCTGTGGTTCAAGTCATCACACTTCCTCTGTTTTTCCCTCCATCTCGGTTGGACATTTTCCTCTTGAATATCTATATTGGTTCAGTACAGAGGACACACACACATACACAGATTGAATGCCTTGGCCCATTCAAAATTATTCATCCCTCTCACACACCCACACTAAAGCACTGAAATGAAAATTGGGAAATAAAAGTGTTTAATATCCCTTTGACACTCATGCCCAATAACATGCACACACACACACACACACACAGCAAAGCAGCAGAATTGAATTTCCACTAAATCAAAATTACCCGTCAGACACACACATACAAACACCGCTTGTTGACTTTGGCTGTCAAGCTTTAAGTGTGTTTGTGCTCAGAGTCACTGATCTCTCCGCTTCTTAAACTGATTTCTCCTCATCTTTAATTCAGGGCTTAACCCTCCCTTCCCCTGTCTCCCATCCTCTTCTCCAGTCTTCTGTCGCTGCAGGGTCCTCCCCTGCAGAGACATGTTGTTTTGTCCTTTGCCAAGCAGCATATGTATATTCCATAAAACTAATTACAGGCAGATCATCTGAAAAAGTGAGATAGCGTGCAGTCTCACAGGAAATAGAGGTGGGATCATGGCATGCTGGGGAATTTGAAGTGTGCAAAGACCATCCGTGTCATTTGGATAGATAGCAGGGGATCCTGTAATGTTTCCATCCACTGTCCCACTGCAAGCAGGTAGTAAGCTTAAAACTATATGACAGTAGCACAACAACACCAGTAATGACCTCAAGAGTAATTTTTACTTTGAAGGGAAACAGCTTTGGGACAAAATTATGCTCTTTTAAATGCAACTCTCAACATCCTCTCAACCCTAAGGAGGAGATCTGATACATGAATGCAGGCCCAGAGTGTCTAAAGTGTCCATGGTGCACCATTAGCAAGCTGGCGTACTAGCAACCAAAGCGATGTTCTGTTCGCCTGAGTGGCTGTCTGTTTACTGTACAGTGTTATGGCCAAGCATTTGTTGGATGTCCTTGAGTTTTGAATGACCGTGATGTGAGAATCAAGCAGCGAAAAAGGTAAAAACTCATGGACACTTGTTGGACAAGCATAGTTCAGGAAGAGCACTCAAGCCACTCTGATTAGCATCACCTGTCTCATTCATGTTTCATTAGGTGATCGGCTACCAGCTGAGCAGTAATGTCCACTTGTAGGTCTATGTGCTAAACATTCGGTATTGTTGATTTATCTACCATTTAATGTTCACACGTCAACATTCCTTATATATATTCCATGTGCATTTATTAATGGGGGGTTAGGTTTTCCATCAGAATCTTTTTTGCTGCTCACATTCTTGAGAGCTCCTCCCAAACTGAACTGCATTTGGCAGCCATATGAGAGTAAAACACAGTGCAAAGGGTTCTAAAACCACCCTTAATGTCAATGGGAGCTACGTGATCAAGCTTTCAAAGAAAGATGTTTAAAGCCGCTATGTAAAGAATTCTAAAAGCTCAACATTGGTGACCCCCAGGTTGCATATAAAAAAAGCAACATTTAACCTGAAACTTCATGTTCATGTTTAGTTGCTGCAGGGCTAACAAATGCATGAAGTACCTCCAGTACCTGTGTTATCTGGATGTTGACTATGCGACGCCTTGTTTATACTCCTTTTATCATTTCAGCATCTCAGTCACCAACCGCAGGTCATCAAACAGCACCTCGCCATCGCCGCTTCATCATGAGCTTCTGATTATGTTTGTGCCACAAGAGAGAAACTGCAATTTAGCTTTTGATGAACACATCGCTGCCGCTCCCTCTCCATCTGCCCTGCCTCTCGTGTTGTCATCTTTTGGTGATTTGATGTTTTCGATGCATTCGCTGCGGTCCCATGATGTGACGGCTGCTCGCCTCCCTCCAGAGCTTTTGGTTGTCCAGACTGAATTAGAGGAATATTTCAGGGACTTCCTGCTGTTCAGAACATTGCTGCCCACACAAACACATTCCAGTCACTTGATGGACCAGACACACACACACACACACACACACACAGCGGCATGTTTCCAACACTTTTGGGGACCATTAATTTCCTGGACACTTAACCATAACCACTACTTACCTAATTCTAACTCTTGCTCTCACCTTACATGCTGTAGGGCTTAACTGAACCGCTGAGTGTGTGTGGCTGTTAGTTTGTTTGTTTGCTTTTTACACCAGTGACCCAGATGTTAATATCCTACTTCGAAACACTGTCACGTTCACATGGATGTTCATCCAAATCAAATTTTATATGCAGAAAAACACTCAAACACAAAAATGTCCACATACAAGCTGATGTTCCAGACTTTAAAAACTCAAATTCAGAACAAAACCTCAAACATCTTCTCATTCTCAGTTACACCACTCTCTGCCCACAATTTCAGTTGTAGAAATAGCTGATAAATCACATCAGAAAATGAAATGTAACTCCTCTTACTGCGTCATTAGGCTGTGATTACATAAAAGGCATTTTTGAATGTGTCTTTTCTTTGTTCACAAAACGCTGCAAAAATTAAAAGACTAAAAAGGTCTTTCAATTACTTAAAGCTGCTACTGTGAATACTTTTATACTAACAGTGGCTCAAATTACTATGTGTACTGTGGAAGGGGTCGCTCATAGTGATGAATTATCCACTGACTGTGCAGTTCTGCTGAGCTCTACAGAGTATTTGGCTGTTTTCAGCTCATTGTTTAGTTTTTTTGTTTTTGGCCTGCAATGTTAAGGTTTGATTCAGTGTAATTGCCCTCATCAGCATTGTTTCCATTTGCAGCAGGCAGCTTTTTTCTGGACTGAAAAACTCTAATAAAGCCACTGTACAGCACAAGTGCCAAACGGCAGAGTGACAAACTAGCCAATGAACATAGTGGAGCATTTAGCAGGTGGCTAACTTCTCATGAATGTTAATGTTGCCTTGTGCTTTCTGGATGCATAAATCAACTGTCTGCTAACAAAAGCTATAAGCTAACTCAACCCGCAACGTGTGACACTGTAATGAGGATTTCTGTCAAAAAAAGCCAAAATAACCCCAATGACATCACTTAGGTTATTTTTAAGACTTGCCAAAGTGCCACAAGAGATATTACACAACTGTTTTCACAGCCTGACTCATACTCCTGCCTGATTTATACACTGACCTCAGCTAAATTCCTAGTGCTCATCATCTTGTTCCAACATAAACAGACCAATATATTACTTTTTTTCCCATCTTTTTGCTTTAAAACATTTTACTTCAGGTTGGGTGTCAAGACCGAATAATGCATGACTCTTCAGGCTCCTGTGCTATGTGTTGGGGCAAAAACATGTCCTATGTGACCACAGCCTGAGAGGAGCTCTGAGCGGCAGGCGCAGTGTTTAAGTAGTGCTCCACTTCATCGAGAAAATAAATGTTTGACTCTTAATTCACTTTTTGTCAGATGACCGCGAACGGTACTGACCATCACTCTTGTATTGTAACAAAAGAGGGGTTACAAAAGAGAGAAAGACTAGTTTATTTACAAGAAAACTATGGAGATTATTACTTTAAACGTGTGTTTACTCATATGTGATCGTTGCTATTTGTCTGTCCCTTACATAGAGGCCGCCCAGCAGTCTCTCGCTCTCCACAGCCAGTTTTCAGTCCAGGTGGGTGGCAGTTTGGGGCGTGTGGGATTAGTTAAAGTTGCATTCGCTGGCGCTTCCCTGTGCTTGCGTAGCGCCCGGGTGGAGGCTCCTCCTGTGTGATCGCGTTGAGGTGATGCCCTGCCCTCCACTCTGCAGCCTTCAGCTTCTCTTGCAACCCCTGCGCCTCCTGCTCGGCCTTGCGCGCAGCCTTGCGGGCGTTCCTCAAGGAGCGCTTCACCTTGCGGACACGCTCCTTCAGCTGCCGGTTCCTCCTCTCCGCCGCGGCCAGGCGGTCCTGCAGCTTGCGGCCTCGCTCCTCCTCCTCGAACAACGCGGCCTGCACTGAGGAGCACAGCAGCTGGAGAAAGGAGGAGAGCAAAAGTGAATTAACACAGTACATGGAGGGCTGTTTTCTTAACGGGCAAACCAGAGTGTTGTAAACCACCAGTTGCCATCCAGTCAGCTGGTTGTACAGTGTGGGAGCACTGGTGATGTGATTTTCCCAGCAGCCTCTCTGAGAAAGTGCTTTTTTTCCTTTGATCTCCACTCTGCTATTATTTCTCCCTCACTCATGTTTTTCTTCTCCTCTGCAAAGTCCATCACACTTGGAAGGAGGGAGGATGGGGAAATAAAGTCGAGGTCCTGACCCTCGTCTGTTACATTTATCCACACAGGCTCCCTGCTACCAGCGCACAAACACGACAAGACGACGTATGCTGTTTATGTGTGTCTGTGTAACATAAATGTTTCACCCCTAGGACCTCCCACCCCTCCCTGACAATGCGAAGGTCACGGACTTTGATGTTTCAGGGGCCCTGATTTTCCATCTCGTTGGTAGACCAGAGCTGACCTGGGGCAGCAGGGTTAACAGGGGTGAGTGCTCTCGTAGACACAGTGGGGAATGCATGTGTGTTCAAGTACGCCTGCACTTTGTCAGGAGAACAAACAAACCTGAAAAAATCTATAAAACTCCATCATGGAGACCACGTTGTTATCTCAGTTGAACTGAATGCTAATCGGCCTCCTGTGTTCCATTAACACGTTGCTAATAAATACAACAGAGTCCACTGCGCCTGGATCACCAGAGGTTGTGTGTGTGTGTCACTGAAACATGAGTTTTTATGACATCCCAGGTCAAAAGGAGTATAATTTAGTGTATTAGAAATACAATTTAAGTATAGAAAAGTCAGTATACTGTGTACTTGTAATGACTTCACTTCACTTTAAGTATATTTAAGCTTAAGCTTAAGCAAGTGTGTTTTGAATGCTCATGAATCCTGATTTTCACTGGTAATTAAGTTTGTAAAAAATTGCAGTGTACGATTTACACTTCAAGTATACTCAAATGGTACTCAAAGAGTACTTGAGTAGACTTAAGTATACTTAAAGGTGACAAAAAATACTGTGTACATTCTTAAAAAATTATAATTTAAGTCCAGTATTTTTTCACCTGGGTTACTGTCCACCTGTGTTGGTGTTTGTGTCCATCATGGACATGATGGACACAAACACATTCACATCCAGCAGCTGGTCTAAGTGACAGTGAACCAGGCTGTTTTCCCCTGTTTTCAGTTTTATATTAAACTAAACAACTGCTGGATTTAGCTCAACAGTTAATGCAAAGCCAGGACAGTGGTATCAATGCACTTTGCAAGGAAGTGAAGTGTATCTACCACAATGTTGAACTGTGATAGATGTGAGTTTAAAGCTGCTTGAATGACAGATGTCTCAGCTCAGATGCCGCTTTCAGTCACTGATCTACATGCTAGCTTTCAACCTAAGCTCCATGTTGGCTTCACAGAGTTCCCTAAACTGTAATTTTCTGGCATCAGTGGGAATGGAGATCAGTGGTTTTTACCAAACACACCTTCAAATTCGTCTTTATATTAAATGACTGATTTGAATATTTGAATATATCAATAAGTAAAATGTACTTTTGACTCTGAAACAATGTCATTCCTCTGTGCAAGAAGAGAAAACTTATCATCTGAGGGACTTTGCACATTGAACTTAATTTCACTTTCCTGAGTAATTTTGCACATTCAGCATTAAACTGCACTGCCAGCTTTATCTTATCTTAATTCTTATCTATTATTGTTTTCTTTCTTCTGTCTTTTCATTTTTTTTTCTTTGCAATTGAGGTGAACTGACCCTTTAAGGAAAGCCTCTTTCTTCCCATTTCTCAAAACAAAAGTCAAATCCACATTACGTAACATTGGTACATTTTTGTTACAGTGTGAACCCTCTCTCATTCTCATAGGAAGCCTCTCAGTGGGATGCCCCAAACACACACATGGACACACAAACGCACAACACCTGTCAAAACATCCGGCGTCACCTGCCTGCTGTTCAGCATCATCTGTATAAACAGTATTTAGAGGACATGTGAAGACACATGCATGTACAAAATGTCCTCGGATTCAAGTGAGGACCTTCAGTTTGAACACAGAAGGTCTCTTTGTCCAAAGCTGCAGGCTGTTTACATTTAGGAGGAGAATCGTCATTTGTAAAAATCCAGTTAAATGCTTTTAACGCTGTATTAAACAATATTCTGTCACTGGAATAAAACGACTGCATGTAAAATGAAAGAAGTCACAGATGATTATCCCTCAGCTCTATGACGCATTTTAGCATCTTTCAGCTCACTGTTTTGGCTTTAGGGGCAGCAAATCTGCTGCTTTGGTTGAGTCTCGTGGCTCTCATTGTCATTTCCAGCCTCAGCAGAAAGTTGTTTCTGTTCGAAAGTTCGAAAAAACCCGCTGTACGCTACCTGCTGAGCACCACACAGTTAGCGACCAACTGGTGAACATGGTGCCATTTAGCAGTTTAAGTATTTCCCTCAGGAGTTGCTGGAGACCAAAAACAGAGCTTAAAGGAGAGTGAATAACAGACTTCAATTTGTCAGATGGTCAGAAACATGATTTCAAATGAATGCTAATGTTATTCTGCAATTCAACTTCCTCATGACAACAGCTTCAGTATCACTGAGGATGGTTTTAATACTTCTGACTGTTGGGACTGACACTCAGACTCAGAACCGTCCGCATTTACGTGAATTCATCAACAGATTGATGAAGACAGAATGAATGAAGACGGAATGAAGGGTAGAGATGTGTCTTTGTGTGTCCAGCCTGACCTGACTGCTCATTTATTTCTGCAGACTCTCCCTCTTTCTAACTTTGTACAAGAACTCAGCATGAGTCCCCCCAACTACCACACACACACACACACACACACACACACACATACATTTAGTGTCTTTAGAGCTTCCCTATTGACGTCAAAGAGACTTTGTCTTGTGTGTGTGTGTGGTGAGCATGGAAACGGATGGTTAGAAGACAGAGACAGTAAGACAGAAAGAGACAGTGAGAGGTGAAGAGGTAAAAGGAACAACAGGGAGGCCAAGAAAGAAAGAAAAACAAAGATGAGACAGAGAAAGTGGGAGACACAGAAAGGACACACACATCCTGAGCTTTAACATCTGAGTGAAAAAGACAAACTGTGTTGTCCTCCTTTCATCCCACTAAGCGTCCACATAAAATGTTAATGAGAGTCAAAGAACTTGTTAAAGGTGTTTACATGACAGTTACAGCCAGAGTGCTCCCTCGCTGAGGTTACATTATGGAGCGCATGTACGTGTAGAAATGTGCTGATTAAGAAGTATGTGGGGAATTTGTCTTTATCATAACGTGACCTATCGAGTGATGGGAGAAAATGTGAAAAAAGAAATGTGTAAGATTATTTGGCTTACAGCGGTCTCTACCTCCAGCTCCTGGCTGAAGCTGCTCTGAGTGCTGCTGATAAGAGGAGGCTTTCACAAAAGCTAATTGAAGGTTCTGGCAGAAAAGTGGAGGAAGTCTCTTGTCTATGCTTCTGGAGGGGCGTCTGGTTCCCACGAGGCTGAAACCAGAAGCAAACCACCTCCCAGTTTTTAGGGATGTTTTGCATTAAAACTCCAGCTGAAGGATGTCTGAAACCTAAAATGAGTGAGAGAGCGGTGCAGCCAGAGGAGCACATCCTCTAGACAAAAGTCAGACTTCTAGATACTGAAATTAGAAATGGGATCTTGTTCTTCTGAGTTGTTTTCAGTGTCTTTTCATTTGCAGCCAAAGCAAATCAGGAGACAGAAAGAAAGGGTTTTTTTTCTTTTTTGCTTCAAACCCAATGCTTTCAAATTCAAAAGACAAAAAGCCAGGAAACATGGAGGGGTAAGGAGGGACATGAAGAGGAAGAAGAGGGTCCTTCCATTTCAAACCCCTCCATAAATTCCCACAGCAAAACACCTGAAACACCTGTTTTGTTCCACTTTGCCTGAAGGTCTCAGCCTCTACATGCGGGTGCTCGTCCTCTAAATGAGCAGTGACTTTAACCCCTGCCTCACTGACCTTTGACCATACAGCTCAGTGGACACGTCCTGCAGGTCAAAGCCGAAGCAACAGGGAGAAGAAGACGCTACACTGCTGCACCTTTCCTGATTTAGCTCTGCAGCTTTGACTGTAGGCAATGGAAATAAGAGCCACCAATCCCTTTCAGAAACAATGAAGCGTATTTCTCTCCGTATGCTGCAGGCAGCGTTCAGATCAGTCAGACACAAGCTGCAACAGACTGTTAATGCAATGATGCTAATAGATGTAATTTAGCCACTTTCTGGCACTAATTACACAAACAGGTGCAAATGCACTGATTCTGCCATTAGTGAAATGATGCAGATGCTGTGTGATGCTCGCCCTGTATCACTTTTTGATTTTCTGGATGCTAATCTGCTTTCAAGTATTTTAAAGTCCAGGTGGAGTCAGTGGAGGCAGAGGAAGTCCAGGCTGAGTCTCAAGTCGCTCCTAAGGAGAGCGAAGACATGCGTAGCTCCACGTCCGGCCGCTGTGTTCTGTCTTGTCTGAAGTGTGACCCGCTCAGCTCACTCGGAGGAGGTGCGATAATAAATGCCAGCAGCCAACTTCTGATAGGGTCCGGCTTATATCTGGTCCCAGGTCAGCAGGCTACGTTCCTTCATACTGATATGAATCGAAGGTGCAGACGAACACACTTGCATACTGTTGCCTGTCAAAGATGTGGATCTCTGCTATTTGACCCTTGACCTCTGTACAGTCAGTGTCCTGTCTGCCTGAGGAGGCAAGTGAACGGACGGATGGACGAACCTCGACCAATCAGCCATTGCTTTGATCTTCAACTGGCTGGGGCATGATTCCATGTGACCAACCACATGCTGGGAATCTATCAAGAGTGTAATCAATTTTCCTGTGTCTAAGTATCCCTGTTTTCTTTTATGCTTGTGTGTGTGTGTGTGTGTGTGTGTGTGTGTGTGTGTGTGTGTGTGTGTAGCTCTGTACTTTGCTAGAGGGTAGTTAAACTGTGTTTCCACTGATCCTCACCACATTCCTGTCAGCAGAGTCACAATTCAGCTCAGGATTAGGTGTTCACATCACACAGACACACACACAAACACACACACACACACACACACACACACACAAACCAGGACCTCGCTCTGCTCTCTCACACGTTGCACTCACATTCACATTTTAGCTACAACAGTATATTCAGGCTGTGAATATTACAAACACTCCAACAGAAGTTATTAGTCCCTCCAGCTCCAGTTTGTCTGGAGTCGGGTTTCTTTACGTCCTCTGCAAACACCCTAAAAAGTTGACCTGACAGTTGAAGGGGACATTTTTCATCTTCTCACGAGGTGATGAGGTTGTACACGGAGATGGGAATCATTTTTGTGTTCAAGGAAACAGCTGTCTTTCCTGTAGCAACCAGCTCTCAGTCAATTCTTGGCTTGGTTATAGCCATTCAAATGAAAAACAGTTGACATTACACATGAAAACATATGAGTGTTGCCCTACCCTGTTGTCCTCCTGCGTGTCCCACTCAGGGCTGAAGGTGTGGAAAGGCTGGCTGCCTTGGGTGCAGTTGGAGAACTGGAAGAGGCTGGAAAAGGTGCGCCTGTTCTCAGA
Organism: Chaetodon trifasciatus; assembly: GCA_037975065.1. Taxonomy (NCBI): domain Eukaryota; kingdom Metazoa; phylum Chordata; class Actinopteri; order Chaetodontiformes; family Chaetodontidae; genus Chaetodon; species Chaetodon trifasciatus. The sequence goes on along the minus strand of JBBMOE010000028.1, from coordinate 2,411,310 downwards.
CGTGTCGGGAAAGATGGCGTCCTGGAAGTTGACGCCATGGGGGAGGATATTGTAGTTCTCGTCCATCCTGCAGAAGAGAGAAAAGCTGTGAGGAGAAAGCTGAAGCTGCTGGAGGAATCATCGGCCTGTACAGTAGCTGAGGTTTGGAATTTGCAGGAATCAAATTGAATGCAATTTCATAAGCTGATGCATTTCATAGCTTATAGTGTATCATATTTAATGAGCCTGTAGTTAGTTTTGCAGGTAAAATCTTCCTTTGCAAAAGAACAAGCAACTCCAGCTGGCAGACAGATGCTGTGAATAGAAAGTGCAACATTTCAAGTCTCACTTAATGGAAGTATTTACACAGCCTCTGGTGGTATACCTCAAAATGATATTTAAATGCAGTAGTCTTGTTTACACATCTGACTGTAGATTACAGTTTTCTCCAAAACAACCTCTGAAGAGTTATTGCACTCTTGCCTTGAAATTGCTGTTTTGCAAAATGCACTTCTGTCTGGCAAAAAGTTTTATGGGATGTGGTCTAATTTTAATGGCGACAGTAAAACTCATTTCTGGACTTTTTGACTTTGTGTTTAGAGTCCAAGTGTGTGCTGGAAAACACATGGATAACTGTGTCCAAGCCTTGCACCTCACCTGAGGAAGAAGAAATAGGAGTAGTTCTCCATCACTGTGTGGGACTGGCAGGACAGGTACCCCAGTCCGGTCAGGTTGAGTCTTGATCCAGAGGGAACCTCCAGCATGCTGCCCCAGGCCTGGTCGCACAGCAGCTCCACCTCCGCAGAGTACAGCAGCCCTTCCTCCGCGCCTTCGTACCCATACCCGAACCCGAAGGGCAGCGAGTTGTACAGGCTGCCCGCCCCGCCGCCCAGGGGCTCCCGGTGGATCGCTAGGACCCGGGCATAGACGATGATCTCCGCCAGCTCCGCCCGGCAGCCCTCGCTCAGCGGCCGCCACTCGGAGGGGAGCTGGCACCCGTGCGTAAAAGTGTCCAAATGCGTAAAAACGCCCAGCGCTGCGAGTAGGAGAGCGGCGGCAAACATCTTGAAGAGCCCGAGAGGAGTTACAAGCTTCTCGTTTGAAGACCCTGTGGTGATGCTTTACTGAACAAAAGTCCCCTTAAGCACCCAAGTTGCCAAAAGTGAGTTTTAAAAAGCGAACAAAAAAGGTTTAAGACCTTCTGATGGTTGCCTTGACGCGTAAGGATGCTGTCCTTGACCAAAACACCTCTAAAAGACGTCAAGTAACTTTGTACACAAAATTCGCCCACAATGCTTTTGTCCATTAACCAAACTCGCAGATGCTCAGCTCGTATCACCTTTGCAGCCTCTTAAAGTGAACGCAACAGTTAAATCAAGCCGCAAAAACTTCAGCAACTCCAACCTGTTGCTGTGCTCCCACTGTCTCCATCTCATCTGGCTGCTGTGGGAGCGACAAGCCCCACCAGAGCACACGGGCGCTGCGTTCAAGGACTGATGTGACGCTCTGACATTGTAAGTTTCTACGTGAGCTTGTTGGTGCGCTGAAGAGCTATTTTATTGGAAAATATTAGAATTGATGATAAACATTAAGGTACTAAAGCTGTTGAGATCGATAATGTCCTAAACACTGTAAGGGAAATACAACATCAATGAATATAACAGTATGTATATACAAATAGTAATCGCATCTATTGTGGCAAAATGCAAGCATTACATTAGATGTTTTGTTTGTTTTTTTTTTTAAATTCAGGTCATCACCGAACTGAGCTCGGAAACTGCTTTTATGTCTATTTTTTTTTTTTTTATAGAATTTTCCATTTTTCCTTCAGCGCATTTGAAAGCATCCAAGAGTGCATCCAACTACTGTAGCTAAGTGGTTTTAATGTTGGAGAGTATGATCAGAAGTTGTTCTTCAGGGGGTTTCTTGAACAAAGTGAATATTATCGGTAAGTTTCACTGGCTGATAGCAGCAGTCTACAGCAGATCATAAAATATAAGGTTACAGATATCATGATGCGTCAGTGTAGGTTCTGTGTGAATCATCACAATCATATCAGCTGCTCCTGTTCCTAAATCTGTTCTCCGTAAACAGCACACAGGTCTGCCCCTTGGACTTTACTGATCTATTCTGGCAGCATATATTTTTGCCAAGGTAACACTGCTATCTAGTGGACACTGACATGAACACATATTTTTCTTTTTATGTAATATATGATCTGATTAAACCAAAAATAAAATTTGATCATTTGCTTCCATGGGCCGCTTTGTAAACACGAATATATTACTTATTACACTCCATTGATATTCTATAATGACATTGATTTCTTTTTATAAAATAGTTTTAATATTACAGCATAATACATTTTTATTTTAATTCATATTTTATGTTTTTATAGCATGACGGTTTGCGCAGGTTAGGGAATCTCCAGTCTTTCCTTTAGCGCTGTCAGAGTGCAAGGTGACTCCTGAAGGGAATTCCCGCTGTCAGCTGTGCGCTGGCCCCGCCCGCCGCTGATGTGGAAAACATGTGGATGGACAGTCCCCACAGCGGCTCCGCTCGCACGCGGCTGCGCTTCGTTCTCACATCGAATCACTGCTCTGCGACGTCACGTTGAGGAAATGAAAACCTTCGTTCGATCCGCACGAGTCACAATTGGGTCGGCTCAGCGAAATTAAGACCTGCGCAAACAGGAAGACAGGTAAGTAAGCCTTCGAAATAAAAGCTAAAGCTAGAAAACGCTTCATTAAATTGGCCTTAATTATACACACATACACTTAAATATGATGTTTATTGAAATGAATCAAATGACCACCAACAATCAGTAAAAATCCATTACTAGAAAACATAAAACAAATGTCTGGCCACGGTTATGGTCAATTCTCCTGCACGCAATAAACTAAAAAATAAAATAAAACAAAAAAAAAAAAAAAAAGAGACTGGTTTCATTTTGGAAATCCTTACCGGACGCACGCTGATCCTCTACGTGACTTGACGTTGCTACAAACCAGAAGTAGAACAGCAAGGTTGATCGACACAGCTTGCCGTCTCTCCGAGTGTTTCTATGTATTTCTGGAGCGAACAACCCGACATTGTTTAGTCCAGGAGTTGACAGCAGGTGGGTTCTAACATTTCGACTTGTTTAACATTTGATGTGACGCAGTTTGTCTGTGGCTGAACCACATCCGTGTAGTGTAAGTTACTGAGCTAACTTTTCAGTGTTTACCAAGAGTCATACACGGGACAGGCCCACCCGATGAAAGCGAAAGTAAAATTACTCGACCTAACATTGAACAGAAACCTTAACCCTACCCTTGAAACGTTTTCACAGAGCGACAGTGTGTCTGTAGTATTCAGTGTTTTTTTAAGTAGTATTATTCCCACTGGTGTCCACTGTTATGTTCCCAAGTTTCAGTTCAACCGCGATATCTCGCGTTTCTGCCGCTTCAGCCATGATTGTTTGTTGTCGTAGACTCAGTGATTGAATAAGGGCAGAGGCAGACCACAGTGTGCACAGCATACTGCTCTCTATTAGTGTAATGGACTTGCATTATCATGTGATCTGCTTGACTGACTGTGTGCTGCTTCCCTGCTGCTGCATGTTGAAAGCACTGAGTCACTTGGTGATGTCAGCATGTGATGGTACATACTTTAATGGCAACAAAATACGCAAATAAAGACCATCAGACTGAGGAGAGTGGAAGGGGATTTCATTCAAAGTGTTCACGGTCCGTATTCATACTATGTGGCAATGGTAAAATTCCCCTCAAAATGAGAATTTTTAGATTAGTCTTTCAAAAACTGACTGTATCCACAGAGCTTGTGTTGAATTTAGAAAAGGCAGTGTGATGGATATATTCTAATTTCAGGTGTATTTAAAAACCTAAAATTGATTTAATGCCTTAACAAATGATTCATTTTAAGTATGTAATTAGCAATATCCCCAAAGTGACAAATCGAGTTGATAACTACGTCTCACAGCCTCTGTTCGTGTGTCTCTTTCCTTGTCTTCCTCGCAGTATCATGGCGTCTGGAGGCCCCATGATGAACGGAGACATCTCTCGCTCTTCCGGTCAGTCCGGCACACTGGAGGAAACCCTGCAGCAGATGAACATCCTCATCCAGGAGAACCGAGACCTGAAGGGTGAGATGTAGTGTGACAGAGCAGCTGGAACAGTGTGCAGCTGGCCAGGGGAGACCCGAACGGCTCGATAGATATAGAAAGGGTCAAAATTCAAATTATTTGGCACGTACAATGTTCATTTACTCCAATCCTCCGTGTGTCTCTTGCTCAGAGGCCCTGCGTCAGACCAACCTGACAATGAAGGAGCGCTTCGAGGGTCTGACCGCATGGCGGGAGAAGCAGCGGGAGGAGCGGGACTTTCTGGAAAGCCGGCTGGAGGAGGCTCGGACCCGCATGGAGGCGCTGACCCTCCAAAACCAGGAGCTGAGCAAGAGAATCGGGGAGGAGGGGAAGTCAGGCTTGCCGGTGAGTTGCACTAGATTTCTAAATCAACGCTTAAACTGCTTAATAAATCTGTGTGGGTGACGTGCGATGTATATCGTCTCCAGGCGGTGTCGTCCAATCAGAGTGCAGAGCTGGACGCCCTGCGTGCCCAGGTTGCTCGCCTGCAGGCGGAGAAGAACGACCTGGTGGCCATGAACTCTGAGCTGCAGCTGAAGGCCGACCAGGACTCACACAGCGACTCCTTCATTGAGATCATCAGGGTGTCGGTGAAGAGCAGCACACACGCACACACACAGATCAGAGTTTTAATTAAAAAAAAAAAAAGTTTTTTGATCTAACTGGCTGCTTTTCCTCCCAGGACGGAGGCGTCAACGGCGTGAACGACGTGTGTGGTCTGGAGCGCAGCAGACGCCCGGAGCTGAGCATGACGGCATCCCGGCTGGACAGCGAGGAGGTGACGGTCAGTCAGCTCCTCCAGTCGCTGAGGAATGAGACGCAGCGGGCCGAGCAGCTGCAGGCCAAGATGCAGTCCTCTGCTGCCAGGTAGAGATCAGCAAGCAGCTCACGGCTAAATAAGCTGCTCTCTTATCAAAGTTTAGAGCATCAGGAAACACAACAACTGAGTGGTTCCTTGTGCTTTTTCCTTGTTTAAAGGTGCAAAAATGGCAGAAATTGTCATATTTCAGTTTGTTGGAGCAATCCCTCTGCTGTCTTTGCTTTTCTTTTGCAGCTTTTTTATTTTGCTTATATGTTTTAAGCTGTGCTTTCATACAGCGCTTTGGTTTTTTATTGAATCTCACCTTTTGAAATGAATTGTCCAACAGAATAAGAGAGCTGGAGGAAAGGAAGAGCAGTGTCGACAAATCAACACAGACCGTCCAAGCAGAGACTACAGAGACCAAGGAGGATTCTGGGAAAGAGGAGAAGGTATTATGATACAAAAACTAGCAGTGGTGGGAAATGTTTGGAGTAAAAACCACTATCAGTAAACACAGTCCGTTTGTAAATGATTGCATTGTTTTCATACATTTCAGGCGGCGTCCGAGGTGGAGAATCTGAAATCTCACATGATGACGCTGTTCAAAGAATTGCAGCAGGCCCAGAGCAAGCTGGATGAAGCAGAAGGCATGAAGAAGAACCTGCAGGACAGGTTAGACCCACACGCAGAAATAAATACCCACACAGTCACAAAAAATAGGAATTTCTGAATGTTGTTTACATTTGGATCTCTTAAGGAAGGCAAAGGTTCCCTCTTTCAATGTTCACGTGCTTAATTGATCCGCACCCACTAATGTTTTCCTCTTGTGCACAGATGTCGGGAGGTGGAGCAGGACGTGGCCACTCTGAAGGCCCAGCTGGTGGAGAAGCAGGCTGTTCAGTCGGAGAATGAACGCCTGAAGCTGCAGCTGGACAGCATGCAGGCCCAGAGCCAGCTGGAGCAGAGGAAGGCTGGAGAGGAGAGGTCAGAGGCAAAACACACACACACACACACACACACACACACACAGCATATACAGATTCTGACTGGGTCATGTGAATCTCAACTGCTTTCACTCTGCAGAAAAATGAGAAATCTGAACCATTTTCAATGACTTTTTGTCACGTGCAGACAGAACTTATTAGACAACACTGATTTGCAATGATTTGATTTCAGAAGGCCCCATTTTTTTATATCGCAGTAATGATTAGCTCTGATTTGGACTCGCACAGAGTCACCGATAACGCCCTCCCTCCCTCCACAGGAACACCCTGGCCCAGCTGAAGGATGCCTACACCAAACTGTTTGAAGACTACAACGAATTGAAGGAGGAGAAGAAGAAGAGAGAGGTTAATGAGGAGCCTTTTCTCATTTTAGCATCATATAACCAAACCAAATCCTGCTGATTTTTACCAGTTATATGGAAGGCAGACATGTTTGACCTTTGCCCTCTGGTCCTGCAGTCTCAGCTGGTGCAGAAGGAGGTGGTGGACCAGCTGCAGGAACGGCTGACTGCGGCCGAGGAGGCCCTGGTTGCCAAACAGGACAAGATTGATCAAATGAAGCAGGAGATCTTCCAGAAGGAGAAGGAGCTGGAGACCATATCTGTCTTCCAGGCTCAGGTCAGTGGGCGTATAAATGTTTTGACTTTGATTTGGTTGTCGAATTTCAGCTTCATGGCGGTCGTCCCGTTTTCTGCTGTGCAGGCAGAGGTGTACTCCTCAGACTTCTACGCAGAGCGAGCAGCGAGGGAGAAGCTCCATGAAGAGAGGGAGCGTCTGGCTGCTCAGCTGGAGTATGTGAAGAAGCAGAACACCCATCTGCAGGAGGAGATGGAGTCACTGGGCAGGTACAGAATCAAGCAGAACATGCTTTTTACACCTGTCAGTCAGTTCAACTGGTAACCAAGAGCTTTAGATGTGGAGCTACATCACATCCTCCTGACCTGGATGTGTGAGGCCCTCTGTCAGTGGGGACCCTGTTCTCTTTTCTAAAGCTGTTTTTCACCTGTTTCTCTGCAGGCGGTCACTGAATGAGATGCAGAGAAGACACGTGTCAGTGGGGGGAAATGCACATGGGGCCAGCGCTACTCTGGTTGGAAGAGGTACATGCTTTTTTATGTCCTCAGTGTCTCCTTCCAGGCACACTTCTGTCAGGCTGTGTACAAACTCCATTGATACCAGTCTCATGTCTGTATGCTGAATTTGTTGCAACATACGTCGCATTCTGGAAGAAGTGCTAGTTTGGTGGATTTACTGAACATCTGTCCAGCATGTTCAGGTTGTGACCAGTGTCTCTGACTCTCAGGTACTGACTGGCAACATCAGGGGAATATTCCCGAACATGCCTGTCCCAAGTGCAATGAGATCCTGCCCGACCTGGACTCCCTGCAGATCCACATCATGGACTGCATCAACTAGTCCTCCATCAGTACAAGCATCCACAACAACAGCGACTCCATTAGCACCTTAATCTGAGTCTTCCTCTGCTTTTACCTGTACCTCCTCCGACACTCCATGGTTCCATGATGATCTCCCGTCCCAGAATGAATGCTCCTGGTGGAGTTTAAGTAGGATTTCAAATCTGAAAGCAGTCGGTCCTCTCCAGTTTGTTAAATCTGAAAATTCCTTTGATTTGGAATAGAACAGGAAAAGTATTGTAGAACACATGTTGCATTTTTTGGGCCCATGTCATCTGGCTCATTGCTTGCTGCTGTAGTGAGGAACTGAAGATTTGTGTCTTCAAAGCAAAACAAGTCTGGAATATCTAAACGGAGACTGCACGAACACGCTGTCTGCCTGTCGTGCACACATTAAGTTCAGCTTTTACAAGTTGCATTTGTTTACAAAGTGTTTGATCGCTGATGGCTTTTTTAATTTTTTGAAGGTTTCCTTGTCAAAACAAATGAAATTCTATATTTTCAGCTTGGAAAGGATATTTTTGCCCAAGAGTGGATTGTTGTTGGAAAAAGGAGCATGCACCATGTAGGCACTTTATTATAAGGATATATATATATTTTATTTTAATTCTGCAGATGACTCCTGGTAATTAGAACCTAATATATTTAACTTGTTATTCAACCTGTTACTGTACGTGACAGCCTTTTAAAGTGTATGTACAGGAGGCTGCCACACCCTGCTGATTCTGTAGTCTGTCGATTGGAGAGGCCTTCTGATTCCACGCTGTAATTCTGTGAATGAAAATAAAATACTCTGAAAAATTCAGTCTGCTTTTAGTCGTACTGTGACAAAAAACCCAGCAGCTTATTTCTCTGAATAAGTGTTGATTTATAATAGATATTTTATATAATGAAACTGAACACAGTGGCACCTGAGGTCTTACAAACACCTTTTGTGTGACGTCTTTCATTCAAAATCTGCACAAGGGCTGTAACAACAAATTGCACATATTTGAACTTTAGCAGCTGTTGTGCAATTTGACATTCATAATGAAAAGCTTTCCCCATTTTTTTTTCTTTTTAAAGATAGTACCCCAGCAAGAAACTCAGTACTCTGCAGAGCCAGCTCCAATGCTTGCTTCAGTATTCATGGTCCATATTGTCCCTTTGTACAGTCTTTGTGGTTAGCAGCGCAGTGGTGTTTTTGCACTTTGGTGCTCGTGTTCGTGCAGAAGCTGATGGTGACAACGGTGGTTCCTGTAAGGAGTTCTTAAACTTGCCGTGGAGAGCCTTGATCCCAGCTTTTAGTTTCGCCAGTTTGGCCGCATCCGTGCACATGTTGGACAACATCCTTATGGCATTTAGCTCCTTCAGCAGCTTTTTTCTCTCTTTGCGAGCAGCTTCATCTGAGTAAGTTGTTACCTATATGTAATAAACATTGTGAAGGTTAATTCAACAACTTTATTACTCAATAGTCAGCTTAGGCAGTTGTAAAGTATTTCATATTCTCATGCAATTAGCACCTAAACTCACCTCTTGACTTGCTACTGTGTCTTCAGAGATACTGTGTGCTTCATCCAGCTGCAGGCCTGGAAGAAGTGATGAAAAAGTGTCATCATTGCTGTTTCCTCCTACTTCCTGCTCTGCACCTGTTGAATACACCTCTTCTTCTCTGCCAAAAGGTTCTAGCTCCAACTTGGAGATGTGTAATCTCACTGGGAAGTAGTGCTGATCTTCTTTATAGGATGTGCACGAGTCTGTCAACACATTTTGCTTCGAGGCTCTTTCCACGAATGTGACAGAGGTTATTCCCAGTCCTGCCATCTCCTGGATTTTGTCTCTCGCTTTGGGGCGTATATGTTTTGAGAAGCAGCATCCTGAGTCCATAGTGTGGTTTTGGTGAGCTTCCACTAGTGGAATTTTGACGTGGATAAATGTTGAGGTCGGTGGGTTTCTTTGGGCCAATTCTTGCTTTAGCCTCTTCATGGCATCTTCTTTTCTGGCTCTGGAGGCATCTCCTTTCACACTAAAGGTGTCATACCTAAAACAGTTAGAAGAAAATAAGGGTTTTGCAAAACAATCACACATTTTCAGCTTTGTGGAAATCAAAAATGGAATCATTCTTTAAAGTAAAGCTAAAAAAAAAATCACCTCATCACATGCCGAATAAATAGTTTTGCTGGACAGTCCAATTTCTTCCCTTTCCGGATCCTCTTTTTCTTACAGGCATGCTCCAGAGAAGCCTCCTGCTGGGCAAGATCATTAATGATTGGTGCAGCCACACAAACTGAGATCAACAAAATATTCAAAAACTTATCAGAAACATGTAGATTTGAATCTCTGATCAGATATCAGAGTATTTAAATTCAAAGGGTCATTATTTGATAGCCTTATTTTGTACAGTGTTCGCGGTAGAGGGTCTTCTACATGGTGCTTTGCCATGATGACAGGTCAGAATGACTCTCTTTGTGACACATAGGGGGGTATCTTCAGAGTAGTCCTCCACTTGCCACAGCCGTCTCAGTTTGCTGGAGTCTTTCACAGTGTCAGACCTGGGATCATAAGAAAGGGCCATGTTCACGTCAACTGAAACAAACTGAGAAGAAACAAAAATCCAGAAAAGGTTATTTCATACATAACGTTACCACTTGTTGAAAGAAGTGAGTGTGGCTGTTTTGTGGTTTTCCAGCAGGGTTCTCAGTTCTTCTTCCGAGTTCACGATCCCAGAAATATAGCCACCGCTTCTATTCAGGATTTGAAAGGATGGAGGCACCCAGGACAGATCTACAAAACGTTAAACCATACAGTACAGATTACTTCATGTCCGATCACACGGATTTTACTTGACTCACCCTGACTCACTCGCACACGTACACCTGCCATACACTCACTAGCCAATTGAATAGCTAAAGAAAAGGTGACATTCACTTTAAATTTATTGACAAACCAGTGATGTTAGGGTCATATAATTTAACGATGGGGTTAACCAATCTCATGTTGATAACAGACAAGGTTGACATAATTCTTTATAGCTCCATGGAGCAAACGTTGCCAAGGGCAGAGCACGTGAGGCTTGTTTACAATGGAAACCTTAGCTAACAGTTAGCTTGCTAGCGTTAGCTACCCAGTAAATTTTACCTAGTGTTTTCATGGCACATAATATATGGGGCATATGGAATCGCATTCTAATGTTAGCAATAGTTAACGCTGTGTAGTGGCTAGTGTAAATTAAAAGCAGTCACGTACATGATTTGCAAAACGCTAACGTCACTCACCCTCCATCGTGGGAAATCTCCTTAAAGTGCTCTCAGCGGACGGGCTGAGACAATTATGGAGCCCAACAAAGCGCGTACTACAAAAGGCAGTGCAGTAAAGGCTGTGGCTGAAAATTGGGCAGGTTCCACAGCTGGGTTTAAAAGCCCATGCGAGGAACTAACTGTAATCAGGGGACATATTTCAGAGTCTCACCCTTGTGACAACACCTTGTAGGCTCGCGAGTTCCCCGTGCAGAAATATTACAAATAGTCAGTATCAGCAGAAATGTTGTTTGATATACTTGTTCTCACATTAATATAGTGTTACACGTTGAAGAAATCCGGTCTGTAGTATTTGGTTGAAAAAATTATGTACGATAGAGAAATGTTTTCTTTTTTCACTTAGGCAGATTGTTGGACACCTACCAGAACTTTGACAACACAGCAGGGTCCTCCGTTTAGCGCCAGTTTGGATTTCATCCCTCAGTCTGAAAGCAGCTAGGGAAGATTATAATACGGGCCTAATGTCTCATTTTTATAAAATATAACCTTTTGACTCGTACATTGCTGCGCGTAATGCTAATTATTGGAAAATAAGCCGTACATCGACTTGTTGGACGTCATTGTAAAATCCTTCAAAGTTGCATTAGAGCTAGCAAAGAACACAAAGCTGTAACAGCTCGAAGGTAAGTTGGCGGTTTCATTATCTTTGAGTTACTGTAAATAGACGGAAAGCTGAAAATATCTTGTTAATGTTTCATATTGATATTCACAGAGGAAACAAGCGAATGCTGACATTTAATTATGACTTCAGTAACTGGCATGCTCAGTGTTGAACTGGACTGGGCCCGATGAACCAGGACGTTGTCTCAGGCTGATCCTGAATTTCAGTTTGTTCCTCATCTCTTTGAAATAGGTTTAAAATGTGCGTGTTTGGCCTGGACAGTGTTTTGGTGCTCTGGCCAGATTGACACTGTTTACAGGACATTTTTTGCGTGATACACCGTGTGAAATTACTTTACACTATATGACGATTGCCACTTTGTGTTCTGTCCTTGTGCAAACATATTTTATTGTGTAGTTACACAGACATCAACAGTGAGTGAGACAGTGCTTGTCGCAGTAATTTAACTTGACAGATTCAAGTAATCACAAAGAATAATTGTTCTGATAAACAGTCATTAAACTGTGATCTAACATGATTTTCATAGGCCTGTCTGCAGGTCTGTAGGTCACCAGGTCATCTGAAATCAGCACCCACCCTTAACATCTCTAAAATGGATGGTAAGTGTCACAGGATTTAAAGCACAAGTGCAGCTTTATGAATCTGTCAAAACAGAAATCAGTTTAAAACTTCTCTGTCCAGGTGAGGATGATCTGAACATTTTGATTGCGCTGCTGGCTGAGAACGAGGGCGTTGGTGAAGACCAGGACAGTCAGGAGCAGGCAGACGACTTGGACGCCCTGTTTGACGATGACAATGAGGAGGAGGAAGAGTACGAAGACGGCGTTGAGGAGGAGGGGCGAAACGTGGGGACAGAAGATGCAGTGTTGGATATTTTCGGAGATGTGGGTGACATTGACAATGAAGAGGAAGACACTAAGGAGAAGGAAAGTGGAGGAAAACCATGTGAGAGCCTGGATCGGTCCAAGGAGGATTTACAAGGTTTGTGCTGCTGCATTCTCTCCTCGTATCTGCTGCTAGTTGTTATACAATCATGTAATTTGGTTCAGTTAAGTGTTGCTTTTTGGGTTCACTAGTGGAGCTTTATGTCTTCCTTCATCAGACGAGCTGAGGCGCATGCAGGAGCAGATGCAGCGGTTACAGCAGCAGTTGGAAAGAAGCCAGAAGGTTTCCGCCTCATCTTCTACTCCAGTCACATCTGCAGGGGGCTCGGCTGGTCCCAAACCGGCACCCCCTCAACAGCCGACCTCCAAAGTGACACAGGCCAAATCAGCCGCACAGAAGACCAAGACACAAGCCGGTAAACATTTACCCACTTTTATTTTCTACATAAAGTACAAAGTAAATTACAAAGACACAAGCAGCTGCACATAACAGCACGAAAATTCATTTTGCTTTTTTTTTTTTTCCCCTCGTCTTCTGAAAGCAGCGACATCTTCATCCACTCCAGTCAGAGGAGGAAGTGTGAAGCTCCAGGAGTCTTCTGACTTTTTTGATCAGCTCAACAATGCTGACTCCTTCAAGCGCAAACCCAGGGTAGCTCACCATCCCAAACCCAGCACTTCAGCAGGTACAGAAGTAATTCTTGTGTATCCGTTTGCGTAAAAACCACAATTACACAAAGAAGTTTGACATAGGACGTCTGTGTTTCTCATCAGAGAACAGAGGGCCACTGGTGGAGATAAAGGTAGGCAGCTCCTTCCTGCCTGTAGAGAGCACCAGCAAGGTCACCAATCCTCTGCGTTCACCTCCGTCCTCCCAGAGCAGACCTGCACCAGCTGGACAGCCGAAACCATCTTCTCTTCCTCCTCTTCCTAAGGATGTGGCTGTTGAGAGATACTCAGGACTGCGGCTCAGGTGAGGACACTGAAATGACAGAAATGAAAAAGTCAGCAGGTGAAAGCCAGAATTTTGAGTCTCATGCACGCGAATAAATCCAGACTTTCCTGTCCGTCTGAATCTGGGATCTTTTCCGTCTCAGAAAACCCAGAGTTTCCTCTAGCGACATGGACCACAAGATGGCTGACCGTCGTCTGATCCGTCTGTCGCAGCTGCCGGAGCGTTTGGCTCGGGAGAAGCTGGAGGACAGCGACTGGGTGACCTTTGCAGTGCTGGTCAACAAGGCCACACCACAAAGCAACAGCAGTGTAGGTCTATGCACTGAAATTCATCCCAAGCTACATTTAAATTAGAAAATGCATTGGAAATACTGCGAACTTCTGCATTTTTGACCAAGCGCTTCCTCTGCAGGGCAAAACCTTCAGCATCTGGAAGCTGAATGACCTCCATAATCTGGAGGTGTTTGTGTCTCTGCTCCTGTTTGGGGAAGTCCATAAAGAACACTGGAAGACGGAGCCAGGCACCGTCATCGGCCTCCTCAACCCAAACCCCATGAAGCCGAAAGACGGATATGATGGAGTGAGTGGACAGACTAAACAGAATATACAGGGGTTTTCCATACATTCATGTATTTGTGGTGGCCTGTTACATGATTTTCAAATAAATAAATAAAAGCAAAGATAGAAATAACACATCCAGGAGAGATTATTTTGCAATGATTAAGTACAATCAAAGCCTAGCTGGTAATTTTCAGTCTTTTCTTACATGAAACATCTTAAATTCTGCTGATTTTACACAAAGATGAGCCATGTGTAGACATTACAGTGGAAGAGCAGATAGATGAAAGGACAGAACCAGGTGGCAGAAAACCGGGTCAAAAGGATGTTGCGTGTCACTTATCGTTCATTACCCTTGAAAATGACCTGTTTTTCACTCGCGGTGAGGTGATAACTGTGTTTTATTTATGTTTTACTGAACTGGTTGTGAGATTTTTTTTTTTTGGCTCATTGACTGGTTTGGCAAAGAAAACTACAGCCCATTAAAGCAGAAAACAGACTGGTAGTGTTGGTAAAAATAGCTTGTAAGGTCACTGGTGTCAGCATCGCATGACAGACTGAGATGTTAAGAGAGGAATGTGGCGAGGAAAGCCATAGCTGTTCCCAACAGCACAACTCTCTCTCTCTCTCTCTCTCTTTCTCACACACACACACACACACACACACACACACCCTTACCACCCACAGAAGGTTTGAGTTCACAGCCTCTAATCTCAGAAAAGAGGAGGATCGAGGAGTCACCTTCATTGCAGTCACAGTTTGGACACAGCCTCTCGTGTCTCAGTGGGACCTTTCTCATAAATCATGAAATCATGTGCTGTGGTCAGATCATTAACACGCAATTTTGGCTTTGGTATCAAAAAAAAAAATAAAGTCGATGGAGTGTTCTTTTTTTGGCTTTTTGCATTTCTCTTCCCTTTGTCGTTGCCCTCCTTCTGCTTTTTCTGAGCATGTTATTTTATAATTTTAACCATCAGCACTTTATTTTCATCATCAATGAGTTTACAGAATAGCTGTAACCACTGAACATTTTTCCCTTTTGCATGAAAAATGACTGAAGCGATTAATTTATCATGGTTGTAACCAAGGAAAATAATGAAAACACTTTATAGTTTATAATAAGAGCTTGTGTTGAACATGTGCAGGTGAGTCTGACGGTGGACCACCCACAGAAGGTGTTGCTGATGGGTGAAGCTCAGGACTACGGCACGTGCAAGGCCATGAAGAAGAACGGAGACCCCTGCTCCCAGATTGTCAACATGGTGCGTCCATTTTCTCCTGCTGTGTGTGTGTTTGTGTGCAGATTGAAATGTTTTCCTTTCTCATTAGGGATCAATATTCCATCTTATCTTGTTTCTGCGGGGTTGTTCCTTTACAGTACGAGTGCCAGTTCTGCCAATACCACGTTAAGGCTCAGTATAAGAAGATGAGCTCAAAGAGGGCCGAGCTGCAGTCATCGTTTTCTGGAAAAGCTCCCAACAAGGTGAAGGGGAAGGGCGGCAGCCTGAGAGAGCGTCTGTGTCAGGACGGCTTCTACTACGGCGGCATGTCCTCAGCGGCCTGTGCTGCCTCACTGTGAGTGATCCATGTAGTCATTTCACAAATAAAAAAACTCACAAAAAATGAATGCACTAATAATGGAAGCCCCTATGTGTGCGATTTGAGAACTGCAGTCATCTCCTGATTGTATCCAAAAGACACTGTCGCAGACAATAACACATCCTGTGCTGAGGTCACAACCCTGTCCAGTTTGGATTCTGGCTGAAATTCCCTTTGCACTTTTACAGTGTGTGCTGAAGTCAATTTGTGCAGGACTAACTGCAACTTAGGAAGCCAGGAACTCTGGGGACTGGGCGAGAATGTGAGTGGTCGGTACATTTCCAGTAACAGCTCTGTGTATTGCAGAACGGCATCCAAACCGAACAAACCCACTCAGAAGACTTTGGACAAGCTGTTTGTGAAGGGCTCGGCTCAGCTCGTCGATCAGGCCAAGAGGCTGGGTGAGTGCCCATTGTCTTACACACACTCATACTACACCTCACGACTGTCAGTTTTCACTCTTGACAGCGACTGTGAAGGCAGAGAACATTGAACAACTGACTGCAAAAGCTGTAAAAGTAAAATTGTTTATGGCTTTGTGTTGTACTTTTGTTTGTTTTTACAGCCATGCAGTCTGGTGAAGTTTCAGGTTGTTCAAATGAATTTAAGAGCCTGATGTTGATGCCAACACCCGGCGCTCTGCAGCTGAAGAAGCACTTAACACAGGGCAGCCAAACAGGTACATAGCCTGGAAATATCTCTGAGCCTTTGATGACCTCAGCTAAGAATCAATGAATGACTTGTATTTTATTTAAGTGCCCTGCCATCTCATCTCCCATCCCTCAGTTGTAATCATCTAGCCCTGACTGACACAAAGGGTTAGGTTTATGGTTGAATAGTTCTCTATTTGTTCCAGATGACACACTGGACAGATTCTACTTCCAAAACACTGTACTGACCTGTGTGAAGAGGCAGTATATCAGATCTGAAATAGTGTAAAGAAAATAAGAAGTCCATCTGAATCTGAAAGAGCTGTGAATGTAGAGTCCAGTTCAGTGATGTTTAATCTTTTGTCAGTAGTCACTATTAACTTTTGCTGTGTTAAATTCACCAAAAAAAAACTATAAAAATGTGCCCTGGGCTGTTCGCAGGTTGATACAATAGATTGGTTTTTACGTTGTTGTCCATCCTCAGTCTCAAAAGATGCAGCTGGACCTTCAGTTCAGTCCATCTCCGCCTCAGACCTGCTGAAGCAGCAGAAACAGAGGCAGCGGGACCTTCTGCAGAACCGCCTGCGGAGGGCAGATGAGATCCAGAAGAGGGTGCTGCAGAGCTCAGCTGGGCCCAGACCCGGGTCGTCGTCCTCACTGGGCCGGGATGGTCTGACGTCCCCGAAAGTAGCATCTGAGGTCCCTAAGGCCACCCAAAGCCCCGTGGCTCCACACACCCCCACCCTGGGCCGAGGCTTCTCTGAGGGGGAAGACATCCTCTTCTTTGAGAAGAGCCCACCACCGCCGCCCACCTACAGCGCACTCAGCCTATCAGCTGCCAAGCTGGCTGCTCTGAGGAAGCTGAGAAGCAAAGGGCTTGGGCTTGAAAAGGAAGACCCCAATGCTGTGAAGAGGAAGAGGAGTAACAGCACTGAGATCAGCACCCGGGTGGAGAAGAATCTCACCTCACCCAAGGGTACAGACACACTTCATATGCTTAGATGTGTTCGTACACCCTGAGTAATTTAGACTTCTGTGGTCAGTTAAGTTGTAGATGAAAGGCTTTATAGTTGCTTGTTATAGCCTGTACTTTTGCTTCCTGTGCAGATGAATCGTCCAATAACGAGGAGGAGGAACCGGCCCAGAAGAAGAAGCGAGATCAACTTCTCTACATCCAGTCAGAGGAGTTTCAAAAGATCCTCAATGCCAAATCTCGCCACGGGGCAGCCCTGCAGGCGGTATGACAAGCTGCTCTTTACTACAAGCATCTATTGACTTTTGATGACCCATTGACCTATTTGATTTACAACTGTTGCAAATAGATTTAAAACAGATTTACCTTTAAAACATTGCAAAGTGTGTCTGACTTAAAGTTTTTTCCATCTGAATCTCTTCTCAGGCCGAGTACCAGCTGCAGGAGCACTACTTCGATCCTCTAGTGAAGAAGGAGCAGATGGAGGAGAAGATGAAGGGCATCAGAGAGATGAAGTGTCGAGCTGTTACCTGCAGAAAGGTACTGAGTTTGATTAAGATGCGTGAATGTATGGATATAGAAATGTCTGTCTCTCAGTGAGAAGTAGGAGAGGGAGGTTGTTATATCCCATGTCCCTTTGCTACCAGTGTTGTTACACGTACTTCAAGCCGGCGGATCGTTGTGTGGAGCAGAATCATGACCTGCGGTGGCACGACGCCATGAAACGTTTCTTCAAATGTCCCTGTGGACAGAGAGCCATCGCTCTGGACAGACTGCCCCACAAACACTGCAGGTGAGACTCTTAATGCTTTCGACATCTCTTTCTCATTTGATTTTCACTCACTCTGGTCATGCAAATGTTGAAACAACGTGTTCATCGTAACTAATGACGTTTTACTATTTCAGTAACTGTGGTCTGTTTAAATGGGAGCGAGACGGGATGCTGAAGGTGAGATCTCTCTCTGCCTCGTAGATCATTTCAAAAGGAAAGAATAATAATCGCTGTTGTGAAAGAAAACAGACCTGATGTTGCTCTTTCCGTTTTATTTCAGGAGAAAGCCGGACCAAAGATCGCTGGAGAGCTGCTCCAGCCTCGAGGAGAGGAGCACGGCAAGTTCCTCAACAGCATGAAGTGACAGCACTGAGCTGGTGGTTGAGGGACCGAGTATTTAGATTTTTAGGTTTGTACAAATGATGTTTTTAAAGTTAGTTGTTTTGATCATGGAGATATGAACAATAATATTGATATGCTGGAAATAAGCTGATTAAAGCAATCATTTGCAACATTTCACATTAAGTGTTTCTACTCCGTTGATAGATACTGTGGTTATGAAAAGCTGGGCTCTGGTGTCGATCTGGAAAGTATGGAATCAGTACTAATTTAATAGTATGGTGGCAAACATCTTTTCCAATGTCCTCCTTAATGGCTTTCTTACTGTTAGGTCTTTATCCCAAAAGACAGTCTGACATGTCACAGTAGAAAAAGCATCTGCAAATAATAAAATAATGACGGCTGAAGTCCATTTAGCTGCCTAAGTTTCAGGGTCCTGGTATTCTTCGTGCTGGCTCCCTGTCATGACTTACTTGGACACTTGAATAGAACAGAGCCATTATTAATTTTATTAGTAACACCAATGACTCTCAAACTGAAAAGTAATCCATTGAACTGTGGCGGCTCTTAATTATTTCCTGCTGTGCTGGATGGTGATTTTTTTCAAATAAATGGTAGATGTTGGTAGTAGTGGAGACAAAATGTATATACCGACATAATGCAAAGCAGTTAAAGGTGATGCGATTAAAGCAGTATTTTTATGCCTTTCTTGCACAGGTGGTTGAGAGGTAGCCTGGAAAATGTCGAGGCAAGCTACTTATATAACAAAAATAACACCACTTCTTTATTGTAACAGTAGGAGGTTGAAACATTATTGCCTCTAAGAAGCCCTTCTTAAACAGTAGGATATTTGGTTTAAGGGGACTGAACCAGTCTCTTGTAACAGGACACAACCGTCCTCTAACACACTCCATGTGTTGGCGTGATGACTGAGGCCAGGTGGCGCTCACTCAAGTCTGCGAGCCAATCCACACAGCCTTGAACAGGAAAGGTCTGAGGTGGAATCATAGAGATAAAATAAGGCTTTTGGATTTGAAGCTGTGTGTTTAGCAAGTACGGCGTGCCATGCCACATCATTTTGAGGGTTTAATTTGCACTCATTATCCCGTCGCCACTTTTTTCCCTCTCTCTCTCCTCGTCTGTCTCTCCTTTGCCCAGTTTGTGTCTAATATTTCCACTCTGGAATGTGGGATTCATTTTGGCCTGATGACTTCTGCAGCTCACCTCATCTTCTCTTTTATTCCACGCCGCCTCCCTTCCTTTAAATACTCCAAATACCAGACAGTCCCATTGCGAGTAAAAACACATCAGTGGTCTGGGAATCAGGAAACTCCTCTTTATTTAAAAGTCAGTTTCTTTGCAAAAATAAGGCTACAATCCCCCTCCAGCAAAACAAGTCAGCTGTCAATGAAAGAGGTTGATCTATTGCTGGACACTGAGTAGCTTGTATGTACACATAAAAAAGACAATAAAAACAAGCGTGCAAAATGTATGCCTCCATTTAATATGATAAAGTTACACTTACAACACAGAAACTGCACTTTTAATACATTTTACAGTTTGACATGGAGACAAATATTGCACAATTTAGGCTTTGTTAAAAAAAGAAAAGAAACCCTTTATCTTGTAGATTAAAGTAGGGAAAAATATGGAGATAACTAAGAGATGTACATTGTGATGGCTGTGTTAGCACTGTGCTGATAAGAGGTGCTGTAGCCCAGTCCTCCATAGCTGCACTCAGTGGACCCAGTAGTAGCGAGGATACAGACCGTCGTAGTGATACTCTCGCAACTGTTCACTTATCTCCCTCGATCTCTCTGTTTGCTCTGTGGATAAAGAAAAATGTAAAAAAATTTAAAAGTGGCTAAAATCAATATTTTTATGCTAGCAAAGGATCACATGGCTAATACATACAATACTGATTTTCCAATCATAGTGAAAGTTATCACTCAACTTTGGAGTTCCCCTCGCCTCTGTCCATCTTTATAGCATCTTTTAGCCAATTGTTTTGGTTTTCCAGCCCACGGCTTTGCTGTTTTGGTTAGCATTTGGTATTTTTAGCCATAGTAGTTAGCCGTGCAGCAATTAACAGTAGGCAAACAAAATGAGGGACTAGCAGCTGAGCATAGTGCAGCATTTAGCGGCTAAGAGCTAGATTTTTCTCTCAGGATAGTTGTCAGGGTGCCTGAAACACCAGATGAAAGCTAATGTGCTCCATGTCTCAAAATGTGTAGGCCACTGTGTGCTAACACAGTTGATATATCAGTTATAAGGTGATAATATATATAAATTGTTTGCAATAAGCTAGCTTTGGAGTTAGCAAACCGGCTTACACGCATTATCATATAGACTGTAATTACAAGCAGCTAGAAAGGAAAAACCATGTTAGTGGTAGTTATAATTCTAGCTACAATTGTTAGCTCCAATATCCACTTGGTGAAAACAACTACAAGTGCATGCCTCAACAAACCACAAACAAACAAACAAACAAAGCCACCCACTGACAGAACATCTACTTAAAGTCCAAAAGTAACACAAATTCAGTCAATTCAATCAGCAAATGCAATTAGTTTGTCTGGTTTCACTTGCTAATGACTTGTTATGAATATGTAGCATGAAAAAATCCCTAATTTAGGCTAAATTTCCCATAAACTGGTGGGACAACAGGGCTAGCAATGGGGTTAACCATTTTAGAATAAGGTATGTTTTCAATTCAGAATAACAGGTGATATTTTTGTTCTTCCCCCCTCTACTTACATGGTGTAAATGCAGTAGACAGAGCTAATAGAAATATAACAGTTTTGACATTTATGGTAGTTCCTACAAAACTTTGGTGTGACCTGGTAGAGATCTTTTTGTTTTCCTGTAACAACTCATCGACCCAAACCACCCAAAACACTGTGTTGCTTACATATAAAACCAAGTCACATCTTTATGGTTAGCAGTTCTTAGTTTAGAAACTCACTGCAGCTATATCACACCGGTCAGACAACCACAGGGAAGATTGTCAGCTTGTGGTCGACCACAAATGGTCACTTCGATTTGGTGTGGAGTCTCAGGCACTCTGCCGTGGTCCAGAGACTCGTGAGTGTCGTGAAGTTCATTTAAGACACAAACTAGGACTCTGTCTTCAAGTAAATGTAAGGTTTTTCGCAACGATCAATTAAGGTTAGCCTTCACAGCATGACATAAAGTTGCTAAATTAGGGGTAAAAAGGGGTGGAAATGGAGGGTTATGTCTATTATTTCATCGGAAATGGAATTAATTTCTGCTTCAAGCTCTTCGATGACTGTACCCGCAAGTCAAGGAAAGACAGTCAAGAAGAAAGTTTGTGAAACTGAAAGCAGCTACAGCCATGTCTTACCATCACGCTCCTCCTCGGCGTAGTTCTCGTACTCGTTCCTTTGCTCCTCATTGTACTCCCTCCTGCGCTCATCTGTAGAAAACCTCATCCTCTGCTCAGCTGTGGAGACGAGAAGGAAAGGAGAGCTGAGAAGTGATCCAATGGATGGTTGATCAGTCAGTATTCCACTTGATCAGCTCTTTAATGGATTGATGTTAGATTTTGTACAGACATTCATGGTCCCAGAGGATGAATCCTAATGACTTTGGTGATTCCCTGAACTGCCCTGTAGCCTTACTGGAGGTCCAAGTTTTCATTTGTCCTGTGAAATATTCAACATCTACTCGATTTATGCGCGCCTAATCTTCAAGCATTGCTGCTCCCCAGAGGATGAAACCAAGGCTACTGACTTTGATGATCACCTGAGTCCTCTGGTGCCACCATGAGGGTGACATTTATTTATTATGAGTGACAAATTACAACACCTACCGGATGGACTGCTATTGAATTTGATGCACAGATTTATCTCCTGAATTTTCATTGAGCACTTTCATCAGGTCAAAATTTGAGTTTGAATAAGTAGCTCATGTTTACAAAATTTTTTTCGATTTAAATGAGTAAATCTAATGGGCCTAATGAGATGTTAAAAGCAAATTAAAATGGTTAACCCATACTACTTACTGTAATGTGTTAGAAAATCGTGTAAACACCAACACCTCCCTCCTCCTCCATCACTGTACAAAACCAAACATCCCCTCCCATGGAGGTACAGGGCAGCCACTGTACACATTATGACGCTGTCTGAGTTCTTCTTTAAGTTCATTTTACTTGAATCACAACAAGCTTGTTAAAAGTGTAAGGATTACATCACATTTCATGTGAACACACTGTCCTGCAAACAGTCTGCAAACTGATTTCCCTGCAAATAGGTCCCTGATTTGGGGCTTAGCTGTACATGGCTCACACCCACCGTCACAGTCACTTCACATGTAAAACTACTCGCCTGTTAACAGGTATTCCTGCTGCCTCTACCTCCCACCCCATCTTTATTTTGACACTGCTAAATCATCCTACTTTCACTTTTTGGAATACTCTTCTTGAATATGGAATATGCCAAAGTGATAGCATGAGCATTACTTGAAATAGAAGACTGTATACTCCACAATGAATTTTGACATAATGTCCTTATGTCTTTCCTAACCAACTCTCCTTGGCCTTAGAATAACAGATCATATGGTAAAAGGGAAAATCAAAAGAAGTTTGGAAAAGACAACTATAGCTATAAGACAGTTGCACTGAGGTCACACTTGGTTATGCAATCATCCAGCATCTGTCGGAAATATTGGACATACCCGCTCTGTGTGTTATCTTTAGAATAATAGAGAAATGCAGCACGAAACTTCTCTTTTCCCTTTATAAATTTTGTTATTTTGTATCTTAAACCAAATTAGGTTCAAAAGAGTATATGAAATAAAGAAATTGGCTGGCAAACCACGACAAGCTATTGAGGTAAGTCCAGCCTGGTATGAATTTGCGGCAAAAATAAAGTCCTTACAAACAGTCCCACAACTGTCCCCTCATGTTCTTATGAACCGAGCTGGCAAGGAATATAGTCAGCCTTTTTCTTTTTCCTCTTCCAAGAAAGTGGGCCTGTTTGTCCAGCACCGAGGTCCGTTTAGCGCTCTAATGGACGGGCAAGGTGAAATGACCCACAGCCTGTCTCTGGAGGCCTACTCAGGCGCACACATGGGCTTCTCTGATGGGTTTTCCACCGGCGCAAAGGATGAAGTAACAAGAACAAACTTCACTGAAAAGATGACAATCACTGAAAATCATTTCAGTAAGTCTGGCCTTTTTTCTGCTTTTATCTCAGATAAAAGAGTACAGGAATCCTGTTTTTAGTTTTTGGAAAGACTTTGGTGATAGATATGCATAATAAATTCCTGAGTGTATGCAGGATTGTCCGGAAACACCTCTTTTGTGTGTTTGTTCATTTGGTTTGAGGTGCGTTGGCGTTCTGTATCGTACAGGATGCTGGCAGTGGAAGAATGAGCTTATTGTACTAAGAAACTGAGAGAGCCTGCTCCATACTACCCTGTGACTCCCTCTACAGCCTCCAGGTTTTGTGTGTGTGTGTGTGTGTGTGTGTGTGTGTGTGTGTGTGTGTGTGTGTGTGTGTGTGTGTGTGTGTGTGCGCGTGTGTGCGCGTGTGTGTCAGATTTAAGAGTTGCTACTGTATATAACAACACCTGCTTGAGTTTCCATTACTCTCTTTCTATTCCTCTCTTGGACTTTCACAGCTTGCAGTCAAAACCTCAAACCATATCATCTTCAGAGTCCAACTACAAACCAATAAACCAACACTCCCACACATATACACACACAAGTTCTCTATGGGAGGCCAAACACTGTCCACAATGTGCATGCATAAACTACTCAGGCAATGCCGAGGCAAGCCAACTGCACATAACACCAAATATAAATAAATATACCCGAGCAACCACTTTACTCACAATCCTGTTTTTTTCTGCCAGTGAGATGACTGACAGCCCTTAAGCACATTGTACACAGCTCAAAGCACTTTCCTCCTTGCAGATAACAGCAGCCAGCAAGACAGATATTAAAAGGACTTACCTTGAAACTCAGCATAGTAGTATCGGGCTGAGCGGCGACTGCGGCGTTTGAAGAAGTTGGAGGCATCTGACTCGGGCATGAACACCTGCCGTGCTGCCCCTTAAAATCAGAGGTCAGAAGATGAAGGTCATGTTAGGCAGGCATATGTAGCAAGGTTATGTGAAACAGTGAGAGGGTGTTGAACAGCTATCACCTTCAGAATTGTCGTCTTTTGAGTCGTCCCGGACCGCTGCACATTCCATCACACTGGAAACTACAGTGTGAGGAAATGGAGAAATTATAATTTCCTGTCTTTAAATACAAAGCAAACGCATGAGGCCAATATTGTAACATTACTATTGGCAGATGCATGTTGGGAGTTGTATAACTATATCTCAAACTGTACGCATTTACCCAGATTTTAAAATGTGTACACACAATATTTAAAGAAATCATGACTTCCTACTTCTTAACTTAGCCAGTGTTTGCTGTTTGTGCCAAAAATGTCCTATGCAAGGTACTACTTCATCTTACAGTTAGAAATTATATCTCAAGGCTGATACAAGTGAAACTGCAAACAAAAATATGTAAAATGTAAAATGAAATTATAAAAACACAAAAGCTGAGTCACACAAGATTAGTGCGACAGGCGCCTCCATCGTCACCATATATGGAAGATTGCGTTGGCTATTGTCCCTTTACAAATGATCGACGCAGCACATATGAAACAGGATTAAAATAGCCCAAACCATATTTTTTAAGAATTACCATCAATTGGAAGATGTCTCGCCTTGCAAGGACATCCATCAAATTTCACTTCACTCACAATTCAGACTTGTGCTCCTCACTGTCATCATTATCTATACCACGCCCAATACTTCACTGATTGGTCTGCGTAACAGCTGAGTAACATTACCTTGGCTCCTATAGTCCAACATGAAACATTTACTGTCCTCACTTGCCTGTAAAACAATGACTGAAAACTTTAATGCGATTAAGAGTCAATTTAATCGGACGTGA
This sequence comes from Chaetodon trifasciatus, assembly GCA_037975065.1. Classification (NCBI taxonomy): domain Eukaryota; kingdom Metazoa; phylum Chordata; class Actinopteri; order Chaetodontiformes; family Chaetodontidae; genus Chaetodon; species Chaetodon trifasciatus. The sequence continues at coordinate 2,386,343 of JBBMOE010000028.1, read as the reverse complement.
GATTTAACAATCAACCCAATCAAACTTTTAGAAAAGTTTTCCAATTTGATTCACAGTGATCCCTTTTGCCCCTAAACAAGAGTGAGCAAAGTATGTGCTATTATTAATCTTGCATTTAAGAATATATGTAGAATTGATTTAAACTCTGATACCCACAAAGGTCTAAAGTCATGATAAAGGTCTACGTGATGATACCCCCAGATTTCTAAAGTATTCTTTTCCATATTAAGGGATGACAGCACTTATTAGTCCATTGTACCCTCAAAACTATTCCGTCTATCTCCCCTGAGGATGTATAATCCAAAAATACCCCTCGCCCCAAATTCGCTTTTCCCCATCCACCCAGACAAGGTACTCACAGGTGAGGATGAGGAGGGTGGTGAGCAAAGAGAGCACTATGACTCGAGTCCAGGACATCCTGAGCCAGGAAAGCAAGACCTCTACTGGACTTAACAGCACACCTAACCTAACTGAACTGAACTGAGAAAGATGAGTGAGGGAAGGGAGGAAGGTGGGAGAGGCAGGGAGAGTGGGAGGAGAAAGAGGAAGAGAAAGGGTCAGGGAGGGGAGGGAAGCTGCTGGAATTTCAATTGCCCAGAGGAGAAGAAGAAGAAGTAAACATGGAGGAAAAGGATGAATGATGGGCGAGGTGAAAAAACAAGAGGCCAGTGGAATGGAAACCAGGATTTGTGCTGGATGGAAGTCAAAAATCAAGGAGACGTCACTGCTCATTGGTGACCCCAAATGATACAGATTTTAAGCGCTATATGTATACTTTCTTGAATTACTGCTAGCTTGCAGTATGTCTGCATCATTTCACTTAAATCACTTAAACCTGCAATAAATGATTTTCAGCTACATGTTGCAGTCCAACATGTTGACATACTGTCACCTCATAAAGTTAAAATGCCACCATGTTGGCAAACGATAACCTGCTTACACATCTTGCAGACAAGGAGCAGCATTAGCATTCATTTGGGGTTGTGTTTCTGGTCTCCTGTGAGAAATATCTGACTCTTTAGCTGCAAAATGCTCTATTATGTTGACAGACTAGTCGCTAATTTGTATGTCTACAGTTGAATGCAGGGCAGGTAGCGTACTGTGGCTGTATCATCGCCTGCTGTGGCTACAAATGAGGTTGACTAAAGCAATGAGTCTGAACCTAAAGAGCACTATCACCAGCTGGATGACCAAAACATTTAGGTGATAGCTCTCTGTGGGTTTGTCACCATGAGTGACCCCTTTTCACATTGCACATAGTCATATGACCCCGATAGCTATAGAAGTATTGAACAAAGCAGCTTTAAACATGCAGAAATTGATGTGAATTATATTCGGTGTATTGTTTTCTGGGTCTTCACAGGATTTTTACACAGAATCTAGAATTAAGGAGCGATCTGTATGTAGTAGTTAAGCATTGTCAGCAATGAGGACTTCTGCCTCTTTTTGTAATTCTGAAAGAGAAAAACGGGACCAGGAAGTGAGAGGCCTGTCTGCTGCTGTGTTGCCTTCATGTAACCAGAGCCGCAAGCTGGACCTACAGGATAGGACATCAAATCATGTCCATGTCACGAGTAGCAATGAGATGCATTTCTTTAGCCAGGTATGGGTGGCTGACATGAATGAGGACATGTCTCTCACCACCAGCCCATCATTTATTAAAGACTCATCCTGGAGATCAGAGGTCTTTTTGCCTCTGTAGGTTGATGGAGTTTGACCATTCTTCCACGTTAGCTGTTCACAGAGACATGTCATGTTTATGTGTACTGTCTTTGCTGACCAAAGTTCACTAAGCTTGAACTTTATTATGGGAGGTAAATGGGTAATTTTGCAATTTGAAGACTGCTTGACAAAGTGTTAAGCTGAAATCAACCAGAAGTCCCCTCAAAAGAAGATATATTATACTGTATAGGTAGAATATTATAGGTATAGTTAATGTAGTATTATCTAGTAATAGAATTTAAGAGAGCTCTTTTTTTCTACCTTCTATAACATGTTCTATTGTGCATTGTTACTTTTCTATATTGAATGACGTATATTTCCCTTGCAGGCAGAGTGTGTGCAGGCGGTAACATCCTGAACCTGTACTGGACCCATTCATTATCCTTCCAGGTATGAGTACGCTCTGGGCTCAGCATGCCTTATTGCACTAACCTGTGGTTAATGCTACATTGTGCTGCAGGCTATTGAACTGCATATAAGGAGCGTCGCCTGAATTGGGAGATGCGAAGTTCAGAGGTTGCTCTGGGTTTTTCCTTTGACTGTGCCTGATGTTGTGAAATCTGAAATGTGTGTCTGTTTCCTGCAAAGGAAACTGGGCAGAGACGACCGGCTGCTTTGCTCAGAAAAATGACAACAGATCTACAGTCTGGGGAACGTTCAGCAGTCAGTGAGCCTGCAGTTAGACCTGTGTGTGAGAAACTTCACTGTGTGCTCATTTGTGTGAATTTGCATGTGTGTGCACGTACAAATGTGTGTGCGTACATATATCTTTTGTGCGAGCATGCTGCCTGTGGGTGTATACATGTAAATATACCTGAATCTGCTTGTGCTAAGATGTAGGGTTCATATGTTTGTGTCAATTTTTAAGTGTGTCCCTCCATGCATTTGTGTTTATGTGTACAAATGTGTGTATATGTGTGTGTGTGTGTGTGTGTGTGTGTGTGTGTGTGTGTGTGTGTTAGGCAGTTTACCACCTCCTGTGATGCTGACTGTGACAAAGCCTCTGCATCTCAGCTCTCTTGCATGTGAATGAATTTCCTGCATTTCTGGATTAAACTAAGATCTAAGAGCTTCCTTCTGGGTTTGAACAAAGCCGCCGCTTGAGTACACCCACGCACACACTCTCTTAGCTGTGCTGGATCAGGTGGGGGTCCACTGTAGGGAGCCAGGAAAAAAATCTGGGCCTCCATCTGAAAACAGCCAAACCTTCTGAGACCAACATGTGACCTTTGAAATGTCATTCAGTGTTGAGCAACTTCCTCTGATGCACCTAGAACTGCGTGGAACATGTGTGGATGGCAGATACTGAGAATGATTAACCTACCCATAATCCCTTATGTTACTTAGGGGTTATTCTGCCTGGTTACATAATTTTCACCCCTAATGAAGTGCCACATATTTCCATCTTCCTCAGTGTCATTACATGACGCCGCCAGACTTCACACAGCGTCATTATGGACAAAGCGAACTTTTCAAGATTTTTCTGATAAATCAATCAATAAATACATAATAAATCATGATTGACACATTACTTACTTGATTTAACATAATCAGCAGATTACTTATATGATGAATTGGATTATTGCATGTCATGTATAACTATTACGCTTTCAGAATTTCAAGATTTTATTACATTAGTTGCTCTTATGCTGTAGACTTTATCATTTACAATCTTATTACAAAACTATTATTTACTAGTTACAATTATACAAGTCTCATTATTATAGGAGTTGTTTTCTACCATTAGTGTTGTTAAAACATTTCCCTCATCACAGCAAGATTCTAGAAAACAAACATCCATTAACTCTTCATCATCGTCACGTTGATACCTTTACATAAGGCAGTGTAAGATCAAGGCCTCTGTTAGTGTTAATTAACAAGAGCTACAGTCATCACTAGTTATTCATACATTCCTCACACAAAACTTTCAGCGCTCTCTTTCACTCCCTTCACCTTCTCTCTCCCTCTCCCTCTCGACCTCGCTCCGCCTCTCTCATGCATAATAAGTCTTTCTTTTCTGAATCAATGCACCGACTGATCTTTTCAGGATGCATTCACGCTGTTGTGCTGTAAAATGCTGTAAGGCAAGCAGCATGAGGTGTTTTCTGTTGTGCTGATTTCATTTCCAAACTGTTACAATGAGGACAAACTGAGGCGAAATAAAAATTACACTTCTCCATCATGAAGGGAAATTAGGGACTGTATGATATGAACGTCTTAATGATGGCTTTACAGAGCATTCAGAGAAAGCCTCTTTCACACTTCTGTGCCAGTGTGAACATGCCCTGTTGCTTCTTATCCAATCACCATCAATCTACTCTAATTCCAGCACCGTGATTAGTCACCCTGTAATTTTATGCAGCACTCCTGTGGTGTCTTTACAGTGAAATCCTCTCTCCTTGCACCAGGCGGCCTCGGAAAGCCCACGTATCCTGTTTGGGGGAGCACAGTTAAAGGGTCACTTCAACAAAACAAATCAGAAGCTCTCATTGCACAAAGCTTTAAAGTGTATGCCTGCAAGCCGAAAATCAACAACATACACAGTCATTCATTCTCATATATCTGCTCTCATGTTCTGTCTGACTTAAATTGTGCAGCATTGTGTATCATCTAGGATTGTGTGCAAACAGTGCAAAATATGAAAAATAACACACTTTCATCCTTTTGCATATCATATCGTGTTATCAAATGCAGTGGTCCTAAAAACATGAATGTAATGTGAATGTCTGACCTTCAGGGTCATTTCATCGCCCATAGCATATTTCTTGGCTGCGATCTCCATCACCTCTTTCTCAATGTTCTCCTGTGTGGTTCCCTTCACGTCGATGTAATAGCAGTCAGCACTGGCATAGTGGCAGGAGATGGCCTGGAAACACACACACACACACACACACACACACACACACGTCCATGTCTTTAAATTGATGATATAATTCACCGCGTGTCTTTGCATCACTTCTATTATTATGATTTCCCAGATGGATTATGGGTACCTTGCGGAAGCCCTGTGTCTGGTTCATGCCAGAGCCGTGGATCAGCAGTGGATGGAAGAAGACGGTGTCGCCCTTCTCCATCTCCAGGTGCACCCTGGGGTGGTGCGGGTTGTAGCCATGCACTCCATGGTACATCTTGTTTACGCCACCCTGAGGACCCACAAGACAGTGTGTATATGTGAGTATACTTCTGAGCAGTTGCAATCGTGCCTCCTGTGTGTTTGTGTTTATACCTCCCACTCGGGGTAGTCGTGCTCAAGCAGGGTGCCGGTGTGTGTTCCCGGCAGGACGACCAGGCAGCCGTTCTGCCGGTTCACCCTCTCCATCGCCGTCCAGGAGCAGACGATCCTGTCTGCTGGGCGGAACGGGAAGTAGTGCAGATCCTGATGCATCGGGTGACGAGACGTCTTCTTACCTGAGACAAAGGGAGAGACATTTCACAACACCTGAACCCGCTTTAAAAAACTAAAGACAACAACATTACAACCACCTATTGCTCAGAATAGCATGAAAGTAGCAGCAAGACACCTGCTCATTAAAACGCTGCTCCTTGAGGAACTAGTGGCCAAAGACTGCACAGGTTACCGTTAAGCTTGAAGTGAGGATGATTGCTTAATGAGGATTCATTTGAAAAGAAAGAAGAACCCTGTAATACAGCAGCTCCTGAGGTCGGCCTAGTGGTTCCAGATGACAACCAAACCTACAAACGTTAACCAGCTGCTTGTAAATATTATTTAATTGCTCCGTACCTGCATCGGGAGGTTTGTTGATCAGCATCGTGTGCATGGCCATGATGTTGGGTCCAGTGAAACACTCCACATACTTGAGAATCTGACGTAAAAAACAGACAAATTTTTCTCCAGCAGCGTTCAGGTTTAAATTATATTAAACTGAAGCTGCTTTTCAGAATAAAAAAACTGTTTATTCATAAAAAAAAAAAGTTTAAAGCCAACAGATTAAAACAAGGACCTATTTTGAGCTACTCATGTGTGTTTTACCTGTGGTAAGGCGCAGTACCGGAACAGTTCAGGATCCTCCTGGAAGTCCTGGAGTTTGGAGACCGCTTTTTGATCCGGAACGAACTCTGACTTAATGATTGCCAAATCCCTCATCACTAGCAGACCGGGAACCTTCACTTCCTGCCGGCAGATCCGTTCAAACTCCTCCCTGAAGAACACACACAGATCATATGCAGATCCATAAAAAGAAATTACGTCTTATAGGTCATTTTGGTACAAATATACAATAACAGTGTCTTTACAGGCAGTTTATGTTGAGTGAGTTTGCTGTTGTGATGTTTTTATGCTGAGACGCTGCAATAAAACTTTTTTTTTGTCTTTGCAGAGTTTCCGATGGTCACCTGAACCTGTTGATGTCCTCTTCAGACACCAGATTCTTGATGACGATGAAGCCATTTTCCTCATAGGAGAGTCGCTGCTCTGGGGTCAGCAGGTCAGTATCAAGAGTGTATCTACCAAAAAAAAAAGACAACACACAAAATCACCATATGTCAGTGCTTTAATATTTAGTTGGAATGCCAGAAAAGTAGCTTAAAAATAAGCCTGGGTTTTGTTGTCTCCTGAATAAATGACACCGAATGCACCACCAGCTATTACACAGGAGCAGAAAAGTGGGACATACGAGGGGGCCTAAGGGATCGCTGGAGAACTGTGTCAAAGGTAAGTGCTAAATATGGATTGTGTAATTGTGCGTATGTAAACCTTCAGCATAAGGGATCTGTTGAGGCTGCCAAATGCTGTGCTGGAATTACAATGTTAACTTAAAATGAAGCGGGTGTCCTTACCTCAGTCTGTGTGGGTGACTGGAAGTGAAGGTATGAGCAGATGAAGGTGTAGCTGTCTGAAGACGGTCAGTCAAGGAGGAGACTAAGAAAGCAGTGACTGTCTCTGAAACAGATGCTGAGCAGGTTGTATCACTTCCCAAAGTGTGGCACAAATCTGAGCAGGGCACCTTTGAGATTGTGTGCGGGACACCTTCAACAGTTACGTGTCAAAGCCTAAATATGTCAGTTTTGGGGTGTCTTGGAGAGGTCGTTTAGACAGAGGTTTCGCAGTTTAGATCAAGTCGAAATCACCGAACATTTCACACCTGTGAGTTTGCAAAAAACAACTAATAAAAACCTCAGCACATCATGACTTAGTTTCCTTTTTCCAGCTGTTGAAAAAACCCTGTGGATATCCCTTTACACCATTATTAGTGGCCTACTTCCTCAAATATGCAAATATCAAGTTTATTATGTCAATATCTTACTCCTTTATCAACATATTGGCATTAAACCACCTCTCGTGTGTCTTGGTCACCCTCCCACATCTTTCGCAGCTGTTTACGGAAAAGCGAGTATACCCGCTCAACAGGTATAGATAGAAATACTGTTTAAAACATACCTGCACAACATTCACGCAAATATTCAAATAGATTTTGCAACCTTTTCTTACTAAAACTCTAAAATTGCTCGACTTTAACCCTTCAACGAGTTACCGTACAAGTTACACAACTGCTCCAAGCACAATAGCGGCGGCTTTCAAAGCAACGATGCGACTGTGACGACTATGAATAAATGAACCAAATTCATCCACGTTATTAACGCATTCATAAGAAATAATAACATTAGAATAAACCTCTATATCTCCTCGCTTTCCCGAAGGCCTGTGGTCCACAGCGGGACCCCGGCCTAGCCCATCGAAGCTGTCCGCCAATAGATGCGCAGCCGTCGGCTAGCGGATCCGCCTGTGCCGCTCTGTGGAGCCTCGATGGTACGAGCTTCACAACAACGTAGAATTAAAGGATACGATAGCAGCGGGCGATCGATCAAGATGATTGATCAGCAGTCTGAGTCTTTCCGCGGCCCGAGACATTTCCCAGTCAGACTGTGTGTCGCTGTGAACCTGCAGACTGTGTGTCTGACGGGAGTAAAGGGCAGTGATGACCACACACACACACACACACACACACACACACACACACACACACACACACACACACACACACACACTGTCAGTACAATGTGAGCAGCTCCTCATAAAGGTCTGTACAACCTGATCACTCTGAGGAAAAACATAAAGCATGTTTCCAGACAGGATGTCATTCTGTTATGAAGAAATATCTGTGGTAATAGGATTTCAAATGATACTGGAGAGATTTCGCAACCGTATGAGACAGGAAGCAATTCAAGTGATATCAATAAAAACCTTTATTTAGATTTACTTATAACACTGCTTTTGTTTATACTCTGTATTACCGATGTTCATCAATAGGATAAAATGAATTATAGTCAGTGCAGATTTTTTCCAGCAGGTGGCGCCACATAACCAAGAATTAAACTTCGTTGTAGTTCCGTTGACAGTTGATTGTCCCAATGTCACATTTTTCAGTTTCTGCTTGTCTCACAGATATGGTTATTGATATCAAAATTCATCCTTTGAAAATTAGATATTTACAACTTTTTGATGACGCCACCATCTTTTCAACTTAACATTAACTCAGTCTACACAGTCTGAGGTTAGTGTTGGAATGTTGCGATGAAAATTAACAGCAACTAAACCATCGTGCAATAATTGTTTTAAAACAAAAAGTGAACTATGTGATGTGAGATGGTAGGCATTTTTGAACCTTTAACAAACACTAACAATTATTTTTGTGATATCATAATATTAACTTTGCTTGTTAATTGTTAATTTCTTTTACTTTTAATAAAATATATGTTTAAGCCTATACCTGTGCATTTAATGTTTTTTGAAGACTGGGACAAGGGAGAATCTGCATTTTGAAACATACCTACAGTGTTGCGGTGTTAGACCGCTGAAAAGCCACAGTGTTACAATGTTATAAGCGAATGACTTAGAAGATAGAGCGGAGAGGAAAGCTATTCAAATAAAGATACCATTGTTTCGTGTATCTCCATTTCCTACCGCTCCTCTCAGCCTCGTCAATAACGACAATTTTCTAGCATTAGAGCGGAAATAAGTCGACTTTCCTCTTCAGTTGGACATCTCAAATGATTGCTGTGTTAAAACACGACCTTGAGAGTATGTATATACATCTACCTCTCTTGGCTATCTGTATATTGTAGAATGAAATTTGTTATTTTTGTCACTTTAATCGACACACTTTTGGCGCTTTTATTTTGAAAGTTGTGCCAGAAAAATGACAAATGTTCGCTGAGAATGTTTTATTTTGAAATATTACAGGAAATCCCAATATGGTTCATCGTGTGGTACTTGATGGCGCCTAGCTTGCACCCCTCCCGTCTCCTGTGTCGACAGCAGATCCTCCTCCAGCCTCTTTAAACTGCTTTCACCGCCACACAAACGACATTTTAGGGCTTCGGTCTCTAGCCCTCCGTCCTCACTCCCCTCATATCTTCTGTGTGTTTCGGGAATTATTTCTTCTCTATCTGAGTGTTTGGAACCGAAACCGAACACAAACGGAGCCGTGTTTCAGGCTACTTCAGTGGGCGGATAAAGCGGAGGAGGGCATCCGGGCCTGGCTGCTCCGGAGGGTCGGCTCGAAACGACGGAAATCATCATTTTCAGGTAAATCTGTTCAAATGTCAATTCTTGACAACAAACAGCCTGTCCGATATTGGACTCTGTGACGTTACGTTTCGTCTGGCCGCTTAGGACGAAGAGTGAACAGTGGTGTGTGGAAATGACAACACAGAGGAAACGGCAGCTGAAGAATAATTCAGCCAGACTTCAGCTTTATTTCATATTTTACAGCTGTCTTCCGTTTTACCCTTTATAACACTGACTGCTATGTTCGCACATAATTTAAGCAAAAATCTCGAATTTCGTAATCCTGGTCTGTTTATTAAACGTACGTATCGGCAGCCAGGCTCCCCCCCAGCGACAGGAACCCTATTGTAAATGTTGGAAGGAAATTACAGAAGAAACAAACAAACTGCAGGAATGACAAAATGTCATACGGACAGGGTTTACATTGAAGTTAACGAGGAAGAACATTCCTGCGTTTTAGTGTGATTTCAGGCCAATCAATTAACTCCAGTAAAGCAGCAACGTTCTTGACAAATCTCCAGAAATACCACAAACCTACTGTAAAATCAACATGTAACACCACAGACACAGCTCAAGACATTAAAGTGTGTCTCTGCAACCACAGACTCACGTTGCCCACACCAGACTATACGCTAGCCTCCTTATTCACATGTGTTTCATAAATCCATTCAGTTTAGCACAGTTATTATTTTTTATGTTGAAAATGTTCCACTTTCAGAAACAAGCATCTGCTTATATTAGAAACACGTGATTTTTGCAGCCAGTAAATCCAACACAACTTGAACGCACCATCCAGTTGTCACCCTGGAAGCAGTGAGATATTAGGTTAAATAATAAAACTAGATTAAAAAAAGGCAATGAAAAAATCATTAACTGGCATCTAAACTCCCCCAAACTTCAAAATGTTTCATTTTATCAGATTAAAAGTCAAATGTTGAAATTGTTTCTGTTGCATGCACTGCATTTGTCAATCTCGATATCACGATAGCATCATATCATCACTCTGTGAGTCAACAGCAGATAACAACCGGTTATATTGACCACTTATATCATCCATTTCTGCAGTCAAGCATCCGTGATGCTTTTAGGCTCTTGTCCACTTCCTGTTTGACCTGGATTTACTTCCACCATCCTACATCTGGAACAACTGGCCACTCAGTGTGTGTGTGTGTGTGTGTGTGTGTATGTGTGTGTGTGTGTGTGTGTGTATTGACCCACATTCAGATCTAGGCTGTTGGCTGTGAGAGTGATACACCCCCAGAGGACGAAGTAATCACCCCGACAGCCCCCTCCCGATGTCTGTGGGCCATATAGCAGCGCTTGTATTGATCTGTCTCAGCATTATGTTGCATACAGCAGGAACACGAGACACTGTGCTGTGAATACATGTACACACTCACATACACACACTTGTGCTCCCTCTTGGGCTTTTCCCCCTGGGGCCGACCAGTGAGAGCACATACGGCAAATTGAGTTGTCTCATGGCAGAGTTAAGTTGTGAGATGTGTGCTCAGTTTCGGTTTGAGAAATGGAAACGCCGTGTGACCGGACTGTAGTGAGTGTCAGTGATTGGTTCGAAACTTCCTGTCGGAGCAGAAGAGCATGAGCAGAAGTTAGAGTGAAACAGAGCAAGCGGCTAACTTGTGTAAAGCTGGAGTGCCAGTCAGAATCAAGTGTGACTGTGGATGAAGCAGAACGTTTAAGGTGCTGGTCACATCGCTGAAAGAGAATGGTTAGCATGCCATAGCTAAAGCTATCTATTTTAAAGTATAATATGTATTCATCTGTATTATAAAACGTATCTGCACATAGGATGACACAAAATCATTATCTGTGGTGCAAAGCATGGTGATATCCCACCATGCTTTGCAGGAGAGCTGACTGCAGAACACTGTTGCTATTGACAACCAGGCAGCTTGCTATCTCTCTCGTTCTCTCTCTCTTTCCCGTTTATATAACTCCAACTTGTGCAATGTTTTATTGATCAGAGAAGTAGGTGTGTATGTCTGTGTATGTATGTGCGTGTTTCTGTGTGTGTGTGTGTGTGTGTGTGTGTGTGTGTGTCTTTGTGTTTGTCTGTCTTGTGTGGTTCTCTTTGTATGTGCACTCCCATCCCTTCCAGTGTTTTTATATATTTATATTTTTCTATCATTTTGCATGTTTGTGTACTTTGTGTATGTCTAAGCATGTGTGTTTCTTTATGTCTGTGTGCATGAGTGTGTGCTGGAATGCAGCACTGTATGTACAGTGTCAATGTCTTGCCTGCATAACTCAGGATGTGTGTGTGTGTCTGTGTGTGTGTGTGCACATGGGTGTTTCTGTTTGTTTGTGTTCGTGATCATGCATTTTGATGTGTGTTTATATATATCCACTCACTTTTTTCTGTGTACGTGTGTGTGTTTGTATGCCCATATGTGTACACACACACAGTGGAGAGAGCTCTTCCTCCTCATTTCTTCTTTGTTGGTAAGAAATACCCAGTGTTCTGTTTGTGCGTCATTTATTGTTTCACCTGAGAAAGTACAGAAAATATAAAAAGCAGTAGAATGTAGATAAATCTGAGAGGCGGACTTGCTAACAGCCTTTGGGGCTGATGGGAACTGTTACCCTGCCACTGCACTGCCACAGGGTGGGCATCATGTAGGTGAAGTAGTAATTATTGGGGTTTTTTTGGGTCTGGCTAATTGTATGGCTTCAGAGTGAGTACAATTAGTGTGGGAGGGGTGCTGCAAGAACACACACACACAAACACACACACACACACACACACACACACATTTTAGCCATATGACCACACAGACATACACACACACACACAGAGTGATGAGGAAAGTTATGTGAGCCATGCAAGGAATGTGGA
>JBBMOE010000028.1:2354106-2373868 GCA_037975065.1 Chaetodon trifasciatus | reverse complement strand
CTCTCACATACACACACACACACACACACACAGCTTTTTTTTGTTCTAAAAAGTGACAAAATTAGGTCATGCTACATCAAACACCTCTGTCAGGCTGCTGGTGTTTGTGTTTCATTTTACACTACAACAAAGCCACTTTCTGATATTTGACTGGGTGTGTGTATAGTCATCTTCTACCAATGTGATTGGGTGTCAGAAGGGATGCTTTGTTTGGTAGGTTAACTGTGTGTGTCTGTGCTGGCAGCACACAGACACACACACTCTGCTGTAATGATCAGGTTTGTCTCTATGTACACTGTGCGTACACACACACTATCATTATTCTTGTATGTTTTGGCATCATGCCCTGTACAATTGCCCCCAGGATAAACCATCACATCACGCTTTGCCTTGTGTGTGTGCGTGCATGTGCGTGGAGGGTTGAGTCGGGTGACTCATAATCTGGAGATTAACCGGTGGCATTGTTAGAGCAGCAGCAGACAGGAATTACGCACACACACAGAGGTCACACGTAAAAATAAACACACCTGCAGTTCATTCATGAAGTCACTTTCCCTCATGTGATGATGTGCACTCACTGTCAACTCAGGTGGTGTCGTTTGACAGCGAAGATGCTGAAATATTCATCATCACTCAGACACACACACACACACACACGCACACACACACACACACACACACACTCACACAAGTTAGGGCGTGAACACAGCGGTGGTGTTTCACTCTGTTTTCTCTTCATTGTCTCCGAACAGAGGTCGTAAAATGGGCCAAATAAGATCAGGAGAAATTACATGCTAATGTTATGAAAGAACCTTAACACATTGCTATATAAATGACTTTTTGCATTTCATATCATAGTCAAAAGTAGCATTATATGCATGAATTCAGCTACAGAATGACAAATTGCTGATGGTTAGTCATGTTTAAAAAATGTTTGATGTGTGACTGACGCCCTGAATAATGCTGTAGTGACACCTATGCACTTTAGCATCTTTAGCTCACGTTTACTTCATGAGAATTCAGTGCTTTCAAGCTGATTGGCTTAAAGCAGTGATAAGACATGCTTGGAAGTTTAAGTGGTAGACTTGACAATTATTATTTTATCATTATAGCTTGCTAAGTTATGTTGCTCTGATTGGAAGATATCGTGTTGGAGCTCTAAAAACGATTCTAAGATGTCAGATTATAAGTGCAAATAAGTGGTCCAGTGTTTGTGCCAAGTCCAGTCAGCTGTAGTTGACATTCTGCTGTTCAGTACATCACATCCCACACAACTCTCACAATCTGCCTGTTTCTTCCAAGACAATTTCTGAATCATCTCACCATCTCACATTATCTTAACAATGAATTTTTTTCTTTTACCTGCAGCTGAATTTGTCTCAGTTCACAGTCAGTTTATAGAAGATGTTGTCTGGCTCTTATTGGATTTGAATCTGTGAGCTCTGGGCTTTAAAGACAGACCTCGTTCCAGTTGCCCTCTCTTACCAGTGCTGCCTCCTCTTACTTTAAATTCCAGTCTCTTCCTAAAAGTGAGTTTCCTTTTTAATCTCAAGTAAGAATCTCTAATTATCCCTCTTTCTTCCCGCCGGGTTAATCATTGCCTCACAGACAGGCGTTATCTGTAATCAGTGCCAGGAAAGTGCGTCGAAAGTTCACAGGAAACAGTCACCAAACGGGGACCACTCGTGAAGCCCAGAGAGAAGCATTAGTCCGGCCTTCTTGCTTCTTAATTTGGCCATTTCTAATTAATTCACAAGTGCTGCGGTAATGGACAGAGATTCCCAATACTCCCCTGAGGTTGTATTTCTCAAGCTCCTCAGCGTATTAGCACCAGTAAGCGTCTTCATCCATCATTATCTGAAAGGTCGGATCAATTCGAGGTCAGTATGGCTGGTAGGTACGTTTGCACACCCACTAATAATCTGCTCTAGTCAGATTAACACGACATTCCTACATGAGCAGTGACAGCAGCCATGGCTGAACAGGTTAAGGAACTGCAGAACTCCAACGTTATCAACAGAAAACCCGAGGATGAGGAGGTTAGAGTGCAATTCTACTGTGACTGACAGCAGCACACGTGAGCACAAGGCATCAGAGATAGAAACTAGATCCAACCAGCGAGCAGCAAAACGGTCGTCCCTCAGGAATATGGCGGCGTTGCAGTGAGGCAAGAAATAGGAAATCTGTTCCATCGTGTGTCTTGATCATCAGCTGCAGGGGAAGAGAAAGAGGAGTCAGCTGGTCCAGATGTGATCAGTGGTGTCCAAAGAGCAGAATACAAATCCGTGAATTCACCAGTGAATTCAGACTTTTGCTCCCGGCTGCAAACACTCAAAAGTATTTCAAGAGATATTTTGGGAAGCGCACTTGTTCACTTTCTTGCTGTCTGTCTGTACAATCCGCTGGTTGCCAGGCAACCTCATGGTGATGAGAGGACTCCAGGAAGTCACTGCACCTGGCCAAGAAATAGTCTGACACCCATGTAAAACCACAATGTGTTGTTTTTACACTTAGGGGGTTTTTGTTTGTAAGGATTTAACAGATGGGATATATATATCGTGTTAGTCAGTGAAATTTCGAGATATTTGTTGAAAGATTTCTGTTGTCCAGTGTTTCTTGTCTTTGAGCTAAGCTAAGCTAGCTGGCATATTTATATTTCTCATTGATGGTGTCAAAAAATGATTCAGTTTCTGTATGGAAATAGAAAAATATCAAACGACACCCACCTGTGGACTTAAAGCTGCAGTAGGTAACTTGTATAAAAGTAATTTTTTTGCCATATTTGCTAAAACTGTCCCGATGCCCAGACAGTAGTACATGAAACATGTAATCTGTGAAAAAAAACAGCTCCATTGGTCCCACCTACTGCTCATACTGTGATTTGCAAGAATCCACCGTGCCCGACACAAATCAACCAATCAGAGCCAGAGGAGCGCCTGAGGGAGTGTCTGACATCTGTCAATCACTACTCACAGTTGTGAACCACCCCCTCCCTCTGCTCATGCTGCTGGCTGCCGCTCAGTCAAACAGCTCTGTGAGTGGCGTCAGCAGGCTAGTGAAAGCTATGGTGGAGCAACAGCCACCCGCAAAGGAGAAACTTCCCATACCACCGCTACCAACAACAGCATATGCGGCTAAGACAACAAATAACCATAAAGCTAATATGGTGATTGTTACAGTAACACTCCGCAGCGCGTACGGTATGTTTGCGACTGCGATCTAGTGGCTGGGCAGAGTTAGCTTGTTTCCGATGCTAAGGCTAATGTTACTGGTTGTCACTGCAGCCGCGCAGACGCCGCAGGGAGGAGGGGCTTGGAGGCAGAGCATGAGTGCAGCGGAGTGGGAGGGAGAGTGACGTGGAACTTGTGTTGGTTCAAATTTTCAGGCTAGTCCGCTCTCTGCTCGATCTTACCTACTGCAGCTTTAAAGATATTGTGTGTGACATATGAACATACAACCCATGTTGGAAATTATCTGTTTACATGGACTCAAGCAGTCAGAAATGCCAGGTTTAATCAAGCTTTGTGCATAACAGCACCCGAAGTAGCCACAAATATATTCTTTGGCCATCAAATGTCTGATGTAATGAATTCATGGGAAATGTTGCATCTTCGTCTCCGGCTGTGGGACATCCCACGTGGTTTGGCACAGACAGAGAAAGAGCACAGGCCACTGTTGGACGGTTTGAGCAGGACGCACATTCACATGCACAAACACACACAAAATAGGGCACCTCAGGGCGTGAACACCTGTTCCCAAAGGCCCTGGGGTGAATGGATTTGGAGACTGTGTTCATGGGAGTGGTGGGGCGTGAGAAAGAGGATGCACGATGGAAAGCCATAAAACAGACAAGAAGAGAGAGGTGATAACAGAGGGAGGAGGGAGGTTAAAGTCCTGTTCCTCCCTTGTGTAAGACAACCTGCCGTCCTTAGAAGTCTCGTCACATTTGTTTTTGTGTTGTTGGGTGTGGGCGGCTGTAGCTGTTGTTGTTTTGATCTGACTGAGTGCATTTCAAAGCTGCGGTTGGTAACTTCTTATGTGGATAATCACCTGCGTCCTACACTGTCATTGATACCACAGCTTGAGCGTGTACGTGTGTGTCATCTTCAGCTCGCTTTCCCATCACCCTGCGCTGGAATGTGCCATCTCCAGCTGCATGTTTGGATTCACCAACCAAACATCCAGGCAGGAAAACACACATTCTTGCACTTTGTATTCATCCAGCTCTGTGTGTGTGTGTGTGTGTGTGTGTGTGTGTGTGTGTGTGTGTGTGGGTAGGTATTGGACAGAGCGGAAGTTATCTCATTAACCCTTGTTAGTCTGCTGTGGATATTGTGAGGCAGCCGAGCGTTATGTAAGAGACAGACCAGAGGATAAGGAGGGTGTTGATTTGACAAACACATCTGAGGGCTGAATCTGCATCCCAGCATTAAATGCATGCACATCGATCTTAACAATGAGTTTGTGTTTCTGCTGTGATGTTTAATTTTTAAGCTCCAGTTTGCAATTTTAAATGTCAGCGAGAGGCAACAAACTCTGACTCGTAGCCTCCTATGCAAATGTGCACTCAGTTAGTGACAGCGTGTTGCTGTTTATAGAATCAGAGGCTAAAAAAAAAGGCATAAACCGAACCACATGAACATCATTCATGTGCAGTAAAAACGCCTCTCATTTGTCGCGGACAGGGCTAGTTGACAACCGCTTTCACTGCACAAACAACACAGTGACTGTATATAAATTCAAGACGGAACAGCAGCACCGCCGAGAGCAGACTTCGGATTGTGCTAGATGACTAAAATAGCACTCGCTGCCCGCTCTGCTTATGATTATCATTGATCAGCATGAGAGCAAGTGATCACACAATACACGGCCATTGATCTCACAACTGTGTCGACTTGTGCTAGATTGCTGTGGCCGATAGCTGACAGTCATGTAACATCTTAGATAATAATAATCTTAGATAAGAAAAAAGCAAAACAAACAGCTTAAAAACAAAATCAGGGCTAATCTGGAAAGTGTGATGCCATTCAACCTTTTCTCGCTCCTGCTGACAGCCGTGCCTCTACGTGTGTTTGTTTGCTCCGAGTCATCACACATACACACACACACACACACACACACACACACACACTCATATACACCACACAAACACAAACATGTACACATTTTGGCGCACAAAATACTGTTAGCATAGATTGCAGTAAGGCAGGCTACCTGATGCTCAGAGCTCTACCTCCTACCGTGTGTGTGTGTGTGCGTGCGTGCGTGCGTGCGTGCGTGCGTGCGTGCGTGCGTGCGTGCGTGCGTGCGTGCGTGCGTGTGTGCGGATTGGTTACAATGCTGGTGTGAACAACTGATAAGAGGATCATCTGTCCTGCACACGATCTCTGTTTTGTAATTGGAAGATGGATGAAGTGTATTGCCTTTGGCATGACCTCAAGCTAACCCCCTCACACAAACACACATGAACACATGCACATTCACTACACACTGTGTGTGTGTATATATTTCTATGTATATACTTACTCTGTGTGTATATATGTACATACACTTTGTTTCTTTCAATCCCACTGCAAACAGATGACACTGAAGTGTCTGAGCATGCAGTCAGACCTCAGTGCATGTGTGTGTGTGTGTGTGTGTGTGTGTGTGTGTGTGTGTGTGTTTGTGTGTCAGCTGAGTTCTCTGTATGTTTTGTGGCCTGTGGGCGTTGTGTTTGTGTTTGTCATGCGGCAAGAGAGCAACAGGGTAATGGTGTGCCACGTGTTGTGTTTACATTTGTTGTGTGTGTGTGTGTGTGTGTGTGTGTGTGTGTGTGTGTGTGTGTGTGTGTGTGTGTGTATTCAGCTGGGAGACACTGTAGCCTTCATACCTAAAAATAACGTCCTCCCTCCAGCTCGCCCTTCCTCTCTTCAATCTTTATCTTCATTTTTTCCATCTGTCCCATTAAACCCCAAGATGTGTGCTCTTCTCCCTCTCCTCCTCTTCTCCTTGATGTTTTCTTTTCTCTTCTCTCTTCTTGTTTATGTCTGTCCTTGGTAGATTCATAGAGCTTCATGATCGCAGTTTAGCATGCACTGTTATGATACGGTGATGAACAGGTAGGAGCCACCGGCGTGAACCAAACTGAGATTGATTAATTCCATGTAGCTAATATAGCCAGATTTAACAATTTCATGTGAGAAAAACTGTATTAATTGCTCCGGTGAAAACAGGAAATTGTTTCGGCTACTTAAGATGTTTTTTGTTTCTATACCATCCATTTTCTGATGCTTATCTGAGTCTGGGTCTGGGTTGTGGTGGCAGCAGGCTAAGTAGTGTAGCCCCTCCAACTCTTCATGGAGGATCCATGGCATAGAAGATAAGATGTATAATCCCCTCCCCACTTCTGGCCTCCTCACAGTTGGACGTGCTCGGAAAACTTCCAAAGGGAGGCGTCTTGGAGAGGGCGGCATCCTAATCAGATCACCAAACCATCTCAGCTGGATTCTTTCAATGCAAAGGATGAGAGATTCTACCCATAGTGCCCTCTGGATGTCCAAGCTCGTCCCGCGTCCCTTAGGCTGAGCATTGCTTCTATCTGTGATCTCATTCATTAGGTCATTACCAAAGACCATAGGTGAGGGTTGGAACATAGATCAAGTGGTAAATTGAGTGCTTTGTCCTAAGGCTCAGGTCCTTCTTCATCACCTGCATTAATGCTGATGACACCTATCTGCCTGCCATGCTCCGTTACTCGCCGCCTCATACAGGACGCTGGTATGCAGAGTCTAAACTTTTTCACTTGACAAAACAACAGAGTGATCCTGTTGTTCCTTGTATGTATTTACTGTTGCGCGACGCTGATGTTTATTGCTGTCGATTAGTTGCGTGGCAGACCCTTTAAATTTGCAGCCGCCACTGTAGAAGCCCTTTTTTCCCTCTTCTGATGACGCTAGTAGCATACAGTCACTGAACATGCTGAAACAGAGCGTCAGTCAGCAACACAAATGGATGATTCTGGTGTCTGTTGTTGTCGGGCTCGCTTTAGTCTCACTTCTCTTAAAATCTCTCCTATTAAACCTCATGAAACTCTTCTCTCTTGTTCCTCTTCTCTTTTATTTCTTATCACCGAAAGGGATATTTTCATTCTGGGCCATTGGTCATTTCCTATTGATATTAACATTGTAGCCTTTTGTGCTCTTACAGAAACACACAGGGTTATTTCAGCTCGCCCCTCTGGATCAGTCATGCTGAAGCTTCTTTTTAGCTTCTCTCAAGCAAAACAAAGGGTCTTTCAGTGGAAAGCGCCCACTGCACTGGGCAGCAGCGCTGATGCCCTGTTTGTGTGTTCTCATAGCTGCACAAACACATGCTTGTGACTGTACTCGCAGGGTTCGGCTGAATTGGGCACTTCGAATGCCGATGACAGCGCTGTTGGTTTTGATATGAGGCTGAAGATATTTGGGGTTGATACTCAGAGTTCTCCAAATTTGTTGAGCTGCTAAGCAGGCTTACAGTTGTGGTAGTCAAAGGTAGCAGATGGAGGGACTCATCCACCCTGTGGGCTTTAAGGGGGTGACACTGTGCTGCTCCTGGTCTTTGAAGTCTTTGTAGTGGTGTACATCATGTAGGACAGTGGTGCTTTGATTGTAATGTATACCGGCAATATGAGGGAAACTCCCAGGTGTGTGTGCGTCTGTGTGTGTGTATCTCTTCATGATCGTGGTGATGTAAGTGGGCCTGAGGCCATGCAAACATTTTATTTACCTGTGATTCTCAAAGCAGACATTTGTAAATGAGGAAAAATCAAAAAGCACCTGCATGAGTTCAGATTTCGCCTTCGAGCTTTTTCCGTCTAAGCTGCAGTTTTTCATCTAAGCCGCTTTGATTAGCAAGTTTGCCGCTGCTTTAAATAAAACTGATTTCCATCCTGTGGTGTGTGTGTGTGTGTGTGTGTGTGTGTGTGTGTGTGTGTGTGTGTGTGTGTGTGGGAAGCGAGCAGGCTGTTCATGTGGGCGCAATCGGTCAGTCAGAGGCGTCTGCAGATAACAGACACTTGACAATTGAATTATTACACAATTTGCGAAGAAAACAAATGTTGTGAAACCAATCTGTTATTAGATAATACTGAAGGTGGACAGGGTGTTCAGAGCTGAGTCAGTCAAAGGTTTAAACTAGATAGAAAATGAACTTAACGCCTTAGCCGACGCCACAGGTTGGAGGATGATGCTGGATGTTTTGTTGCCTTCATGATGAGTTAAAACATAGAAGGTACAAGGTTCATTTATTTATCATTCTACAACACAGGATTATACAATGACATGCAAGTTGTAGTCCCTTTATGCTTTTTGCTTGGTGTTATTCTGTTTTTTTTTTTGACAGCATATCCCAAAGAAAAATTGGAATTCTTTCCTACAGAGGCTTAAAACTTTACAAACAGGTCACAGATATGTAGTTTCATTCTTAGAAATGGCTCCGAAAGTCCCTTAAAACGCTGGCCACGGTGCTTTTTCGCAAATGTTAGCAAAACGGCAGTAAATAGTGCATTTGTTCTGGACTGTTTTCAGCCATGGATGAATACACATTTGGCGAATTGGTGAGCATTTCAAGCCGCATCACGGTGTATGTGGGATTGATTTACAGGGCCAGTGTTTGTTGCAATGAGGGAACATGTCACAGTTTAATTCCCATTGAAGCAAGTGTGTGTGTGTGTGTGTGTGTGTATGTCCAAAGTCACTTCCGTTCATGAACTGAATCAACCACAAACTACAATCGGAACGTCTCATCTTCCTTGGGTGTAGCTGACTTCACAAGCTGATACTGTTGATGCCTCAGACTGCAGACATCAGTGGATTTGCAACCATTTTTTCTGGCAGCTGGGTGTGTCGGTGACAACCCTACATTAATGGCCTTCACAGGAGTTTGGGAAACATGGAGTAACTCTTTCCAAAGATTCTTCAGTGTTACACTGAGACAGTAAAGTTTGTCTGCTTGGTTTAGAGCTCACAATAGCTGCTGAGCTCTCTACGTACTCTACCGGGTGCTTCTGCTGTTCTTCCGTTGTTTATCAGATCTTTTGGAACCAAACCACTTGTACGCTGCTGTTGTCTCTATATAGCATATTACATACAATATTCATTACAAGCTTCAAGTGCATAGGCAGTAAAAACCAAAAAGAAACACATCTGATCAGACTCAGTCCCAATGAGCCAATCGGCATTATGGATTGAACTACAGATAAAACCAAAGCTCTGATCAATGGATCTCTTTGACACATGAGCTCATTTTCCCTTCAGGCCGTGTTCTGTCTCCGCGTCCTCGTGTCTGCTCTCCAAAGCGAAAGTGACGCTTCTGTTTTAAAGCGGCTGTGATTCTCATATGAGTGGATCTATTTTGAGCGACGGTTTAACAGCAATATCTGTTGTTTTTCCTTTTGAGAGGACGGCAGCACTGGCGACTGTTCAGCTCTCCCCTCTCAGCTCTGCCTCTGTTCTTTGTTTGGCTTGTTTTCACCATCAGTTTCAGAAACCTTTGTCGGCGACAGAAGCATTAAAGAGAAAGTTTATAGTTTTTTTTTTTTGTTTTTAGATAAGGTGGGATCGCAGAATCAGCTCCAGCTTTGGATTCGCTATCAGATATCAAAAATATTGTATCTTCCTATATATTGTATTGCATATTTATGTAACCAGCCCGGCTCTGGGCTCTGAATCAGGGTTGGAGACTTTGGCAGAACACCTCGATGACCAGTTTGAGGAAGTTGGGTTTGAGAGCGCTTACTTGACAACTAATTAAATTAAACTACAAAAGGAACATGCGCTTTATAACCCACTGGATTTGGGGAACACACACACACACACACACACACACACACACACACACTTAAGAGTGTAGCTAAAAAAGTTAATGCTTTTAATTCCCAAATCTGCCACTGAAACTAAATTTGCAAAGCTAAACCACCTCTCTCTCTCTCTCTCTCTCTCTCTCTCTCTCTCTCTCTCTCCATCTTCCTCTCCCTCTCCCTCTCTCTCTCTCTCCCCCTCCCTCTACATCTCTCCCTCTCTCCCTCTCTCTCTCACTCGCTGTACATGCCTGCAGTCAGTGATTTCATGGCTCTTAACCAAACACAAAGACTCCATTATGGCTCCGTTCGCTGAAATAAACTTACTTTCTCTCTCCTATTCCTCTCCTCTCTCTCTCGTCCTCTTCTTCCTCTTCCTCCTCCCACCTTTTTCCTCCTCTTCACATTCACACTTTCACCCACATCTGTTAGAAAAAAAAGCCACGTTTTCCATTTCATTACCTCATTCCGACGTCGGAGTTCGGAACAGGAGAGAGAAAAAAGTAGAAAAGGAGGGGATGAGAAAGGAAGGAAGACCAGGACTGGAGGTAGAAAGGTGTGCGTGTGCGTGTGTGTGTAATTATTAGCCCAGTAATTAGGCCTTGTCGCTTGTTCCCCTCCTTCATTCGCCCTTTGAAGTCTTCTCCTCTGGACTACCCACAGTGCACTTGGGGGTTGTTGCGAATGTGGGTCAAAATGTGTGTGTCTAAGAGAATTTCTAGAGATGTGGATGGTGAGAGAGAAAGAGAGTCGGGGGTCTTAGTTCTCCCTCTGTGTCTCTCTATCATTGGCAGGTTGCTTATCCTCCTTTTCATGTTGGATCACCGCCCCCCCCCCCCCCCCCCCAACCCCACACACACACGCACACGCACACACACACACACACACACAGTCAGACACACGTCACATGGGTCTCTTTGTTTTGGTTTGCTGCAGAGATAAAACCCAGCTCTGTTACACTCCTCTACAAGGGAGACAAAGAGCGCTTATCTCACATACAGTGAGTGTGTGTGTTTGGGGGAGAGAATGTGTGTGTGTGTGTGTTTGTATGAGAGTGTTTCTCCAATGCAGTCATTTTATTTTTGCATCGCGATTTTTACGAGCAGGATTTTCAGCCTCATTAGCTGGAATTTCAGTTCTTTTTTTCCCCCTTTATCAGACTGTCTGATGTGTGTGTGTGTGTGTGTGTGTGTGTGTGTGTGTGTGTGTGTGTGTGTGTGTGAGAGAGAGAGAGAGTGTGTGAGTGTGTGTCTGACAGCGTCAGCGCCACCAGCGCCAGCATGACACACTTCCCTTCAAAAGTGGGATAATCACACTCAGGTTACTGGGCGGCACAACTAACACACTTTTTAGAGTAGTTGGAAGATTTTTGGAAAAATGCTAATTTTACATTAATATTGAAAGGAATGGACAGAATTTCTACTGAATGGGAATTTAGACATAATTTCAGTTTTTTCCTGAGTCTGTCAGTGGTGTTGCTGTTATGTGGGTAATATACATTACCCACAATGCAATTAAACTGCTGACCCTACAGTTAGATCAGAGATTCGGGTGTGTTATGCTAGTAGTGGCTAACATAGCCTTGAGATGCTAGCCTTAAGCAGAGATGAGCAGCAGGCTAACGAGATCTAGCTCACCTCTTTCTGCAGCCAAACCCTGAGATTTCCTTCATCTTCAGAGCATTTTATCATATGAATGTTTTCAGGTTTAATGTCCAGGAAAAAAATCATATTAATAAATATTTAGATATAATTTTACATATTCTGTGAAAGATTGTATCCATGTCACCCATCTATCTGCAAACTTGCTTTGAATATAACTTGAGTAATATTTAAGTAACTCTGTGAAAGCTGCTAAGCTCTGTTGAAGTCGACACTGAGTCGAAAAACAGTCTCAACCAAAGGTCTAACTGCTTGCTTGTTCTGGTGATTTTGATCATTTTACACATTAATATCATTAACAGATGGGATGTTCTCATTTGTCAAACTTTCCATTATTCTGAGGACTTCTCATGTTGTCATCTTGACAGTTGAGTCTCGTTCTTGGAAACAGTGATGGATTTTGAACTTGATATTTTGTGTTAACCCCCCTTCAAGCTGTTAGTCACTCAGACTTTCCACATTTTAAGATGCAGCAGTAAGAACAAAAGCCCTGATCTCATCTATAACATTTAGTGGTGTGAGTGCACTGCGATCCAAACTACTCTGGTTAACCTTTTTGATACCAAAGAATTCCAGTTTTTTAATGTGTATTTTGTTGTCTGTTTAGGTCTTTTACAGACATCTAAATCACCCTGTTAAAAATACATTCCTGCAGTGCATTTAATATTTATGAAGCGAAATCTTTTAATGAATAAATTCCTCTTCCGGTCGCCTGTTGGGCTTTAATTAGACCAGCTGCAGCCAGCTGAGTGGAAATTCAGGTCATGTCCCCCCACACATGCACACCCACACAAACCTACAAGCGTTCTGCATATTCCTCAAATGCGTGTGTGGTGTTATGCAGAACTCGATGAGCAGGTTGTGGTTGTGTGTTGGTGTGAGCTTGTGGTCACACACCGCGACACTGATTGATGAAGTGATTCTCGCCACGCAGTGTCATGAATGACAAATTGCTGAGGGGGCGTGTGTGTGGAGTATGTGTGTGCGTGAAGACGGGCAGATGGTGTCTCATGAGTATGGGGCGAGCTAACGACCTTGAGAGAGACTGAAAAAGAGGAAGGGAGAAAGAAAGAGAGGGCGAGAGATGGTGACGGCAGGGGTCAGTTTGTTTTGCGCTGAGGGTCAGGCGGGATGGGCGGGGCATTTCTACTGCTGCTTCCTCTCTGCATTTCCTCCGCTCACCCAGAATGCCCGCTCCTGACACACATACACACACGCATGCATGCACACACACTTGCATGGGGCGTTAACACAGCAACACAATGAGCAGGGACGGGCTTCAGGCAGACTGAGCAAGGTGTTTCCTGTGACCTGGACGACTGCTGCGTCAACACAAACCCAATCGTCTGGAACAACACAAGCATGAGTTTGCAGACCCGCTTTGACTCTCTCCTCCTTCAATTAGAGCTCATTAATGTCTCCCTGTTAAAATGTGTCGAACGTGTGCGTAAGTGAAAACAGCTGTGTTCAAGTCTGCGATATTCATCCTTTATTCATGCTTTGTTCATGCTTTATTTATGTGCTGTTCAAGCATTTGCAGAGTGAATGAATATTGGATCAAAAGCATCTTTACGTTATTCATGAGCTGAGATATTTTGGATTGTAGGGAGGCTTCTGGAATCCCCCACGCCGTGCACAACAGCAACCACAAAACAGTCCTCGAAATGTTGTTTGGACTTGTCTTCTTGCGTATCAGTCTGATGCTTCTGAATGAATGTTGACCGTTTGTTCTTCTGTGTCCCGCAGGCCGCGCACTGCCCTGCTATGGAAAAGATGAAGAGGATTAAGAAGCGTCTGTCGTTAACACTCCGCTCCAGTCAGACCATCGACGAGTCTCTGTCTGAACTGGCCGAGCAGATGACCATTGAGGATGGCGGCACCAAGGACAATGGTAAGAATTTGTTTTTCAAAACAAACGTGTTAACATATTGGATAAAAACACATTAATCATGATGGAAATCAAATTTTGAAAAAGCCTTTTTTTGCTCAGGGATTCTGGTATATAATCAACAGCTAATTTGCATTTTCTTTCCACTTAACCCAGCGTCTGGGTAAAACCTGTCATAAGTATCTTATAATTAAGCCACACCTCATGTTGGAAAAAGCATGAAAACGGTTGTAGAGAATCATTGCCACAGTCCAACCAGGGCAGGAAATTCCACTGGTCTGATTTTCACAATATCTTCCTGTACGTGTCCGTCAGCAGGCATGTGAAAGCACACACACTCACACACAGCTTTCAGTATCTCGGTAGCTCTCAGGGGTATTTAAATTATGAAGAAGCTGAAGGTGATGGCGAGGAGGGGAGAGTACAGCGTGTGTCAGTAACAGCTGTAATGGACTTCCAGTGAGTCGCTCTCATTCAAGTTATGTAACAGGAGTAAGAGCAGGAGAGCTGCTTCACACACACACACACACACACACACACACACACACACACACACACACTCAGGTGGTGAACAGGAAACAAGCATTCTCACACAAACACTTTCCTTGACAACTCTTTGTTATATAATATTCTGCCTGTTCTGGCACCACAGTACATCTGTCTGTCTGCAGCTCGTCTCCAATAAGCTGCTGGTGTGATCAACACATGGAAGTGACTCATTGCCGCTTATGATTGACAGCTGCCAAAATAAATGGACATGCACATCCTTCACGCGGCGTTTCTGATTTCAGTTATTTGACTGTCGCTTGACATTCAGAAAGACTTCCAGTAAATGCAGCAGTTCTGGAGAAGGGTGATGACTGAAAAAGTGGCTACAAGTTTGAGTCTGGCTGAAGACAGCAACTTTGTTTTATAAGAAAAGTAAAAATGAATGACCTTATATACATGAACTTAAATTGTTATATGACAAATACTGTATTACTCTTATTTCTGTTGCTGAACTGTTTGCATACTCTGCTCATAATAGCCATGAAAATCCCAAGCAGACCTAACATTGTTACCTCTGTTCATGCACGTTCAGCTTGTAATTCTGATATGTCTGACAAGCACCTTTAGGCAGCATAATGTTAATTTTGGAGGCGGGCATGTGGGAACACAGCACAGTCTGTCAGCTGAGAGTTTAAAAGGTCGGATGAGTTAAAGAAAGTTTGCAGGGGAAGAGAGATGAACCCACAAGATGCAACCGACCCATGGCCTGACTAATGCATATCACAATGGGACCCTTTATGACCTTTTTGTGGGAGTGTAACTGAACTCTGCCCACGGGGGGAATACTGGGTTGTAATACTGTTTTTGCTTACAGGGTTTCCTCCTCAGCTAGGATTGAAAATGTAATCGCTAATTGAGGCCCATCGGTGAGGCTCATGTCTTGCTTGTTGGTAGAGCTCGTTCCCTTTAAAGGTACAATGTGTCCGATACAGCCAGAATTTTACTTAAACGCATTCTAAAAAATTAACTATTATTATCAACAGAATGTGAAGAAGTAACAGTTCTGACAGTATGTTATTAAACACACCTATGTGTTGCTTTGCAGAGATATATACTGAGGTTCACATGCTAACCAGCTAGCTGCAGCCCGTCCTGTCCCATCATGCCACTTTGTACCTCAAGTGGTGATAGTCTGGTAGTATAGCCCCCCTACTTTCAGCTGGGAGATGTATGTGAGTTTGCTACGTTTCACAAGTGCTATTAGCTTTTTTAGTCTAATAAATAAACAAAATAAACCCACAAAATATCAAGAAAGGAAATATTCTTACACCAATTTTCTTTATTAAACAGAAAAAACAACCACACGCCTTCTGATTTCAGGTTTTTCTCTTCTGTTGATCTGCGACGAGCTTAATTGCCAGGTTAACTCATAAAACACAGTTCATTCAAACTTGACAGAAACAAAATAAACCTCACCAAAACCGTCTGCTTTGTATTTATGGAAACATCGGGACCTTGACTTGAATGTCAAATAAAGTTGTGTTGGTTTGAGTGAAGCTTGGCCACACAGCATGCATTTCAAATGAACGCACTGAGGCTGAAGAAGATCAGAGCCCATCTTTTGTTGCGCCATGTCGGTACCTGATGTGGGTTTTTGGAGTTTTGTGACGCAGCTGCAAAGCCTGCAAAGTTTATTTTCAGAAAACCAGAAGTGATGACAGTTTTGTTGTGTTTCAGAGCCCTTCATGAGGAATGGCCGCCCCCCCACCTCCCATAGCATGCACTCCTTTCTGCACCAGTACACCGGCTCCTTCAAGAAGCCCCCTCTTCGCCGGCCACACAGCGTCATCGGTGGCACCCTGGGGTCCTTCATGGCAATGCCACGCAACGGCAGTCGCCTGGGTGAGACGCACACACATGCTGCACACTTACACACACACACACACACACACACACACACACACAGAAGGAAGTGAGTAGTGGGAGAGCAGATGGCATCCAGGAACAAACAGGAAACGTGTCACGGTCCTGATATTTCCATCCTGCTTCTTATACTCATAAACTCAAGAAGCAGCTTCTCTCTTCGCCCTCAGCAGGGCTGTTTTCGCCTGAGTGACAGCTGGACGGGGGATTCGGTCAAACATGACGCTGTTTCCCGTGTGAACTGATTCATCACACTGGATCAGTAGCAGTGAGTCTGATCCCGAGGCTTGGAAGGGAAGACGACGCCGGGATGATTCAAAGCAGCAGCAGATTTCAAGCTGGCGGTCGGGGGAACAGCCAAGAGGGCGATGAGATGATTCAGGGAACAGTACGAAACAGAGGAAAAAAGTGTTGTGGGTGTCAGAATATACCAGCCTCTGGGTTTTTCAATGTTTAGTCAACCAAGTGTGGCAGGATCTGGAGAGATGAGCACACAGTCACATTTAAAGCTTATATGTTATCGTGCGGCAGCTAACGCTTGAAAAAAGCAGCATGTCTGCATTACCTGACAGAAATGTCAGAACGTTAGTTACCTGATCAGTCCAGAAAATAGTATGAATAGTATGATTTTAATCCAGTGAATTAGCTCAACCTCTATTAGACTGATTGGCACATACTTTCAGTTGCCATGGTATTTTGATCAGCCATTCATGTCATTCATAACTCTCACTAAGTTATTAGTAAATCCTAATAACTTTGGTGATCCCCTGATTTGAGTTCGTCCAATATTTTGTTTTTTGACCAAATTTCTAATGACATCCTCATCGGCCTCAGCTGTTAGTGCTAATTAGCTCATTTTTGCATGCTAACATACTAAACTAAATTGGTAAACATTGTAGTGGCTAAACATCAGCATGTTAGCGTAGTGACGTTAGCATTTTTAGCTCAAAGCACCGCTGTGCTGTGGACTCTTCCTCGTGTTATTAATCATTTTCACTCTGTCGTATTGTCACATCCTTCGATCGCTGTATTAGTTTAAGAATACTGACAGGCATTCATACCAGATTCATCATTGATCTCACAGCCTGTGTGATCACTTACACTTCACTGTGCCAGACACATGCTGCCTTACACCTTAAGTAAAAATTGTTTGACTTTTTCCCACTCAAGTGACATGATATTCATTCTTTCAGCCATGTGGACCATGATTGTTGCTTCCCCAAGCTATTTTGTGCAGATCATACACTAAAGGACTTATTGAGCCTCACACTGGACCCTGGCCTAGATATTGTGACTTGGATCTAAAAACAGGACATTTAAGTAGGACATTGATGATGCTGCTACACTCTGTGTGCTTATTAGCAAAGCTGCTAAAGACAGCACAGAGGCAGATAGGGAGACAGCAAGGGAGGGAAGTGAAGGAAGGATGTATGGAGATGATCAGGAAAGAAGGATGAAAAATGGTTGCAGGATGAAATCCTTAAAGGGTTTTGTAGGTTAAAGCGAAAGAAAAACCATTTAGAAAGATTAGAAAACAGCTTCAGGGATTTTTGAAAAGAAATGATGGGAGGAGAAAATATTCGGGGAGTTTTTAGAGAGGATGAGCATAGATATGAAATGGCAGGAGATAATGGAGAAGTGTGTGAAAGGTAAAGGAGGTTGCAGGCAAAAGAAAGTAGGACAGATGAGATCATTTGAAGACTTTGGAGAAGAGGCACACAAGTTAGCAAAGCACAGGTAGCAAAGGAATGTGTTGAAGCAATAGTGAGTGAGGTCGGCAGCTGCCTGTGAAAACCCTGCAAAAGAGAAAGCGAGATAGGAGCAAAGGAGAAATATGTAGAGTGAAAGGGAAAGAAAGGGAGAAGTGGGAAGTGAAAGGGTTTGGTGAGGTTTTTGAAGCGGGGCAAGAAACATTGAAATGAGATACAGAGAAGTGACAGAAGAAGGGAAGAGAGAGCGTTTGCAAGTTTTCAAAAGGGAGACGAGTAGGAAGAAGAAGGAAAGTGGGGCGACAATGAGATGTTTACAGAGAGAAAGTAACCAGGTTAGGTGGAGCAAAGAGTGGCAGTTTGAGGGAGGAGAGAGACAGGTTTGTTGTCGAGCTTTAAGAAGATGTTAGAAGGTTTTAATGCCCTGAGTCCTCAGGTACCAGAGCATGCATACTGATGCCATACAACAGAAGAGCAGCTGATGTGTCTGTCAGTAATTTTCATCATAATAACTTTCCATCATGCCATGACCAGCATGCAAACTGATTTCATGCTGCTCACTTTTCCACGGAGCAACAGTGTGCAATGACAGCCAGGAGCTGCTTACATTGCAGAAGAGTTGGAGGTGTGCGGCCTGTCACCTGCAGCTGTTCATCAGCAGCTCACTGCGGCTGCTCCTTCTGGTTCCATTACTCCCTTGCAAAAATCTCATCTCTGTGACAAATGCATTGCATTTCCTGTGACTGGTTCACAATGCAAGGCAGCCCATATTTTGCCAGTTGAATGCTTTTAATGTAACGCAGCAGTAGCACTTGTAGGATTTGCCTCAGCGGTAACATAATACAGCTCTGATACAGCTGTAGGTGAGTGGACAGGAAACAGTAAATGGTATAACTGAAATCTTATGCTCACGTGGTTGACAGTAGAGTTGATTTACCTGCTATTACACCTGTGTGATCATTGTAATTCTATGTGTAGAAGTGAGCAACTGTGCTAAATCCCCTATTCTGTAGACTGGGTATGGTCACATATCCAAAGAGATAAACGCTTCTATGGCATTAGTTATTGCTTTGGTCTCATTTTGCTGTGAGGTGCTGCTTGAATGCTGCGAGGAGAAGGAACGAACGCGAGCTTGGTGGTAAGCCGAGTAGCACGCTGCAGCTGGCGCACTGCCAAAACATTCCAGGTAAAAGAATTCTGTTCCGCTCGTGCGAGTATGTGCGGACTTAAAACGACTACTGTGACAGTAATTGTTGACAGCGTGTGCCGAACTGAGGAAGTGACATACCAAACGGTTCAGCATGAATGCACGTGCCGTTACACCACCAGTATGCATGGCTGATACATGAGGCCCCGGGGGAGGACAGGGGAGATGCATGAAGGTAGATGGTTGCAGGGGGTTTGAGATGTGGAGCATCTTCCTTTCTTTTCTGTCATACTTTTTTTTTTTTTTTTTGCAAGAGAGACGTGACGGCTTGTTGCCTTCTCTATCTAGGTGTTTTATTTTCTCTTCCACTTCAAGACTTGCTGTAATTTATCGAGTTCTGCCACTTGAACCAAAACCAAAGATCAGATGGAGGAGCAACAGAGAAACCTCACGTTAACCATGTGTGGAAAAGCACAAGAGCGACATGTCGGGTGGGACAGCATGGGCCAGCCCCAGAGGAAAATCCTGAAGATATTTTAGTGGCTAAAAGTGGAGCAGCATTTCCTTTAATCTGAAGAGACTTTGGGTTTTAACCAGATGACCGCAGACAGGTTCACAATCTGGGGCAAAGTGTTCCTTTGGGTTGTGGCCGAACCGCAGAGTCCGAGAGCTTTACCAGGGTGCAAAACCCAGACTCACAATTCCAATTAATAATGTTTGGTGTGATATTTAGAGAAATAATCTGGATTATCCTGTTTGGAGTAACAGTTAATCTGCATCAACAGAACAGAGATTTCTTTCTCCTCTCATTTCTGTGCTCTCACATTTGATGAGCGAGTGCGTGGTTGGAGGCGCTGACACGCTGATGACAGAGAACTGTTCAGCCACAGCTACTTATTAACTGTGTGTGTGTATGTGTGTGTGCATGTGTGGAGTTGGGGGGTGCATGTGGTTTGTGTGTCAGTGTGTTTGCTCTTGCAGTGCTATGGTAGTAGTGGCACCTTCAGTGGCCTGGAGGAAGCAGTGCAGGTTGGAGGGTTTAATCTTTGGCCTCGGGGGTTACAAGGCTGTGTGTGTGTGTGTGAGAGAGAGAGAGAGAGAGAGAGAGAGAGAGAGAGAGAGAGA
>JBBMOE010000028.1:2336754-2353720 GCA_037975065.1 Chaetodon trifasciatus | reverse complement strand
ACACACACACACACACACACACACACACACACACACACACACACACACATATACACACACACACAAGCTCTGTTACATGATCTTAAGTGTGCTGCTCTTTTTGTGGTTCTTTTGATACTGCCGGAGGTTTTAATGAAGCTGTATTATGCCAGTAAAGAGGTTAAGAGGACGGTGTACACACTTGCTTACTGGCTGTCATTGGCAGACAGTCAGCTTTCTTTCGGTTATGTTATGCCTCTACAAGTCTGTGACCTCAAAAACACTTATTACAAACTTAGGTCGACCAATGTAGTGTTCAAGACTGACAGTTCTCTAAGCCTTGGAAGTCAAGAGTGTGCACCATCAGCATGTAAGTCAAGACATTAACCAAACTCAGCGGTGTATTCTTGTTACTCACACTCACTTTCTGGTTAGTTTTTGGTTTCGGTCATTCACATATGTGGTATATAGTGTTAACTTCAATGTTATTATGGGAGTAGTCATGATTTTGTAATGTAACCAAATGCAGATTTGCTTTCACTTGAATGTGAAATCAGCACAGGCTTTGGGACGAGTCAGCACCGATCGCATGTAGATAACAGATTATTACTATTAGTATGGCCGCAACTAACATTTTCATTTTCGATTAGTCTCTCCATTATTTTTTAGATGACTTGATAAGTTGTCATTAAAATGTCTGAAAATAGTGAACAATGCGCATCACAAGTTCTCAGAGCCTGAGATGGTCAAACAGCTTGTTGTCTGTGCTCACAGATATGACATTTTAAATGATATAAAACATATCCAGGACACAGGGAATGGATGGAATTTTTAGCTGATGAATAACTTGAACCATTAAATGATTATCACACACTTTACACGAGTGACAGTTTTTAAAATTAGGATGACAAAGTAAGTAAAAAGTAATAAAAATAGATGAAATGCTGAAAGGAAGAGGACAAAATCTGTTGTAGAGTGATGAGTTTTAAGATGCCTCACATCAGAGGAAAAGCAGCACAGACTTACGTTATGTAATACCTCTTGAAGACACCATAATCAGAGCTTTTATTTGAATCTTCACTTGTCATACACTGGCATCTCCTCTGAGCAGCACTGTCAGGGAGGACAAAAGACTGCATTAATGAAATGAAAGCAGATGGTATTTGTGGAGAGGGACAAACTTAAAAGCGTACACGGTGACCAAACAGATGTGACGCCTTCTCTTGTTGTATTTTTACTCCACTCTACCTTATGTTTCCCCACATCAGTCAGCATTATGTCAGACGCATCGGAATCAGATGTGGTCTTTATTTTGACCCTAGAATAGATATGATCGGCAAAAATACAATATGAGCCCAGTAATACTGACAACAGCTGCCTGCGCTCTGAATACAGACTGAGAATATGAGCTGCAGACATTAATAAACACGTGTATAATTTGCTTTTATTCACGCCTGGTTTCTCTTGCTGTTTTGTTTATGGCCGTTGTGTCTTCACAATCGCAATCTGATTCGTGCTTTCAAAGGTTTCGCTGTTCAGCTCCAGTCGCGCCTCGACGCGCTGCCTCTTATTTTCACCCTCCATAAGACACCGATCGGCCTCATCTCTGTCTTCTCTCTCGGGGAGTAGGAGGAGATGGGAGCGAGTTATTTTCGATGTGTGTGCGTGTGTGTGGGTGGGTGTGTGTGGGTGGATGGGTGGACTCGTTAGCCTACATTGTCTTGTGCTGCTTGCTGCTGAAACATGCCCCACACCACATACAGACTCGGGGCATATAGCGGTATATTTTCTCATGCACGACTGCAGAAAAGCAACAGTGTGGCTCATAACCGTCATCTGTTGAAGTTCAACAAGTATGAGTAGCAAGAATTTAATCTTGCTATAGAAGGTTTTGACTTTAAATGCAAACCTCCTTGCCTTAAGAAACGACCCCACTGCAGGAATGTCAAATGAAAAGCGAGTGTAAATTCTACACATTGTAAACATTCTTCTGTGCGTGTGTGTTTTAGGACCTCAACAAGCGCTTGTCTCTGCCTGCTGACATCCGAATTCCCGACGGTTACCTGGAGAAGCTGCAGCTCAGCAGCCCCCCGTTCGACCAGCCGCTCAGCCGACGCTCCCGCCGAGCCTCACTGGTCAGTGTCTGCACGTGTCCCTGTCTGTGTGTGCTAGCTTTATTGCTTCGCGGCGCTGTTACCAGACTCCCTCTGTGCAAGTTGCCATGGCAACTGTTGTGAGACCAGGATGGATTAATCTGGAGTCACAAGCGCTCACCTCCTGCCTTCAGCCCATCAAATTAGATCATAATGCTCAGCTCATGCAGCTTTGTTGCAGGGTGTCAATGACAAGCAGGTTTATGCATATTAGACATTTGCCACCAGTGACACCGAAGCTTAAAAAAGTTTTTGCCTGTGGTTCTTTCTAAACTAGGATCAGGTAGAATGCTGCATTTCTTGTTCCAGTAGCCAAATCTTTTCTCACCGATCTCAGAGAATGTCACGTCAGCTCAAGATCTTTCCAGCACCTACACTGCCAGCACCGACTGCTACATTTTGGCAATTCAGCACCTTTGAAAGTTTGCCAAATTAATGAGTAGCAGTTCCTGTTAACAATGTACCCATGGATGTACATATGACTTTTAGTGTACTACTTTGATACTGAAGAAAATGTAAAAGCGTGATGATTCTCAAGTTCTGGGGCTGTAAAGAGCGTCTTTTTTCCAGTCACACTTAATTAAATATGTGTATCATGTCTCTGTGTTCAGATTTGAATGAGTTATGACTCTGAGAACAAGTATGGCTTTTGAAGCAAATTGCAGTAATCAAGCACAGATGGTTTTGAAGCACCTTAAGTGCCCCGCAGTGTGAAAACCTCTGATTTAAGACATCGACTGTACGCTTTAGGTTTGTTGTTAGTCCTTTTGAAGAGCAAAGGCGCCTGGAGCAGCTTCTTTTGCACCATCATTCAACACATGCCCACAGAGAAAAAATCATCACAGAAGAGGCAGACTGATTTCTGCACCGACAGTGACAGACCAGAATACTACACACCTGCCTGTCTGTTGAAATGAGCTTTTTTCAGGTGTTGCAAGGACAGCAAAATGCACAGACTGAGCAGCCTGCAGATCCAAAATGGGACTTAAGCCACATGTTATTAGTGGCCCCATAATTTAATCTTAATTCTGATTTTGTCCTCTGTCTTTCCCTCAGTCTGAGATTGGCTTTGGCAAGTTGGAGACGTACATTAAGCTGGACAAACTGGGAGAGGTAAGGAAATCCTGAAACCCCATCTGATATTAATGAAAGAAATATGTTTCACGTCTCATGTTAATTCAGTAATATTGAGCCAGCATCGTGTGTTGCGTTCAGGGAACCTACGCCACGGTATTTAAAGGACGCAGTAAACTGACAGACAACCTGGTGGCGCTGAAGGAGATCCGACTGGAGCATGAGGAGGGAGCACCGTGCACCGCAATCAGAGAAGGTTTCTCCTCCTGCGTTTCAGTGCAGCATTCTTATGGAAATAAACTTTTTCTCATAGTGATCACAGACAGTCATCCCACTGTTGTAAATAACACAATTAATATTGTTAATAATAATAATGATAGCATGCACAAGCGGAGCCATCAGGATCTGTCATTAAAAACTTGTTCTCTTTGTATAAACATCTGTCGGTCATTGTCTCTGCAGTGTCGCTACTGAAGGACCTCAAACATGCAAACATCGTGACGCTACACGACATCGTCCACACTGACAAGAGCCTCACGCTCGTCTTCGAGTACCTCGTAAGACTCGCTGCTTCCCCCATGTTGCTCTCTGTGGAGTGCTTTATGGACACAACACCTGTAAATTCAATATAAAGAAAAGAGCTGGATGTGAAAATACGAGAAGTCGTTGCAGAATTGTATAATAATATCAGGTTGTTAACATTATTTTAAAAATTCAGAAACAAGATGAAGGCACTGGGAAATGATGTACAGTGATGTAAAACAAGAAGAAACTGTAGGAAATGAGCAGAAACATTAACATAGACAGTTACTGCTTTATGAGGACAAAATGTCTGCAGAGATGCTCTCTTGGTGTCGTTGTATCTACTCTTATCTGACGGTGTCTCTCTCCCTGCAGGATAAGGACTTGAAGCAGTACATGGATGACTGTGGAAACATAATGAGCATGCACAACGTGAAGGTGAGGATGTCTCTCACTTTTACTGACTATTACACTTTTTATTTTGCTCTCTTTACGTTGGAATGTTAGAGAGATGGGGCTGCATAGTGTTTTGGACCACAATAATAATCACAAAAGACTCCTTCGTGACATATTCATAACATCAACTTTTTACACATATCTCTCCAGATCTTCCTCTTCCAGATTTTGCGAGGGCTGTCGTATTGTCACAAGAGGAAAGTTCTCCACAGGGACCTCAAGCCCCAGAACCTCCTCATCAACGAGAGAGGAGAACTCAAACTGGCTGATTTCGGTAAGAGGAACCACAGCAGGAGCTAATACTGTTTTTAGGGTAGTAGAGAACAGAGTGGCGGGAGTATGTTCCTGCTGTCCGTACAGTTTGGTAAGGAAGGTTTGAAAATGATTTCCAGTTGTGCTTTTATAGATATAATACCTTTCCCTGAGTGCAGAATCCTGATGTTTGTTTATGTCTATGGTGGGCTGGCAGGTCTGGCGAGGGCCAAGTCTGTCCCGACTAAAACTTACTCCAACGAGGTTGTGACTCTCTGGTACCGGCCTCCTGATGTTCTGCTGGGATCCTCTGAGTATTCAACACAGATCGACATGTGGTACGAGCGAGCACTCATTTCATCATTTGAGCCCTTCATCAAGTAATTCAACATACTTCTCCCAATATTTAGTTGTAGCCCATCACTGACCAACTCTGGTAACATTACACTTCCTGTTTACATCCCCCAAAGGCTCCTTAATTAAAAGAATTTGCAGATGAAGGCTCTGTGCTTGTGTGTGTGTGTCTGCAGGGGTGTTGGTTGTATATTCTATGAGATGGCTGCAGGTCGGCCGCTGTTCCCCGGCTCCACCGTTGAGGACGAGCTCCACCTCATTTTCAGGTTACTGGGTGAGTGACTCCTGCCCCACCACATCAGCACAGGACCCCAAATGTTTCATCAATCACCTGAATGAGGCGAAATGCTGAGAATCTGAGAGGCTGTGATTCTGTGACTTCAGGCACACCCACAGAGGAGAGCTGGCCGGGAATCTCCTCCATCGAAGAGTTCAAATCCTACAACTTCCCCAAGTACAAACCACAGCCGCTAATCAACCACGCGCCCAGGTACGGTGGTCTGTGTGTTTGTTTTTTATGTACCCATGACCCATTTGCCAGTATACAGTCGTGTTGTGTGTGTGTGTGTGCCACAGGCAGGAAGTCCTGTGGAACATTTTACAGACAGCCATCCACTTCCTTCCTCCCATGAGCTCCCTCTTTCCCATCAGGCTGTGCTTCAGGCAGACAGTAAACTGTTGCTCTTCCTTTTGTCCCCTTTAGGCTGGATGGTGAAGGCATCGAGCTGCTGCTGTCTTTCCTCAAAGTGAGTGTTTATGTTCCTCCTAATACCCAGAATGCAATTGGCTCACTGCATTTCACACCTTTTTTTTCCCCTCCTCTATTTGATTTTCATGTTCTTATCTTGAAGCCCCATTAAACTAACATAGATTCAGTGTTCAATCAATCAAACTTTTAATGATGAAAACAACACTATGAACACTTTTCAAACATAAACATGCACAAAAATCAGGATAAGCACATAATTTTTAGTGCATTGTGAGATAAGATCAGATAAAAATTCTCTGTCTTTCATGTTAAAACCATCCTTAATAGATATATTTTGGACATCCCTTCAGTACCAGGTGTATACAGCAGGGGGCATAGCACTCTCTGGTTTCCCTTGCACAGTATTTCCAATGAAGGTACATTGGGTTCCTGTTTCTAATGTTTTTTTTTTTTTGTTTTTTTTTTAATTCATCACAGTTTATCTCACTCACTCACTGATTGCAGACACAACAGCCACAGCATTGTCTGCTAAGATCACAGGACGCTTTATATCTCCTGCATCTGTCTCCACAGTATGAATCCAAGAAGAGGATTTCAGCTGAAGAGGCGATGAAACATTCCTACTTCAGGCAGCTCGGCATGAGGGTTCACACACTGCTCGAGAGTGAGCGCACACACACAACTGATTAAAGTGGTCTTTCTTGGGCTTTCTTCCTTTTCTTCTTGTTTCCTGTTATTTGCTACAGACTGAAGTTGTCCTCTGTGTTGTAGGTGTATCAATATTCACATTAAAGGAAGTGCAGCTGCAGAGAGATCCTGGCTACAGGAACTCCTCATACCCAGAGTCAGGTGGGTGCGGATCACATCCAGATGATTTCAGTGTTTCACTTTGTTAGATCATTAGACAAAGAAATAAAGTTTTCTTCAATGATCTGATGTGTGGCGATCATCAGAAAGCAGGTTAAATTAGTGGTCAAAACTTAAACAACCGGGGACGAGAACCTTTAGTTTCTTGTACGGGTCACGCTTAAACAACAGTGGATCCTACATTTCCCATAATGCAACATCTTTCATTTGACCCTCCTGGGCTCTTAAATGCCCACTTCTTGCAAACCTCACTCTTCCAGTTTGTAATGCAGCCTTCCTATAAAAACATTGTAAGTCTTAAAACCCCAGATTACCCTGATGACATCATCAGGGTTACATTTTTTCACTGGTTAAGTAGGACTCCTTACTTACAAGTAAAGTGAACATCAGTGGTGCCCCTTTAAACTGCCTTAAAAAAGTAGTGATATGTTGATCTGTTGAGGCTGCATAGAGCGTCTTTAATGTAAAGCAAAGGCATTATGGGTATTGTATTTTAAGAGTCTGTCTTTCTTCCAGGTAACGGCAAGATCAACAGGAGGCAGAGCATGCTCTTCTAACCTCTGATGAAGAGGATTTTCAGCTGCCCAACTTCTTCATCCCTTCCCACCAACCTCTCGCATGAGCCCACCTCCCATTGGAGTGACCCTCCCCCTCCCCCTACCTGCACACACACACATAAACACGCACACACACCCCTCTGAGCAAGTGACTCTGGGTTGAATCTATTTGGAGACTGTGTTTATTTATTGGGGGGTGGGGTGAGGTTGAATTTTTTGCTGCTAAACTACTACTGTCTGTATTTAACACACCGCGTGCGTGCGTGTGTGTGCGTGTGCATGTGTTTGTGTGTACAAGATGTGAACTCGAGACGCCATGCACAGTTGAGCAGTCGGTAAGGTTACCATTGTTTTTCTTCTGACTACGATCCTCCGGCTTCGTTTGAGTTAGAATTCCACTGATGTTGATGTCGACGCTGTGATCCAAGTTGTTGTTCCTGTTGTGCTTGGAGACCGAATGCTTCAGTTTCTTCAGATTTTTTTCGGAATACGTACACAGTATCTATATATATTTGGAGTTCATGTTTTGTTTTTCTTAGAGCTTCCATGACTGAACTCTATTTCCAGGTTTAGAGAGACTGGGGCGGTTAGATGGTCTTAGTTGGGGAAAAACGGTTCCTCTGGATTCCTCGTCATCATTTTTTTTTTTTTTTAACATTTCAGTCAACTTTGCTTCTAGAGGCCCTGCTACCCTCTGGGGGGTTACTCTGTGGGGCAGGTCTGTGAGTGGATTACGGTGACAATTTTGGTCTGTGGGTTAAAGAAGCACACAGAGTCCAATCAAACTGGGAGAACATGAAACCAGCTTTCAGTTCTTTTGTTCTTTTGCCCATTCTGGCTCAGCAACGGGACCAAAAGTGAGGAGGAGGGGGAGGCAAACAGTTCAGAAGATGGCGAAAAGTACGGATTAAAGAGGAGAAATACTGGAGCTGAACAGGAAGTCATGTGACGTCCCACAGGAAGCCAGCAAGCCTTCCCTAAAACCCCTCACAAAACTGCCAGGACTTCAGTGCTTTTTTAAAAAAAAATGCAAGCTACACTTTGCCGCTCTGTGTGTGTTTGGATTCTCACTGCAGTAACTCACGTTTTTAACTTGCACTTCAGTCTGTTTTTTTTAGTTTTTTTTCTTGGAATCAGGGACCCGGGCCTCGACACGGCCGAGTTTACCCAGCAGTATTAAGATGTGTTCTCTGTGTCTGTGACCTTTGACCTCTCCGTGTGAAACAACAGCGTCAATGTGGCATGTTTTTTCGGAGGAGGTGGGCCGGCGCGGTCAGAAGCGAAATGGTTGATTTCCGCTCGCCGTCGGACCTGCTCTCTCCAGCATTTGTACACAAGAAGAAAAAAAAAGTTTCAAATTGAAATTTTAGATTTAACTGCCCGCTGTGTTGTTTGCAACTTACAGTGATGCTACAGATGAAGCCATTAGAGAAATCTCACTTTCGACTGCATGGTTACTGAAGCAAGTGGAAGATCTCCCCAAAATCGCTTAAACACGCTAAAATGTCTACTGCTGTGCTTTGTAATCCTGGCTTAGTTAAGTAGCAGTGAGCATTTGTCTTATCACTGTGACTGACCAACGAAGGTGTAGTCACCTTCTCTCCAGATGTTACCAACAGCAATGTTCTGCTGATTTGCATTCTTGCACGAGTTAGATGAGAATATGGATGTCATTCTTGTCTTTGTGCAGCAATAAAGCTAGCACCAGGAGTGTCTTAGTTTGGCTTAGCTGGACTATGTCTTGGGCAGGCATAGTAACTTCTTAGAGTCTTGCAGAGTCTTATACTAAGCTAAGATATGCTAACCAGCTGCTGCATGTTTGTTGTGCAAACTGATATAGAGTGATGCTGATCTTCTCATCTAACTTTCAGTAAAAAAGCTAATAACTCTAATACCCGAAATGTCAAGGTTTGTGCTTAACATCATGTTTAAGAATCAGAATGCAAGAACTGCCAGAGCTGCCATTTTATGCCAAAATTCGACAGTCACACAGGGACAAATCCATCATGGAAAAGGCAGAGAGCAATTTCTGCACTCACAGTAGCAAAAATAGAACTGAGTGCAGTGCAGGAGCATCTGCACTGAAAACACCAGGAATGCATTGCATGTCACAGGTTGACTACATGATAGTGTGAGAAGATCTGAGGGAGATCTTCTAGTTACTGCAGCTCTTTTGCTCAACATCTACATGAGAATTTCACATTTACTGAGATTTAAAGGATTTGAGCAACGGTAGAGTCCTCTCTCTGAACAGATTGGGTAGAACGTGCTAGAAAGGTGCTAGAGGCACTGCTAATGCTTGACAGTCGTTAAAGGCTGAGAGAATTAATCTAAGAAGCATTAACTTAAACACAGTTTGCAGAAGAGTTTAATAATCCTGTAAATCCTGATGTCAAAACTATACCTGTAGTCAGGTGGTTTGGTTGGGGATGTATTCCCAGCAGCATCGAAGCCACTGAATGTTACAGGAATACCACAGGCAGCAGTGTGTCCCTGTGATCCTCTCTCTCCTCTGCAACTACGTTGCTACTTGTCACTTCGATCATGAGTAGTTAAAGTATATAGTTTGGAGAATGTTATAGGTGTAAACAACAGAAGGGCGGGACCATTACAAATACGTCTGCTGCTTCAGCACCACGGACAGCACCACGGATTTATCAATACACACTGACGAGTGATATTCCAGAGGCATGGTCATAACTTGCATAAATCCTCAGTTAGATAAAGGATCAATAAGTCAGACAGACTAGACTAACATTCATCTAAACAATTCCTCTAGAGGAGAGGATGATGGCATCCCTGCTCATCCTCGCTTAAATTGCCTACTGTTTATATTAATGGCAGACATCCTGTATTACATTGACCCACTGCCTCGTGATTTCTCCCTAGGTAGCTTTAAAATTGGGAAACCTTCTCCTCATTGTATTTCACAAAAACATCTGTGTTTGGATGTTTCACTGCCAAAAAAAAAGCTGT
Organism: Chaetodon trifasciatus; assembly: GCA_037975065.1. Lineage (NCBI taxonomy): Eukaryota > Metazoa > Chordata > Actinopteri > Chaetodontiformes > Chaetodontidae > Chaetodon > Chaetodon trifasciatus. The sequence continues at coordinate 2,343,821 of JBBMOE010000028.1, read as the reverse complement.
ATTTTTCATTTTATACACAAACATGAGAATGCGGGATTATTCCACTGTTAACTGCAAACAGTGCTTCTGCTAACAGCAGCTTTCTTTTTTTTACATGAACAACAGTGACATGCATGAAAGTAGATTTCTACAATGGCTAAATATTTGTCATTGTACAACTTTTTCAAATGTATGAATGAATTTATGTGAACATGTCTGAACGTGCGTGTGTATGTGCGTGCGTGTGTGTGTGTGCCTGATGCATGGAAGGCCTGCTGTGTTGTGAATTCGACCTCTCTGAAACACTGAGCTGCCGGTCAACAGTTGGTGTGTGACTCTTTTTACTGGAACTATTTATTTCTCATAACCATCGAAAGTAAATTTAATCTGTTTCATAAACAGTCTGTGATTCATTCTTTGAGTGGTGATTCACAACTTGAGTTATTATAGTTAGAAACTTCTAAAAAGTTTTCCATTTTATTCCAAAAAGTTCTCAACAAAACAGCAAAACACAAGCAAATCAGTGAGAATACATTTCCATTAATTTCTCTATAAAAATAACCAGGAACAATTTTACAGAAAAAAAAAGGCTTTTGTGCAATTTTGACCTGGAATGTCTAGTAAAACCTGGTTTAAAGCTTAATACAACACACATCTTAAAATATTGAAGGCACAGCTGGTACAAGGCTTAAAAAGACAGTGCATTAACAAAAAAAAAGCATTAAACTATACAGAAATTTTAAAAAGTTCACAGCGTCATGTCAAAGCAATATAGAGAACAAAATGAAGATTTCTACAGCGTTTGGCGCGCTGGCTAGCAGGCGCTCTGCTAGGAGTCAGTGAGGGATTCATCTCGAGGCCACACTCTAGATCTGGACAGATGGATATCAAGTGTAATATGAGATGAGATTTAAAATGAGATGAGAAACTTGACCCTCAGTCAATTTCTTTGCATGAAAAGCTTTTCCATCTTGAAGAGAGAAAAACCCCAAACACGAATGCAAAGAACGCGCAAAGAAATGTCTAATGCGGATACTCTTCTCAGAGAGCAAAGCTTCAGGGTGAAGCTCCTGTTTCTTCAGGTAATAAATGCAAAGGAACAGGTTTCAGGTCAGACATACAACTCAGAGGAAATCCAACTCCTGTGCCATTCATCATCAGTTTAAGGCTCGGTGCTGATCTGGCCTAGGTCGGCCCGGTTTAGCCTAGCTCGCTCTCGAAGCTCGGGGTGGCATCAGGACTTGTGGGAGCTGGAGGAGAGCAGCAGAGAAGAGGGGGCGTCCATGCTGGTTAAAGGCACGGGGATGGGTCCGTTCAGCAGTGTGGGGAACTGCAGCAGGACAGTTAAAGTGAGAGGAGGAAACCACAACTCATTTAATCCAATGACGCAGAGCTTCACAAGAGAAAACCTGGAATACTCCAGCTTGATTTTAACAAGTTTAAGAATGTAAAAGAGAAATGAGCAATGTTTGGTGTTACTATTCAAGTTCCTGTGTGAAGAATTAATTATGTGATTATTGTATCTTGAGCGCTGTGGAACACACTGATGCTAGCTTAAGTGAGAAATGTTCAAATCCGACACAATGAAGAGAATTGATATGGTTAAATGACTTAAGTCATTGCAAGGTCACACTGATTTAAACTATAGGGTTGTTTGAAATGGCGTAATTAATTTCTCGACCATTAATAGAAAATTGATCAGTCCCACCACCCATACAACACCAACGATGTTGCATCCATACTGTCAACGGTAACGTCAAGGTTCATCAGTGCTTTCACAGAATTATTTCTGCAAAAAGACGAGGAAATTTATGTTCTGCCTGAGCTGACATTGCATGATTTCTCTATTTTCTGCTGCTCTCTTGTCTGCCTGCTGCTGTGTCACAGAGGAGAGTGCACTTATGCTTATATTACGCTGTGGGGACCTACTCTCATGCCTATGTTATGAGGACCAACCCGCGTTGTGGGGACTAAAGCTGGTCATTAGATGCTTAAGTTTAGTTTATTTTGGGGTTGTGTGTGTGTGTCTGTTTGTGTCAGAGAGTTAACATGGGTGGGAGGGGCTCCTGACCAACCAGCCCTCTCCCTTTCCCCCTAGCCAACAGGAAGTTGCCCCCTCTTCTTGTCCACACCAGAACGGAAACATCTGTAGCTTATTTTGAAACCCTGGCACACTGCGAATCACACATACACTAGCACACACACACACACAACTGTATGAAAACAACCTTCGAGGTAATTCTGCGGTGTGAAATGAAAGATCCTGTAGTTATGAGAGAGGGATCTGCAGTAAATAGAGATTCATAGGCAGACAGAGATTTTGTATCTATCACCACCAGAGCAAGCCGGTGTTTTCTCTGACAGGCAGGTATGGATATAAAGGTTTGTTTGTCCCTTTGACACAGAACTGAAAGCTTTAGGGCTTATTTTAGAGCACATTTTACATAATTATCCATGAAAGTATTTTCCAGCATTACAGAGACAAAGTTGGAGCTCACATTTTCTCCCAGTATTTTTCGTGTGTGTATGAATACATGGTGTCTGTTACCTGAAAGAGGGAGGCGTGGCTCTGCAGTTGGGCAGGACTGAGGGGTCCTACAGGACTCAGGCTGGACCAGAAGTGGATATTGGAGAGTAGAGGACTGGGAGTGAGCAGCAGACCAGACGGAGTCTGCATTGACAAAACCCAAAATGAAATGTCAGAGGATAAATAGACAGGGATGGAGATGATGGTATTTATTCTGGCAATAAGTCCTCAGAGCTCTACATAGTCTGTGGTGAAGCTGTCATATCATTCAGTCTCACCCAGCGCTCGAAGCCAAGTCTGCCCTCTAGTGAACTCATGTCTACCAGACTGACTGACTTGGCAGACGGACTCCCTGCAGGTCAGGAAGCTGCACTCACACGGATTCATGAAATATATTTTCTCCTGTCTCTTCATATTTAACCAAAGCCAGTTTGGTTTTCATTCTGGCTCTGGCGTGAGAACAGAAGACTCCATTCTATCATGACAATAAGTAACTAAAAAGTTCAGAAACGACAGTGTGTTTGTGTTTACCTTCTCACTGCAAAGATAAAGATTTATTTTGGTCCTGCTTCAATTTTTCTTTTAACGACACTTTACAGAATGCATAAGCTTAAGTCTTTAAAATCTTTAAAAAGGCGCACGGGTGGCCTAGGGTTTGAGGTGGTGGCCTCGTTTCCTGTCATCTGTCTATGATTGACTTTCTAATAAGGGCGTAAAATGAGCTAAAAAATGTTAGAGAATCTGTTTTTCATGGCAGCAAACTGTGCCAAACTCTTGCTGTAATAAGGCACAGGGCTGTGCTGTAGCTGTATCCATCTTTCCTGTCTTTGATCACTCACTGACTTTTGCTGATTCAAAACAGTTTGGGATGTTTTGACTATTGTTGCTGATTTACCAGCTAGATCGAGCTCTCAGCTTGACTAGCAGGATGCCACTTTAGGCCATCAAAGACCAGCAACCACTGTAGACTGGTTTCTGGTAGACAACAGGGTCAACTGCAGGGACTGTTTATAATGTAGCAGCTGAAATCAGAAGCACATCTGTGCTGGGGAAAGTTCATCAAAGGTTTCTGAATTCTTGCAGGTTCCTGTAGTGGATAATGGGCTGTGGACACTTAACCAACTGCTCAGGTGTTCCTTGCAAATACTTCATCATACAAAACGTTCAGTGACGAGTGAACGCTTCAGCATACACTTTTATTTTCCATCAATTATGTACTGTACACTTAGCAGCCTGTCACTGCTCAGTCTGGATAAAAGCGTGTGCTGAATGTCTGAATGTAGTCAGAATGTCCTGGGTCGGTCAGTGTGTTCCTGCCAGTGAATCAGGAGCTTCAGGAACATATGGCTTCACTTATGAACCTCCTCCCTCCCTCGTCTTCTCCCGTCTTTCCGCTCACCTCTTTCCATCTCCTCCCCGTCTACAAGTTTAACTTTCTTCATTCTCCAAAAACACATGCACCAACTTTTTCCTCTCCTCTTTTCTCTGACTCTGTCCTCACCTGAAACCACCTGTATGTACTGATAGACTGTGTGTGGGTACAGTGGTGTTAATACATGTGTTATGTATCATGTTGTACCTGTGCAGTGAAGAAGGCAGGGGTCAGGGACCCTGAAGGCAGCGCTGGGCTGTTGAGAGCAATGGAGACGAGGTCACTTCCTGTCAGGAGGAGGGAGGAGGTGGAGAGTTCCAAGCCTTTGGGTTTTCTGCTTTTCAAAGGTGCACTACTGACCAATCCCCTCCTCTCTGGCGTTGTCGTGCTTTGTGACCTTACTCTCTCCCTCTGACCAGATGACAGGTTTAGAGGTTGAGCGCTCTGCTCCAACTCGCCAGTCTCTGAGCTCTGGCCCCGCCCCCTCCACGATATGTGTGCGGGGCTCTGTGACGGGGAGGTGGAGCAGGAGGAAAGGCGGGCTTGCTGAGGAGATGGCCTGGAAGAATGGGAGGTCTCAGTCGAGGACGGGGGTGGGGTGGATGGTAGGGAGGAGTGGCCATGATTGGTTACGAATCGGATGACAGAGGAGCTGTCGTCATGGTGATCGGATCTGGGCTCCATCTTAATCGGATGGTGAGGTTCTAAGGAGTGTTGCAGGGAACTGATGGTGAAGGAGGAGTACAGGCCGGAGCGTAGGTATTGGTTTCTCCCACCCCCATCCTCATCTTCAGCTTCAGGCTCTGATATCGCACCACCGCTTTCCTCACAGCTCCGGCCCGACTCCACCACCGCAGGGTCCATCTTCAGAATCTCAGGGAACGACACAAACCTGTAGACGAACTTCTGGCCGATCACCTTCTTGATAATGTTCTGCAGAGGAAACAAGAGCTCTTATTTTAAACCCTTTCATTAACATTTTGGGTTTCACGGCCCTAATGACATAAACACTTAGACTGTTCAACAGTGTATTTTGAAATGTATATGTTGCATACTTTGTCATAGTAATAGCGCAGGGCTCTGCTCAGCTTGTCATAATTCATGTTGGTCTTGTTCTTGCGCAGCCCCCAGAGCTTGGCAACTTCCTCTGACTTAAGGAGCTTGAACTCGCCGTCGTTGGATGTCCAGCAGATTAGATGTTTGTGGCTTTGGTCAAGCAGCAGCTGCAACAGGAACTGCCAGAGTGTGATGGAACTCTCCATGACGGGATGACAGCAGAGACACAGGCAATCTGCAGAGGAGAATCAATGAAGTCAGTTCTACAAGCAGATATTGCATTACACTCTCAAGAACAGTACAATTAGCTAAAAGATGCTAAAATGCTCTGCTGGCTGAGGGAAACTGCAGAGTTAGGTGATCACTATATGCAGATTTGTCAATATGAGCAAAGCCTTAAACATTACACAGAGTGCTTTGATCCAGCGTTAATCTAAAAATATTGATTAGTCCAGCTTAAAATTCTCTGTTCGTAAAAGTCATACATTTCTGTTGTGTACATGAAACCTGCTGTGGAAACTGTTGCAGATTAAAGATGTACATGCAGCTCAGGAGATCAACTCTCTGGCTGTTTGGGGCATCAGACATCAAAAAAGACATAAAAAGAAGGAAGGAAAGAAAGGAAGGAGGGTAGGTGGGCAGGGAGGAGCAGGAAATGTCAACGTCAACACAAATGTGAACCACTATGTTTCCGCTGATGCAAAGTCCACTAAAAACCACAAACATAACAGTGCTGACCACCCCCCCCCCCCCCCACCCCCAAAACTGGGAATTTCCTGTCCTTAAACACTGAACCCACAAATAGACAACAACACACACATACAAACAACACCAAAGCCTCTAATCCACTGTGACCTGACCTTTTCTGACCTTTTTGGTTCATGAACAAAACAAGTAATCTACATCACACATAAGAATATGAATTCATGCTCTTCTGCCTGACGGGCTCACAGATTTTGGCTGCCTTCCAAAGCAGGATGGCAGCAGTAGTAAACACAAACTGCCATTGATGCTCAGGCTTGAATTTGTGCATATGCCCTTACTTCACCTCCTTATCTTGGAAAGAGCAGGTTTTATGTGTAGATGAGTGACAAATTAAAAGGAAAAGAAAACATAACAAATTCAGATTCTTCCATTCAGGGCACATGTTGGGTCAGTGGATGCTTGCCCCTGCTTGCCAAACCAGTTCACACAATGCTAATTAAGCCTATCACTGCCAGGTAAATCTCTCAGTAAAATCAGGTAAATTTCACAGTATACCACACTTATTAAATCTGGTGTTTTCACATCTAACCCTGAGAATCAAACCGGAGTCAGGGATTGTTGGAACACTGGGTGGTTTTGACCAGTTTTATTTTGTATCTGTCGAGTTTGAATGAAGCGAAGTTTTACGATGAGTTAACTTGGCAATTAAGCCCATCTTACCTCAGTAAAGGAGAGGAACTCGAAAACAGAAGGTGTACGGTTATATTTTTCTGTTTAATAAGGAAAATAGGTGTAAGAATATTTCCTTTCTTTATATTTTGTGAGGTTTTTTGGGTTTATTAATCAGAATAAAAAGGTTTGCATACATCTTCCAGCTGAAACTACTGAGGAGTCTACTATCAGACTGTCACCTCCTGCCCTGTATTACATGGCAGGGCAGGCTGGAGCTAGCTTGTTAGCATGCCAACTTCTGTAGATATCTCTGCAAAACAACACAGACATCTTTGACGTACCTCTCGGAATTTTACTTCTTTGCGTAATGTTCATTTTTTTCAATGTTGTGAACTAAAATTCTAGCCATTTCTTAGACATTGTACCTTTAAGCATCTGCATGCATATTATTGGTTCAAATGATATTAAACTCAGGGATGTAGTGAAGTTGAATATGCTTGAACCCACCTTTATGTTCAAAGCTGGGTCCCTTAAGGACATGGAAAATGTGGAAGTCGTGTTTTTTAGTTTTTTTTTTTTTTTTTTTAGTTTTCCTCCTAACAGTGAAGAAGCCCTCATTGCACCTTTTAAAATCGTCTTGTTATTTCACCTTTATGTCTCCATACACTCTATCTCTTGTGTGTGTGTGAGAGAGAGAGACAGAGAGAGAGAGAGAGAGAGAGAGAGAGAGAGAGAGAGAGAGAGAGAGAGAGAGAG
>JBBMOE010000028.1:2284190-2336366 GCA_037975065.1 Chaetodon trifasciatus | reverse complement strand
GAGAGAGAGAGAGAGAGAGAGAGAGAGAGAGAGAGAGAGAGAGAGGGACAGACATTGGTTGGCTTTCGGATGTTTCCATGGTGATAAAGCAGGATGTGGTCAGTGACCTTCTGCCAAGACAAGCATGGGTATAACCAATGTGTTTACCTGGAAACCACTGACTGTCTGTGAGCGTCTGCCTGGCTGTTTCTCTGTCTCCTTTGCTTTTCCTCTCTCTCTCTTTCTCTCTCTCAAATTAATTTACAAGGGGCCTTATTGGCAGGAAATACAAAACTACTTACTGCCAAAAGAAAAACAACAAATAACTCACCATAACCAGATTTAATTTGCAATCATGACGACATGACAGCAGTGACTTTGCAGTTGCACCAGGAATCAACCACAACCACATCTGCCTCAATAGTGGAGAAACATTGGAGCCAAGGACCTCAAACATTGCTCCCAGAAGTGATGGTTACTCTACCAACTTCATAATAACATGTGGTTCAGTAATACCAGAATAATCAGCCACTAATTCAATATAAATATACAGTGTGCATCTCTCTTTTTCCTCTGTCTTTAAAAAGAGACCATCCAGCAGAAGGGGGAAAGTGTATCTGGTGCAAACAATGACCCATCACCACGAACACAACACATATCCCCTCACTTCCCTTTTCCTGCGTGTGTGTGTGTGTGTGTGTTAAGTGACGGAAGAAGTATAGTGCTGTCTCTCTGTCTAAACGAGGACTTCCTGTCATTCTGCTTCAGGGGCGTCTTCCCGGAGAAAGGCCTTGCCTCTCTGGGAGGTAGGACGTCCTGTTACTGAGAACCACCAGGAACACACACACCTCATGCTTCTTTATTTGTATAAAGATCTTGTATGGACTGTTAACACTTAGTGGATGCAAAAGTTTTTCTTTAAGAGTAACATCTCAACACACACGCACATGCATGCACACACACGTACATTTGCGGATCCATGATAACATGGAGAACGCGTCTATGTCCTGATGTCAGACTCTGTTTGATCTATATTCACCCAATGACATTTCACTCTTAACAAGTCTGTACTGAAGAATAACAAAGCAGTCCAGCCCTCAGAGATACAGCTTAGAGTTTGACAGTCTATGAACTTTAAGTGTAAGTTAACAAGTTATAAATGACCCATACCTGAATATTCTCCTTCCCCAGATGGGAATCTAATAGATAAACACTCCAGTGTACTTTGGACTTCCAAGATCTTCAGTCAAACAGAAACAAACCAAACCAAAACGCCGCACATGATTGTACATCCATTTTCTCTGGGTTAGTTATTTCTTATTTTTGGAAGTGTGTGTGTGTGTGTGTGTGTGTGTGTGTGTGTGTGTGTGTGTGTGTGTGTGTGAGTGGAGAGGGAGGGGGGTTCTGCTGGAACTCAACTGGTTCTTTGTTTTGCACCAGTGACTCATTTTCAAGATGTTGTCTGCTGCCAGCTTCAATCCGGAAGCGCATGGCAATTAGTCTGCGAGGTCCAGACAAACCAGAAAGTCTACTACTACATTTTTAAAGGAGCCACGGCTACTTTTTCCGCGATGGCTGGTACACTAACCCATTTTTTGCATTAGTATTATTATTTTTCCTAATGTAGTCGAACAAACTTGGGGCAACTTTACGCCTCGGCCTGTGCCAAAGCGCGGAACGCATACGGCTTTAACACCTTTTACGCACAGCATTAACGCTTTTTACGCACAGGTTTAACACTTTACGCGCGGCTTCGGTGTGGTTTTCAAGTTGGCATTGAATATGTGAACCTGATCAGGTTTCAGAAAAATCAACAACATTTAATAAAAGTGCGATTCTGTGTCTCTGTTATGTACGAATGCCTCCAAAAAGTTGTAAGTAGAAGGAAACTTAAACTCGCACCTACCCTGTTGTGGACGGCCGCTGCTCCTCTGTCCGTCTGCCCTGCGTGATTGTGTGTTTCTCTTAAAGCGGAGTGTGTGTGTTGGGCTCCATGCTGCGGCTGCTGCTCTCTGAAAGCGGATCCGCAGCTTTTCTCTCTCCTGCCTCAGAACAGGAAGTCGGGACGCGCAGACGGAGAACCGGCGCACTTCCTTTGGCGCAGTATTCCCGTCTGTGTAAACACACATACACATACGCGCGCGTACATGCACACACGCACACACACACACACACACACACACACACACACACGCGGAATCTCTATTTCCCATAAACACACCCCCTCCTTTAAACCACTCTATCACACGCAGACACACACACAGGCCCGAGGTACGCGCAATACGCACACATTTTTTCAGACCTGCACACACCTTAACTCATGCACGGAAATGGCCTACAGGCCGACGCGCTCATTTTTTTCTCCACCTCTCTCTCTCTCTCTCTCTCTCTCTCTCTCTCTCTCTCTCACACACACACACACACACAAACACACATGCACACAAAAATTGCAATTCCGACTTTCCGACAACCCACAGCGCTGAGCCAACTGACAACTGACGTCACCTTCTTCCTGCTCACCGGGAGGGGTTCCTGTTCTTACACACACACACACACACACACACACACACACACACACACACATTACCTTGTGCTATCTTTAAATATTTATTAGTTTATTAGTTTTCCTCTCTCTGGTTTTGCAGGCTATACATTTTTCATACTGTATTAAAGTACTTATGCTTTATGTTCCATAAAAAGTGAATCGTAGTTGGCTGTGCAGCAGTTAAATTTAGCTCATGCAGATGATTAAATATTCTGGTTTCAGTGGAGGGGTTCAGTGCAGCAGACAGTTTACAAGGAGAGGGATTTCCAGACTGACAATCAGTGTTTGAGATGATGAATCAAACAGAATGTAGCCCACTATGGGTTCTGCCTAAAATTTTCATGTCCAAACACATGTTGGAAGGCAAATCAGCTGTCCAATGAAGTGTCTGACCTCAGCTGACAAGCATTACTACCATGAGACAAACAGTGTAACTCCTGGTCACCTGGCAACATTTAACAGACCCTCATCGGGTCATGGTGCTGTTGATGGAGACACTTTGAAGTGTGTTCAGAGTCTGAGATGGTCTGTGTGCTTGACATGAGTCAGAGAGATCTGTTTCTTTGTGCTATGGGCTCTATCCTGTTTATTTGTGCGTCTCGATGTGGACTCAAAGGCCATGTCAACATCTTCTGTGTCCTTGATATCTTGCAGTTGAAATCAGTCCTGCAGCAATTTAGTTTTCTGACATACAGAAGACAGATTAAACCTTGAGTATATGCTGTCTGTGCAGTAAACTGCAGATATCCCGACTTTTACTCCTCTGTATTGGTTAAGCTCCATAAATGCTGGACCCTACATTTCCCACAGTGCAACTCAATCTTTTGTCTGACTTTGCTTTGTCAATGTCCATTTCTGTCCTGTTTGTAACAAAGACTTTCTAAATTTGTATTGCTCAACCAAATTCCCCTTCAGTTGTCCATTGACTGGTTTTATGAATAATCAGTTGAATCATCAAGAAATCAAGAACAAACAAGTTGAATTGCCAAGCAGTTTCCCCCCGTTATTCATTAAGCAAACTAGTGTGCATTTGCCTTAAATTTTTGATGCCCGATCTACGCAGATGAGTCAGACGTCCTGTTTTGTTTCGACCTCTCTGATTGGATTTCCTGATGCCTCCCTCGCCCCGCCCATGCCTTTGAAACGTCAACAGCGCCAAACTTCAGCTCGGTGGGCAAGATGACCACGGGCACCGAGGAGCCGCAATGGAAGAAAGTCCATTCCGTTACAGGAGTGACACCGCGGTCCAGACATGGACACCGAGCAGTTGCCATACGGGAGCTGATTATTGTGTTCGGTGGTGGAAACGAAGGGATAGCGGAGTACCTTCATGTTTACAACACTGGTAAGCTAACGTTAGCTGGATGCTAACTAGCAGGTTAGCGGCTAATGTTTTTAGCATGCGCAGGAGTCAAAAAGAGCACTGAGGGCCAGCAGGCCTTTTGTTGCGAGCTTTTGTTGTTTTCTGAAAGGTTTAAGACGATTTCAGCATTATTTTGGTGGCGGTATTATTAGTTGTTGTGAAGTAGCCTCTAACTTGAGTTGGACAGCTTACTTCTGCTTGCTAGCTAGCTTCAGTTTGTATTTTCCTTAAAACATCTAACGTTACTTATACATTTCTGTTAACTGCTAAAAGACAGTGTTGAGCGGTCTTGTCATGTCGCTTTTTTGGTCGCGTCACCTGAAAACAATTGTGCTGTAATAAAAAAGTCTGACAACATAACACAGTTAATTATACACATACAGAACGTTATGTCCTTAAACATAGATATAGTTATCATTGAAGTGTTAGCAGAGCTTGAGACTGATGTTTGTATTCATGCGTGAAAGTGTTAACACTGAATCAGCACTGAGTACGTTTTGGTTTTGAAGTGATTGTTGTCACGATGTGTTGATGTTTTGTGTAGAGTATTGAGCAAAAAGGGTCATTGAAGTTTACTGTTGTGGTGAGGTGGAGTTTGGGGTAGTATTTGTCTAACTACTGCAAAAATCACTGTGTTTGCGGAGAGTGTTTCCCAATAGGATGTATAAAATGTCTAAGAGGCCGCATTCACCATGTTCTGTCTAATGCAATTGCTGGCACCTGGCTATTCTTCCAGTTTCAAAGCAGTGGTTTCTGCCCGCGGTGAGGGGTGACATCCCACCTGGCTGTGCTGCCCATGGCTTTGTCTGTGAAGGCACTCGAATACTGGTCTTCGGTGGCATGGTCGAGTTTGGGAAATACACCAACAGCCTCTATGAACTTCAGGTAGTGCCATCACATTTCTTCAGTACTGATTCTAACCATATTGCTGTCATGATGAAGAATCTATTCAGATCTTGACTTTCGACCCGTTTGGCTCAGGCTAATCGCTGGCTGTGGAAGAAGCTGAAGCCCAGAGCACCCAGGAATGGCACACCTCCCTGTGCTCGGATTGGGCACAGCTTCACTCTTGTGGGTAACAAGTGTTACCTGTTTGGAGGGCTGGCCAATGATAGTGAAGACCCCAATGGCAATATACCAAGGTGCTGTGCAACTACACACAAGAAATGTAATGTTTGGAGTTAATTAACCATGGACTTTTCAGAAAGGTCTGGCTGCCCCCATTATCATTCTGGTGCCAATCACAATCATCTTGGGCGATGCTAAGCCCAGGATGCAGAAATGGTGTCCCTCCAAAATCATGTAATAGTAGAAATTGTATTGTTAGAACATTTGCATGTGGAAAGGCGAGCCCTGGAACAGAAAAGATAACAACTGCAAGCTTGTTTAAGTCTGTACCATTAGTGACCGGATTAGGTTTAAGGAAACGTGATATTTTCATCGTAGATCAGCATGAAGATTGCTTCACTATTTTTCTTGTAAAATAACTGAAACGAATAAACAGGTATCAAAATAGTTGCTGATTATTTTCCTGTTTGAATGTCACTGCTGAACTCTTAGCCAATTACAGCAGCTTAGCACTGGCTCTGGACCAATGGGGAGTAATCATAGAATGATCTGTGTTGATCCTGTTGCTCTCTGCACAAATCCAAAATTGTATTCAGTTAAACTCAGCTGCATGAATGAGTTTTAATTTTTACCATCTTAGATACATGAGGGACTTCTATGAGCTGGAGCTGCAGTCGGTATCAGGGGCAAGAGGCTGGAGCATCCCAGAGACAAAGGGTGGGGGTCCTTCTGCACGCGAGTCCCACGCCTCGGTTGCCTATAATGGCCTCGGCTCCCCAAAGCTTTATATCTTTGGAGGGATGCAAGGATGCCGTTTAGACGACCTCTGGCAGCTTGACCTCGGTAGGATTTTTTTTTTTTTTTTTTGACAAGATGATATCACCTTTGTGCAAGTTTCAGAAAGGAGAATTCTTACATCCTGTAGTTCCCACTGTGCCTTGAACCTGTCATATGCTTATTTGCATATAGTGAGAACCAACTCTTTATAATGTAATATTTAGTTCCTTATCACGATCCTTTCTCTCTCTTCAGACACAATGGTTTGGTCGATGCCTCAAACCAGGGGTTCCACATCATTTCCCAGAAGCCTTCACTCTGCCAGTGTCATTGGAAACAAGTATGGAATCCTTCATTGTCTGTGTCATATCTCTGTTAAAGTGGATGTCTAGTTTGTATGTGACCCCTGGCCAGGGTAGCCTTTGACATGTTGCAGTGTGTCCCTCTGTCTGCAGGATGTATGTTTTTGGTGGTTGGATTCCTGTTCCAGAGTCAGACAAACACAGTGCTTTAGGGATTGAATGGATCTGCACCAATTCCTTAAGTGTGCTCAACTTAGGTCAGTACAGTTCTCTACAAATATCTCATACTTCTATCAGAGTTTTCACACAGGGTGAAGGCCTAACGAATGTCTTTATTAGTTCAGTTTTAGCAAAATGCCATGTTAAATCTTGTCAGTACCACTGCTTGTACTGGGCTTTTTCCATCACCCAGAACCCAGCAAATTCACTACTGCCCTGTCTTCCTGTCACAGACACTATGAACTGGCAGAACCTGGGCCCAGAGCAGCAGGACGATATTGAGTCCCAGCTGCAGAGCCAGGGACCCCAGAGTGATGACCCGTATGCCTGTTGGCCCAGAGCCAGAGCTGGTCACTGTGCTGCTTCTGTTGGATCCAGGCTTTACATCTGGAGCGGTCGTGACGGATACCGTAAGAGCTGGAACTACCAGGTGTGCTGCAAGGATCTCTGGTACCTGGAGACAGGTGAGAGCGAGCAGCTCAGAGAGGCTTTAACTAACAACGAGCAAATACAGTTACTCAGTATTATATTCTGTGCTCTGTCCTCAGATCGACCAGCCGCCCCAGAGGCTGTGTTACTCATCAAATCCACAGTCAGCATGCTTCATGTGGCGTGGCGCCCTCTGGCGGCAGCAGACTGCTACATCCTTCAGACCCAGCCCGTGCGTACTGCAGCCAGTGATCCATCAGCCAAACCAAGTGGAACAGATGGACTGGAGGGGAAGGATAAAGACTCTGCAGGTGAGGAGAGTACACATAGTAAGTTATTAATAGCATGTTTATCGTTATAAAGAACATTTTAAGAACACTTCTGACACTACAGTGGATTTTTTGCCTAACTCTCCATTCTCAGGTGTCCAGTCCCATCCACAAGCTGAAGGAGCAGCTAATAAAGAAGCAAAAGCATCAGCTCAGGTAGACTGGACATGTTGAGTCTCTGTTTTGAGACTTGGGTAAAATAACTAAAATTCAATTTCAGCAAAGTTTTAATAATACTGTGAAGGAGCCCTGCCAGTTAAGACAATTAAAAAAATCACTGTACTTTGTTGCTATTTATGTTTGTGCCTTACTCTGGCAGAGCTCCCTATTTAGAACAAAAAGGTCTTTCATTTTCTCCCTGGATTTCAGGATGCTTCGGCAAAGCAGGACACTATAGTAAAATTGTCCAGCGGCTCAGCAGAGACCCAGACACAAGGAGGGAGGAGTGCTGGCAGAGGGACAGTTGAGGACTCTGACACAAAGCGCTGCAGTAAGTCTCGTTTCCAAGTGATTAAATAGATCACCCGAGCTGATTTTTGTGCTTCCACAAATTTAATTAATGACATTGAAATAGTTGTTGACATAGCAACAATTAACATATTTCTATTCTATTTCCTACGTAGCGTTAAGAAAACGGCACGGAGCAAGCTTTTACTCCAAAGCAGCTATTTAGTCTGAACTGCCCTCATCAAATAAGATTTCACCAGTCTTGTCTCCTCACTGCAGCATTAGTGTCACTTCAGTTTCTCAGCTTTGACACCACTGAGCTTTGTGGTTATAGGCGCTGGACAGGACACGTCAGCAACAGAGGTCAGCAGCTCCGCTCAGCAGCAGCCAGGTAATGATGACACTCAATCTCATAAAGCAGACAGCAGCAGGTTGAGGGTTTTGAAAAATGAAGTTCACTGTGGGTGCTCCTTTGCTTTTACAGGGGAACACACTGTTTCAGCTGAGAAGACAACAGATCAGGTACACTTCTGGACAGCAATTGGCAGCTCTTTCACTCAGCTTGGTCTAAACTAAGACTATCAACTCTCATCTCCATGTCCAGCAGAATCCAGATGAAGCAGTGTGGTTTGATGTTGGTGTATTCAAATCACTCTTCTCTGAGGTCAGCCACTACTTTGTACCCGCTGACAGTGACCAGACGCCTGGAGCCATCAGCAGTCGAGCCTCAAATACTAAAGAGGTAAAAATATAGCATAAAAAGCAACCCTTCCCAGTGCCCATCACGTATGTGTTCTACTGTGTTTTACTTTTAATGGATGGCAGGTATTAACTGGGATTCTGTGACCCTGTCCTCTGCTAATTGTTCTTGCTTATGCAGACACATCATGAATTCATCTTCATCATCAATCCTTTGCTTTCCTCCAGAGGAAGCTGCCCGGGCCTCAGGACTACCAGGGCAGAGAGAAGCAGGAGCTGGCTCCAGGTCAGACCTACAGGTTCAGAGTTGCAGGCATCAACTGCTTTGGCAAGGGAGACTTCAGCCCAGTCAGCGAGTTCAAGACTTGCCAGCCCGGTTTCCCTGGAGCGCCATCTGCTGTCAAAATTACCAAGGTGACATATCAAAGATATTCAGATACAAGGAATTGTGGTCAATGTGGGTAGTATCCAAGAGTTTAGACTGCTTCCAGACTCCAAACTGTTGCTGAAGCTGCTTAGTTGTTCATATTTGTCTTAATACCCTTTTTTTCTGCACAGGCGAATGATTCAGTCCACATCACGTGGGAGGCTCCTTCATCTCCATCGGGCCGCATCCTGGAGTATTCCATGTACATGGCAGTGAGGAAGAACCGCTCCAACAGCTCAGAGCGTCCCGGCCAGATGGCCTTCATCAGAATCTACCGTGGCACCAAGACGTCCTGCACGGTCAGCTCCACCCACATGGATAACGCCCACATCGACTGCTCCGCCTCCAACCGGCCGGCTGTCGTCTTCCGCATAGCCGCTAAGAACGAGCAGGGCTATGGCCCGGCGACGCAGATCCGCTGGATTCAAGGTGGAGACGCTCATCTTTTTGTTGCTTCTGTTCATTCACTTAGTTTGTGACCGATGAAAACTTCCTGTTTTTGCCTTCTTTTTTTTTTAAATTAGATCCGAGTAAATTGCGAGCATCTGCATCCAAAGCAGACAACAGTACTGAGGCTGACCAGGATGCCGCTGACAGGTAACCAGAGTGAACCCTCGTGATTTCTGTTCATTGTAAACTTCTAAATTTGAATTTTTGTTGAATTGTCTCTTCTGTTTCCTTTTTCCTTGTAGCTCCAGTTGAAAATATTTGCCATCATGGGTTGGAAAAGACGATATGTACACTCAGGAGGCAATGTTCACCACTCAGATGATGTATATTTCCCAGATAGTTTTGTTAATTTATTTTTTTATGTATTTAATTAACCTGTAAATAGATATGGATTTTCATAGGAAGCTTGACCACTTGGACATTTTAGTTAAACAAGTGTTTTGTTGAGTAATAATGCATAATATGATGTAGACCAAACTACAGATCTGACTTCAAATCTAAAGCTCTTCAGAGGTAGGAGATGCTTTTCATCTGCCACTGATGCTTTCCACAGTATGTCATAGATCTTTTTTTTTATTGTTGACCACTTTTATAATCCTGTTGACACTGTGAGGTTTATGAAATAGGAATTATCTCTACAGTGGAACGTTGTTTTATAACCAGGTTGTTTACTGTTATTCAGCTCTTTGTTCATATGTTGTGTCACTGTACACAGCCATGTTACTACAAACATCTTCTGTATCCATTATGTTTGTTGTTTTAGAATTTTGTTGCATCCCTGTTATCCTCATTATCACCTGACTGTTTACAAGGTATACGTTTAAAGGACCAGTGTGTTGGATTTTATGGGGACCTATTGTCAGAAATTGAATATAATATTCATAAGTATGTCTTTGTTGGTGTATAATCACCTGAAGATAAGAACAGTTGTGTTTTTACTTTAGAGCGAGCCTTTTCTATCCACAGAGGAAGCAGGTCCACTTCTCCTCCACTGAGTCCGTCAATTTTGCACCGCCATGTTTATACAGTAGCCTACAATGGACAAACCAAACACTGGCTCAGGAGAGGGCCTTTTCCGTTTTTAGCTTCCACTGGGGATGGGCTGAGGCATGTGGTGTTCAGTTGAGCAACCTCACTGCTAGCTGCTACTGAATCCCACACACTGATCCTTTACTTTAAAAAACATTTCAGTCCTTATTGAATAACCTGAGGCACTATTAACATTTCTGATGATTAAAGGTCTCAAAGATGCCACAGCTGTGACATGAAGAGGTTTGTGTGTCAACAATATTATTGTCTCTGGTTTGACCAGCTCACCATTTAGAAGTGCAATTATTCTCTATTAGTCTCTTTCCTCTGCTCCTGCATCTCATCTGGTCTCAGATTATTAGAGACCTCTTTCAGCAGTGTTGTGAAGGAACACCTGGAGAGACATCTATCCAAACCTGAAATCACTGAGACCAGACCTGCATCTCTTCATTTTCTTGCTAAAAATTGATTTCATGCTTGTGCTGTCTCCCATAGGAGTGCATTTCTCTTACTTTGTTATTGTGAAAGGGTTCATCTGTTTGTGGTAAGGGTAACTTAATGCATTTGAAGCAAGCATGCTGCAGACTCATTATTTCCATTCAAGATGAATGAACATAAGAGTAAACCTCAACAACAACTTGGTTGTCATCAAGAGGAAGTACAGCGACACAGAACTACACATGCCTCACTCTGATCACAGCCACAGCTGATCATTTTAGATGCAGAGTCTGTGTAATGCTGGTGAATTTGTTCTCATTGTGGACAAATATGATTGTAAACGGTGTCATATAGAACAATATAGTTTGCGTTAAGTATGAAAAGTAAAGAAAACAATCCTTTATCTCATCAATTTCTCATACAGGAGAAATTCTGCTAAAAGTATTCATTATGTAGGCAGAGAGGGCCATGCCAGTGTTAAACCATTCAGTGTTGTAATGTTAAATTAGCATTATTTATACATTTATGTGTGTTGTGATATTGCAGCTCTATAAGTAACTATTTTTTAAACTAACTGTCAGATGATGGTAGTGGAGTGAAAGGTACATTTCCTACTTAAATGTTAAGTATTATAAAGTTACATAAAAATGAAATACTTCTGTAAAATACAAGTCCGAGGCAGGGTTTCTTACCTTTTTATAAGCATCCTAAACTTTATAACACACTATAGATGTACTAACAGTAGTTAGTCATTTATTATTGGATATCGTTTGTATTGTGCCATGTACCGTGTTTGTGGGACAAGCATTGCATCCATCACTTTTGTTCAGGAAAGTCTGTTTAAAAAAAAAAAAAAAAAAAAAAAAAAATGGAGCCTCTCGATATCTGAAGCGAAGGAACGAAGTTAACATAGAGAGACTGTAAGTGCCTTTATACCGTCAAACATTTTCAGTGTCATGATTAATGTGCGTCACGTAGAGACCCTTTGACAAAGTCTGATGAAAGTTATCCTCTTTAACGACAGTGATGCACTTTGGGAGAAATACTCCCATGATGCCACAGTTTGTAGTTTACAGATTAGCCAGCTAGCATTGGCTAGCACATCAAATCGAAAGCTTGAAAGAAAGGAGTCAAAGTTCAACAAAAGGTAGGTGACTTTCGGCAGCCGACTGGTCAAGTGTGTAAAGGAAACGGCAGCGTAGTTTAACTGTACGTTATACGGTTGCAATTCGTTGCTTGAAACCCAATTGTGGGTCGGGTTGTGCAAAACATTAGCCGTGTTAGTAAGCTAATTTCAGTTGTGCTAACGTTAAGTAGGTAACTATTGTTACGCTGCTTGGCTTGCCAAATTGCTGCTTAAGTTAACGTGTGAAAACCTGTCTAAATGGTGCTAGTGTCTTCCTATTTGTTACCTTCTTAAGCGATTTTGAAAGGAAATTTTCATGCAGGTAGCGTTAACGTTAGCGTCCATTAACGGACGCAGTGAAGTAGCTGGCTGGCTAGTTAGCATATAAAGTCACGGGACACAGAGCGCGGCATTTAAAAACTGTCAGTGCTTTTGCTAAATTTGCAGCGTTAAGTCCTGTATTGTGATCAGTCTGCAGCCAATTCTACTGCATTGTTTACTGTAATTACCACTGTTGTCCCACAAGGTAGCATTTGTACCTCCAGTGTAGGCGAACGCTAACACTACATGGTTGTATTTGAGGGAAGTCAGATGTCAACAAACCTTACCCAGTGCTCATTAAGTTAAACAGTCTGCTTTTGTTATGCGTTACGTTCTTAGCTATATTTATGGATTTTTAAGTCAGCGAATTAAACTACAGTTTGAACTCTGATATAGACAGGCAGCTTGATTTTACGTGGCTGAAGTGGTTCAGTAGTCGCAATCACAGACTGTGTATCCACAGCAGAGCCGGCAGCCAGGGAGTGGCGCTAACTAATCACTTGAGACTGATTCAGAGCTTTGCCTTGACTGCTAAGAGGTTGTGATTTTAACAAGTAGCTGGGGGACTCTTCTGAAAGCCACCATGGTAACTAACTGACAACAAAGCCAGACTTAATTTTGCCCTCTTTAAGCAGCTCACTGTGCTTCGTGACTACAGGGAGTTTTTCTCGCTGTTACAGGACTGAGGTTTGGCGTCCTAACAAGCCCTGCTTCTTTTCTTAGACAGGGACACAGCAGTTCCTTTGCTTTCTTTCCCCAGCCTTTACTCATCTCCTGTCTCTAGCTCTTGTCCTGCAGACGTGAGATGACCTCCTCTGCCCTCGGCCAGTCGGCCAATCTCCTCCCAAACCTGGAGCCTGGGATGGGGAAGTCTGCAGCCATGCTGGGGTTGTCTGCTGGGTTGGGGGGAGCAGAGATGGAGCTGCAGAAGATGCTCATCGATGAGAGGATGAAGTGTGAAAACCACAGGACCAACTACCAGACACTGAAGGCTGAACATGCCAGGTACAGCTAAATCTGGTTTGACAGAAACATTTTAGTTCTAGTCTTTTGTTTCATATCGTCTAGGAATCACGAGGGATCACCCTGAATCAAACCTTGGACAAAAGATTCAGTTCTGTTTTTCACTTGTTTCACAGTTTCCCATTCTCAGTCTCAGCCCCGCTGCCTTTTTTTTGCAGCTTGCAGGATGAATTCACCGGGGCTCAGGGTGAACTAAGGCGCCTTCTGAGCGACAAGCAGGCTCAACAGGAGAAAATGCAGCTGCTGCTGGCTGAGCTCCGAGGAGAGCTGTTGGACAAAACCAGGGAGCTGGAGGAGCTTCGGCTGCAGGTAAACCAAACTTGAGAAGGAGAAGACCTCTCGTGCAAATGAGATTTTCAAAATTCCCTCTGTGCAAGTAAACTTCCTCAGACTGTGGATTCAGATGTGTGTTTTTATGCACGTGTGTCGACCAGGTGATGACCCCTCAGCGGCTGGAGCTGCTCAGAGCTCAGGTACAACAGGAGATGGAGGCTCCAGTCAGAGAGAGGTTCAATAAACTGGAGGAGGTCAGTCAGTTTGTCTGTTTCTGCATCATAGATCAATAATGTGGGACACAAGTGGCATCAGTTTCTTTTGCATTAACAGCAACTACTGGCTGCAGACTGTAGTGTTTTAGTGCTAATAAAGTTACTACCCATTTACTGCTATTGTATGTCTTATAATTCCCCCTGTCATTATGTAACAAATGTGGATCTAAACTTAGTGTTATACCTACCTTGAGGCAAACGTTGTCCATCCTAGCAAAGATGCCCTAAATTAAAATAAATTGATGTGCTAATTGAATTCGGAGGGATTCGTTCTCTGGGGACATTTAAATTACTTCCTTGGGGATTAACAGGAAGCTATGCAGCACTGATATGAAAACACTAAACTAAAAGTGAAATAACACTAAAACAGAATGTTCCTTCATGTGCACTGTTACAGATTATGTCACTGTACGAAATGTACATGAATGAACAGCCGCAAATGGCTCCTGCTGAAGAAGGAAGTATTATACTTTAACACCTGCTGTAAAGTGGCAGTGGCAGCTGTGGCTGTTAGGGTTGCGGTCAAGAGATTAGCACTGATGGCCTTTTGAAAATCATTTGCTTTCAAGGAGATAGCCGCTCATTTCCATTTTGTCTGCTTGTTTGATTGCTCCCTCCCTCCTCCCCCCTCTCTCCTCTCACTGATTTGGAGCTAATGTGTGTACTCTTGGTTCTCTTTAGGAGACGGAGAAGTACAGGTCTGAGTACAACAAGCTGCGGTATGACTGCACCTTTCTCAAGTCCCAACTGGACCACCAGAGGGAAGAACATGCTCGTATACTGGAGGAGAGGAGCATTCGCTATGAGGCAGAGGTAGGCTTGTCGTTGAGTTGGTCAGCATTTTAATTCTTCATGCGTTTCAGTTGAATTCTATTGTGCCATCAAGTTGTAGTTATACTCCGGTGTGTAATGATAATCATTTAAGTGAGACCCCCTTTCAGATTTCTCGCCTGGAGAAGGACAGGGAGGACCTGATGGCTCAGTACCAGAGTTCAGACCCACTGCGTGATGGGAAACGAGTGGAGGTTCTGCTGAGGGAGAAAGCCCAGCTCCACCTGCGGCTGAAGGGCCTGGAGACAGAGGTGGCTGAGCTTCGCGCCCAGAAAGAGAACTCGGGCCAGCAGGCCGAGAATGTCCAACGCATCCAGATCAGACAGCTAACAGAGTCTCAGGCTGCGTTGAAGTCTCTGGAGGTGAGACGAAAGCAGTACTGTTGCCGTTTTATTGGACTCATAAATGTGTTATGATTAATGTGACAGGGGTGATGTTAGATCTAATTGGTTGTTGGTGTCACAGGCAGAGCGTCAGTCGCTGCGCCTGCAGCTGGAGCGGATGGAGAGCGAGCTTCATCTGAGCCATGAGCAGAGCAGCCAGCTCACCGGACGTCTGCACAAAGCTGAGAGAGAAGTTAACTCCCTCACCTGCCAGGTACCCTGACCTCTGACCCTGGCCACTGAAATGTTTACTGTGATATCACCACAAGTCAATACCGAGCACTGTCTGCGCTTCTATAGCAAGTTTAGTGAAAGGGTTAAGATCCAGGTTTTGTTCACCTCAATGTTTTTGGTCTGTGTTTTGTGGTTGTGAATTGCGGCTAAAATCCAGTCAGACCTGGCTGAGTTTTCAGAGATACTTATATTCATTCATTCATTCATACTCATTTCTCACTGCCTACACATGTAGGTTGACACTGGAAATGAAGATAAGTGATCTAATTTATGACTTTTTCTGGCTCTCAGATTGAAAGCCTGAAGCATTCACATAAACTGGAGGTGGCCAGCGTCAAACTGGAGTGTACCCGCTCTAAAGGAGAGGTGGAGAGGGAGAGAGACACACTGCAGGGGCAGATTGATGGTATGACACGCACCCATATCTCAGTATTTCAGTTCTTCACTCTGTTTTCTCTTTCGTGTTCCTTGGATGGATGTTATGGTATTCACCTCACCATGCCTTCAAATCTTAGGTTTAAAATGCCCCCATAGAAACATACACAGTGCATCTAACTTTTATTCACGTGTTTCAGGTCTGCAGGCGGATGTCGAGGTGTTGAAGGCTGCGGTGGAGCGACACAAGGAAATTCTGGTAGAGAAAGAGCGGGAGATTGTCAGGAAGGTGCAGTCAGCCCGTGAAGAGGAGTTCCGCAAAACCGCAGTGTTACACGAGGAAAAGTGAGCATCGCCTTTGTTTTATTTCAGTCACTGATATCAGTCATCTGGTGGAAAGAGGTTTGAATCCCTGGGGGGGCGATGCCATCAGTCACTGGGCTAAATCGTTCCAGCAAAGTTTAAATGCTGCATTTGTACCAAATCAAAGAGATGATTTCTGTGTCAACGCTGTGTGCAGCTCATCTCTTTCTTCCTTTATTATCTTCTCTGCTCGTGTCCATCTCATATTAGAGGATGTTCTCTTGCTTCATGTCTTTAGGTTGGAGTTGGAGAACCGTCTCGCCGCTCTGGAACAGCAGAGAGCGCTGCAGGACGCTGCAGACCACGCCCAGAAGGAGGAGTGGGAGGAGCGACTTCGCAGCACCCAACATGGAGAGGAGTCAGCCCGCAGAGAGCTGCAGAACCTGAGGTCAGCCTTTGACTGCATGTTGAGTGGGACTAAACCCACACAGCTCCCTTAGAGAGAGATCAGCATGCTAACTTTTTAGGAAATATCCACTATTGATACAATTGCTATCTACCTATAGGGTTAATTTTCTGTAAAATTTAATGTAATCGTAATTTAATACAGTGAACTGGAGTTTGGAAGATTCTGCACCACATATACCAGTCACCAGTCTGCAACTGCTTTTCAGAGTCAGTTTCTGTTCCCATCTAAACATTTTGTGGTCAGAATTAGACTTGCCCAGCTTGTGAGGCATTTTCTACAATTATTTGTAATGTACTATTTTCTACCATTATTGTGTGAATGTTTGTGAAATGACACCACAGTAATCTTTACATTTGGTGTACGAACCCCATTTGTACAAGACAAAAATAGAAATATTGAAATGAACAACAAGAAAAAGATCTTTTCTTTGTGATGGCGTGTCACTTAATCTCTATACTCTTTAAGGAAAGTCAGCGCCCTGATTAATGAAATGGTTTTGTGTCAACCAGAACTAAACTACAGCAGCAAAGCTCCCAACTTGAGGAGCTTGAGAGACAGAAAGCAGAGATCGCCGACCTGCAGAAGGTAAGTAAACATCAGCTACCTCAAAGGGTTAAAACAAAAAAAGAAACAATTGAGGTGGTATACCTGAAATAAATGACATTTTTGTTTGTTTGACCCAACAGCAGAACCAGGAACTGGGTGTCCAGCTGGGGACGCTGTCTCACTCTGAAAGCGACCTGATGGAAACAAACCAGCGACTGAGGGAGACTCTGGACAGAGTCAGGGAGGAACTGAGGACGGCCCGAGCCCAGGCTGAGAGGAGCCAACACGAGGCCGAGAGGTACGTCTGCTGCTCTGGCTTCAGGTAAACTGAAAGCACTCAGCAGTACTCTGAGTTCAAACACCCCCTCTTTCTCCCCTTGTGTCATTCCTCCTCAAGGCTGGTGGAGGACCGGCAGGTGGAGTGGTTGGAGGAGAAGCACAAGCTGCAGGAGCGAGACGCTGAGCTGCAGCAGAAATATTCTCAGGTCAAAGAGAAACTGCAGAGGGCAGCGGTGGCCCAGAAGAAGGTACGGCTGCTCCTTACTGCTTCTTTACATGTTGTAACATTGAAATGGTGTTACGATAGACTTGATTTTTATTGTGTGTGTGTGTGTGTGTGTGTGTGTGTGGTACAGAGGAAAATGCAGACAGAGAACAGAGAGAAGAGACTGCAGGATAAGATCCAGCTGCTGGAGGCCAAGATTGAGGAACTGCAACTGGAAGCTGCTGCAGCAAAGAAGTAAACTTCAAATCTCTCATCTTATGAATGAAATGATACAGTTGCGCTGCCACGAGCTGCTCTGTCAGCAGTCAAAGTTACTTTTTTCCTGAGCGACATGTCACCTGAGCTCTCATATGTGTTGGAGAAAATGAGGTACCTTGTGAAATATTGAACAAACTGAAACTGCTCATAAAGTGGATCATTTTGTCCCCAGCTTGGAAGCTACAAGGGAGCCAGACACAGGGCTGCTCCATCGCTGTCATATCTGGCCAAGTTAGCATGTATGATGATCTAATTCCAAAACTGAACTATAACTCCTTCCTGTCCAGACGTTCATCCTTCTCAGAGGAGCAAGCTCAACTCAGCAGACGGCTGAAGGAGCTGCAGCGACGACACAACGAGTTTCGACGCCTCCTGTTGGGCGGCCAGGGTCCCTACAGCGCCGGCCCCGCCTTCCTGGCTTCCTCATCCACGCCGTTCCTCCTCCTTGGGTCTGAGGGACCGTTGTCCAACATACCAGTGAGCAGAACTAGCAGTGAACAGAATGATTTGCATCAGGCTTCACTGTAGATGGATGATAAGGCAGTGAAAAGAGTAGAGAAAAACAGCAGTGGCTACAAACACAGAGAGAGCAGCACAGAGACAGAAAATAGCTTGTGTTTTGAGGAAATGAAGTCTCCCACCTTTCTTTCTCTCTCTCTCTCTCTCTCTCACTCACACACACACACACACACACACACACACACACACACACACACACACACTCTTTAACACTCAGAGACACTCACTCACATCTGACCACTCTATGGTCACACCTCTTCTCTGTGGCTCTATTTCATGTCACCTCACTAAGTGATGCAGCAGTTCATGTTATGTACTGGGTAAAGCTTCTGAAGGTTGACTGGTAAATCATTGTGAAAAGTCCTCACACCTGCACACTGTGTGTTTGGTAATTGCTTGAACAATCCGGAGAAGCAGAGCCGCTTCACAGTAACCAAAGAGTGATGAATATTTACCAAAGCATGCATGAACATGAATGCGGATGGCGTGAAAAGCAAGCTCGCAATAAAGGGAAGTGACAACGTTGTTTGTAAGGCTGTCGTCACATCTGCTTGTTTGCAGGAGGAGCAGCATCAGAGGGAGCTGTCTCTGCTCCGTCGCAGGCTGGAGGACCTGGAAAGTGCCCAGCAGCAGCAGCTGGAGGAACTGGGATCTCTGGTGCAGAGGGACCGGGACCTCACACCCCAGCCTGACCTCTAACCCTCATTACTTCTGGTTTGAAAAACAGAGCGAGAAGGCGTCTCGTTTGTCACACCAAGGACACCAACAGTGTTTCTAAAAATGGACAGATGGTGGTTGCGTGGCTTCCTAATGTTGTGACAACAGTAATATGAAATACCATGGCACCTTTTTTTTTTTTTTTTTAAATTGACCATGACATCCTCAGGGGTTGATTCTGTGTCAAGTTGCTTGTTGTTTACATAGATTTGCTCTGAAGCCACTGTGGAAAAACATTTTTATACTGATGCGTGGATAGCAGGTTTAAGACACTACAGGCTGTGAATTGCACAATATTTATACAGACTATGATGTCATTCAACAAGTTAAACTTGAATTGTATTGAAACCATAATGATTTAAAGATGAGCTTTTTTCCTGATATATCTGTGCTTTTGACTTTGAGTGGCTGTGTATTTTGGGCCTTTTTAAGCAATTAATGAAGCAGTTGTTTTTCACTGTGAGTATAGAAGAGGAAAACTGCATTCAGTAAGAGTGAGCTCTCAGAAATGCTACTGATATGTGTCTGGCATCAGTATTGTCAAAAGTTCAGATGCCAGAATTCAGATCTCCCAACAGTTTTTGTCACATCGGAGCAGGAAACCCAGACTCAGCTTCTCTGAAAACAGTTTCCTAACCCCTCATCTCATCTCAGTAGCAGGGGATGATGCACACCAGACAGAAGTCTCCTCGGTCCTCTCCCAACAGCTTCGTGAAACCGTCCGTCTCACCAGGTCGTTCATAGTTCATCTATAGGAGTGAGTGGATGGCAGCTCAGTTCCAGGAGCAGCCCTTTAGTCCATCAAACAAGTTTTTCACATGATGTAGTTGCTCCTTCAGCTCAGTAGGGGCTCCGTTTTGGTCCAGTTTCTCTTGGATCTGTAGACAAGGCAAAAGTACCCAGAAGAGCTATGGTAAGACGAGAGTCTCTGAGCTTGGTAGACAATCTCACTTGTTTGAAGACTTCATGTAACACTTTGTTAGTCATCTTGATTCAAGAATGCAGAGATCTATATTGAAAACCAGTCAGTCTCACTATTACTCTGGAAAAGATTTTCGAAAATGTGCGCCGCTCTGAATGACAGAACAGGAAGCGACCGCCTGATAAACAGAGCAAAGGTTTGAAATCTTATTTCCTCTACACATGGTGACAGTGTTGCAGAAGCGATGTCACTCTTGGCTGCTGATGCCATCTGAGACTCAACAGGCCAACGTTTGTCACCTGATGATTTGTCATCAGTATGAAAAGAAAAATTCTCCACATTTTGTTTTCCAGTTCCATTCTGGGTTGTGGATTTCTTTCTTTTTGTGACAAAATCAGATCCAAAATCATGCAACTGTCACCTGGTGATCAAACTAAAAACAAAAGAAAAAGTTGGTTTAGAAAAGCTAATTATTGTAGAAGGATGCTTCATTTTATTCAACAGGGTTTGATCCAAGCATGTTCATAAGAATTCTTTAAAAAGCTGGATGGAAGTGACAGAATTTGACAAAACCTTCATAATATCTCCAAATATGTTGTTTGATGGAAATTTGTGGAATGCATAATGACAGATCAGCTGTTTGCTTCGATTAGACTGCACAGTCATTTTTAACCGGGTTTAAACAGATTGAAATGAAGAGCCGTCAGTAAATGATCTCCAGTGTCACTTTCCCCAGAGCTGTCAAACACACTGCTGCACCAGCTGGAGCTTCGGAAAGCAAGAAATAAATGGCCAAAAACTTTAAAGTCGAGACAGCTAAGCCCTTTTTTTGCTGACATGAGACAGTTCAGCAGCATCTGAGAGTTTCATTCTCCATTTAAAAATCATCTGAGAGCATCCCGACTGATCTGAAACTAAATGTGAAAGCCCATGACGGCACAAAGAAAACGTGTTGAGTTCATGTGAGATTGAGAGAACTGACCTGCGTGAAGTATTGCTGGATGTATTTGTAGATCTCTCTGAGGGCCCCAGCTTCGTTGAACTCGTTCTCATGTTTCTGAAATGAAAGCAGAAGCTCATCCGCTCACTGCTGGTCTTCATGGAGCCACCTGTTTATTTTGTGCTGAAATGGACCTTACCTTTGACTCTTCCTGCAGGAAGTCCCTGAATTCTGAGGCTGTGATTGGTGGCTGGTCTCTGATCTGCCTGTAGTAAACCTTCACTTCCTGTCTGAACTTGGGAATGTCTTTGGCATAGAGGAGCTTGTTGGTTGGTGCATGCTGGAACACAATAATACGCCCACTTTTACATTTATAGGTGCAAAACTCCTGCAGGTAGATGCATGATTTTGCAAAAGAAAGGAACACTGGACTTCCTGCACTTCATCCTGCATTAACACGTTTTGAGACACCTGTCATGGCTTTACCTTCCCCAGCTGGGTCTCACTAAGGGAAAAGGAGTCCATGAAGGCCTGAGCGATGACATTCAGGCAGCCGTCCAGATTTGCAGTCCTCTCCATGTCGAACACAAACTGAGGGTTTTTCATGATGTTTACCCAGAAGCGCAGGGGCAGACTGTGATTGGACGACAGATACCACGGAGGAAAACGTGAGCAGACTTGTTCAAGTTCATATCTGCACTAGTATCACATAGATACATCTTATTTGTTCTGACTTGTTTATTCAGACTGTCCCTCCTTTCCACAGAGCTTTTAATGGCATGGCTGTACCTGTTGGTCTTCCAGATGTGCAGCACATCAGGGTCGCTGATCTTCATGTTGTCCGCCTGAGCGTCCAGGAAGTCGAAGAAGTATTTGATAGCGTGCGGGGCTCTGCAGTATGGCATCCCCCAGATGGATCTGAACAGGTTCTCCACAAATGAATGCACTGCCACCTTGAAGAGAAAGAACAAGGTAACGTCACTCTGCTGTCTCTTGTAGTTCAGAACAGCGGGGAAAAAAAGCTTTCCAGAAAAAACTGGATCACTCATGTGAAAGCAGCAAAGGAGATTCAGATTTGAATTTCCTCTGACACTACAGAGTTCTGCAGGTATTTATTTCAACTAAAGATGAAGGTGAACATGATGAAAGGGCCTCAGTGATTGAGCGTCAGGCTGTGAAACACATGCTCTCCAATCAATCCTGTCCCTGAACGCATCCTGTTTGGACACAGACGAAGCGCTGAGGCAGCTCTGCTAACGTGCTGCTCGTGTTATGCCTCCTGTGCAGACACAGAGGAACCATGCCATTTTTGTTACTCTCTCTGGAACACAAACACTGCTGCTGGTGGTAAAAATAACCGTGGAGGAGACAGATTCTGGTATCAGTTCTGCTCGTGTTGGTGCATGTGTGAGTAAAAGTAGGCACTGCGACCGATTGCTCTTGCCTTGGTGGACAGCAGCTTGGTGAGGTGCACTTCCTTCAGCTTGAACTTCTTCCTCTCTGGGTTCTTTCTCTGGTACTCGTCAACATCAGGATCAATCTGAGAAGAACCATTTCATCAGTCAACCTCGGTTCTGTGTCCATGCTGATTAAAACCGTCCTGTCTTATGAACAAAACACACACACACTGCCTCTTACCAAGTGGAAGTATTTTCCAGAGAAGTTTTCATCATCTAAAGGAAAAAAGTGAACAGAAATCAACAGGGACCATTAGCAGTAGAATTCTGCAGATGAGCAAATATTGATGCTATGACACGTATTTATTCTCATACCACAGTGTCCTGCTGCAGCCCTCCTGCCATCAGCATTTAGTTTGGTGGTTTTTGATTCATTAAAGATGTAATATGCATCCTTTTTTAAAGATGGTTCAGACATTTTGTCGCATTTACTATTTCTTAGTGTCATATGGGTGCGGCTGATGTTGGGCACAGAGCAGGAAGGGCAGCAACACCCGAGAGCGAGCAGTTAAGTTAAAACTTAAAAGCTCAGAAAAAGCCATTAAGAGGACCGTGAGTTGAGATTATTTTGCCACATGCTGCTTCGAAATTTATTTGTGGGCTAGATGGTTAGCTGAAGTCTGTTTCTGAGCTAATGTCCAGTTAATAGCATCTCATTTTAACTTGCAAGCAAAAGGTTATTGATAGAGCATGATCAATAATTTACTCTTAACCCATGAACTGGTTTTCTCTCAGTTGAATTAAAGGAGTAGTTTAACTTTCGATCAGGGGGATATGACAAAGCTTTATGAAGCTTTAGAAGTATTTCTGAACTTTGGACTGAGCCAGGCTGGCTGTTTCTTCTGAGATAATCCCCTCCTGGCTCGATGTGAGTAATTAGTGCGCGCGCACACACACACACACACACGAGTCGTACTGATCTTCTCATTTTTATTTCACCGAAATATTCCTTTAAGTGTTTTCCCTCTCAGCTCTTACCCTTCACACTTGTCTGCGGGCTCAGAGGAGGATGAGTTTTCCTAGAAAGCACTTTGATTGTCGCTCCATCGGGAACCTGCAATCCACACACACAGAAAAGTCAATAAATGACATTTTCTTTCATTTTGCAACCTTTCGGGAATGTTAACGCACCTTTTGGTAACAAAGAGTCAACCGCTACGAGATTGCCTCCTTTCTGAAGTGGCTGTATAGCTATTTCAATAAAACCATCCACTTACATCAGCCGTGCTGTCAGGTTAAACTTTGGCTGTGACTTGTTTTTATTCTTTGTATGGAAAAGGAAACCACTGTCACCACAGAAATCCCCCAGAGACACTTGAGTCTATACTGCATTCAGGTGTTGGTGCATCAGAAAACGGTCCTTGACATTGCCTCAATTCATCTTTTATTGAAACACATGTCTCCCCAGAATAGTTCCAAGGATTTCCTTAGATAGCAACATGTATGCAGCAAATGTAAGTTTCATAGTCGGGAAAGCAAAGGTGCCTTTTTGAGTCAAGCCTGCAGACAACACTGTGAAAGTGATCCGTTTAATGAAAGCTGGACTTTTGCTTTTGTGGTGTGACACCCCACAGACCACCTATTAGGGGTTGCTGTGTGTGTGTATGTGTCAACTTTCAGGTGTTCTTACATTCAAAGCAGTTGCTTCTCGCTGCTACTTGAGTCTTCCTTCCTGTTAGATCTAGTCTGTCAATGCTGAAAATATTAATCACTTGCAATGAGGGGTTTGTTATTCACACTTATCTGCCATATAATAATACTTGAGAGTCAGAAGAGGGAAGTTCTGCCACCTGACACAGGGTCAGCTCTGCCTCCCTGCCCTCACATTAACCGGGACTGTGCTTGGTTTTTCTATAATACTGCCATTTCTCACCTTGTAGTGTTTGAGCGTGTTGAGCATTGTCACCTCCCCGATAACCTCCGAGCTCGCGTCCACTTCCTCGAGGGGAACAAACGATCCATCTTTCTCGTACTCTGGTGGGAAAAAGGGGGCACGAAGTCTTTACTAACAGGTCACAAATATGCCGTTTTTATTTGTTTATTTTTACCAGAGGCTCTATGGCAAAGAGAAAGGGCTTTGCATGCTCAGACTTGCTAGTTGGATCAGTTGATTGTTGCTTTTGATTTTAGTGTACAAGTGACGCAGGACTGGTCTGCTGTTTACCAACACAGACGTCCCTCAGGGGTGTGATGTAGGGGAACCCAAACTTGGCCTTGAAGGTGGACAGGATTTTCTCTTTGACCTGCTCTACGGTGTCACAGCTGAGAGCGTTGACCTCCAGAGGCTCGCTGACCTCTCCGTCACTGCCCACTGCAAACAGCACCTTCAGCTTCTGTCCACAGCATACAGACATAAATGACTGTTACACCATCTTTGTATCCAGCCAGAATTAAAGCAACTGCCTCTGAATTTGTCCTGAATTTCATCAGTAGCTTACTCTGAGACAATAGACTGTAGAATCTATGCTAGATTGCACGTGTGATTGGTGACTAAAAGCTTGCCAAACTTGCATTCCTGCTTGTCAGAAACCACTTAAATAACCACCAGCGTTAACCTCAGTTTTCCCATCATGCAAATAGAAGCATTGAAACGTTTCATATTATAATACATCATGGATCCTTGAGGTGAGGTGTGGTTAATGAAAGGCTTTCACAGCAGTGCTGCACGAGTTAAAGCATCATCAGTCTCCATCTTATTTCCTCTCTGCAGTTCTGAGGCGAATGCACGCGCTGGCTAATGGAAGGAGAAGTGGTTTGTTAGATTAGATACAATGTTCATGACTGCTGTTGGTCGGGTCACTGTAGCAGGAGAGAGGGGGAAGTGTAAAAGAAGAGGGAACACAGAACTGATGGTGCAGCAGAGTCAAGAGTTACATCAGAGGCGAGTGCTGGGAATAATTTAGATATATCTTTGTCATTAACAACACTGAAATCTAAATAACATTAAATATTTGCAGTTAGCACATGTTCAGAAATGTCCCATACCGTAAATGTCTGACTGTGGAAAAACGCATCTTTAAGAATTATTACTTCAGCGTTTAACACCTTAAACTCATCTTCTTCAGGACTGTGTGGGTGGAATCTAATCAGATTTGACTGACAGCAGCCTGGCAACACAAGTGAACAGCTCCATCACTGTCAGCAGACAGATGCTCAGTCAAATCTGTCCAGTTCTTAGTGGTGTGAAATATGTGACATCAACCTTTGATGACCAAACTAAAAATACAAATTCAGAAACACAAAAAGCTTTCAAAAACAAGAAAAAAAAAACAATGAAATGGGAGAAATATTACTTAAAATAAGTAAAATGATCTGCCAACAGAACAGCCCAGCGTTACCTTAAAGCTAGTGCAGCCAGACTGAAAGCAAGTATTCGCCTGGATACAAAGAAAGAGTTTTAATTCTGGAAATTCCAGATTAAAGCATGAAGTTACTCAGAGCTAGTAATAAAATCTCAGCAACAAATTATAAAATCTTAAAATAATTAAGGATAAAAAGTGTGACATGAAGGAAATGGTCCAACATAAAAACTGTGTGGTAGACAATAAACAGACACATAGTGTGATGATTTAACATATTTCATCTTAAATGTTGCTTTTCGCAGTAAGATAAGGAAGATAAAAATCAACCAATACACTCTCCCATGTGCTTCATGAGACATATGTGTGAATCGGGTCTACTGAATGCACCTTTAACCCACATTTGAGCCTGTCATATGAGACAAACTTCACTGTGAAACCCACACAATTGCAAAGACTTTGATGATGTAAGAACATCAAATTCTGCTTCAGTTTCAGGTCTCTTTGCATGCCAACTCCGTCGCCAGCTGTGTCTGACCTGCACTGAACCGTGCTGTTCTGAATGGGGCCTGAAATAGCCCCCCCCACATCTGCATTTTTCCACTTAAATTCCACTTAAATTTTCATGTAAATGGTGGCACGGTGGAACAAGTGGTAACACTGTCGCCTCACAGCTAGAAGGTCCCGGTTCGAATCACACTGTGGGCGCTGGTGGCGTGTCCTCCACCATGCCTTCGGTGCCTGCTGCTTGAGGAAAGGGGCCTTTCTGTGTGGAGTTTGCATGTTCTCCCCGTGTTCACCCGGGGTTTCCTCCTTAAATAACCCCCACTAAAAACATGCAAGAAGATCACCACCTGACCAATGGTGACGAAAAAGGATGGGTCCCTGGGCGCCGCCGTCGGCCGGCAGCCCACCGCTCCTGGTCTGCCGCGGAGGAAGGACAGACCAAGGATGGGTTAAACGCAGAGAAAATGATTTCACGGAAGCATGGCGTGTAGTGTGCGACTAAACTCTGTGTGTGCGATAATGAAAGTACAATTTCTTCTTCTTCTAAATATTTATCTTCCTGCTATGTTAAGACTAGCATTCCTGTATCTGCATCTCATCTCATGAACCTCTATCAAGCTCTCAGGATCAGGGTGTGTTCAGAGAAAGCTTTTTCATAAAGTATGTGGGCTCATTGATGTGTTTAATCTGAGAAATGCTGAGACGTTCCACTTCCTTGAATTAGGTGTTTTTGTGAAGAATCTGACTGAGAGGAGCTGCTTCCTTAAACAGGTTCTGTCACACGTTAAAATTCGATGCATTTTAGGGTTTGTCTTCATCAGAAGCAGCACATTAATGTGAATGACTGAGCAGAAAACTTAAGGATAAACTTCCACAATGTGCACATCTTCACATACTAAGGACAGCTTCTTGAGCGACCCGAGCCTTTCTCAGCATTATTTCCCTGACACCATAGTGAACACATCCCTTGCTGTAAACAAACATCTTTCATTCTCATTTTCAGTCTCACGTTTGACGGCAAACGGATCAGATATTTCCTGCCAGCAGCATGAGGTGGCACCGCTTTTCAGTTTCACGCGTGTTGCCAAGTGCTTACTTGACTGTCCTAAACACAAACCATTAACAGGTCGCTGTTAACTCTGCTTGATATTTCTACAGCCAAATAAATTAAATTTAGCTCCACGTTTATTAAGCAATGTGTTGAGTCACCTGATGTATATTTTTGTCAGTGTGTTACAGGAAATATTACAGAACTTCTCTGCCATGCAGCGTCCTGGAAATTTGTTTTTCAACATTCAGTAAATACAGCCGTGTTAAGCTTTTTAAAGCTGTACTGCTTTGTACTGCTTTGCATGTTCAAAAGGGCCTCAAAGTACATGGAAGAGGAAGTGGTTCAGTACCAACTGCTGTGCACTGACACTGTCTCCATACTTGCAATGAGGCAAACAACCTTCATATACACACGATGAGGATGTTGCCTTATCAAGTTAATTCTCCAACCTGAGAGCACTCATACAAATTCAGATGCGGAAAAAATGACCAACAATTTGTAAATTTAGCATCATTTTTTGTGTAGATTGGGGTACTTTGTACATATTTCATTATTAGACAGAGCATTGACTTCAAACTAGCAGACAAAAAACAGAACTAAGAATTGGGAACTGTTAATAATTGCTTCCACAAGTACAAGCTCAACTGACTAAACGTGTGATGGACTGACGTAGAGTTGGTCTTATTCCATTTGTGTGAAGTAAGTAAACCACACACGAAATGACCTCCTGTTTGGGCTCAAGTAATCGGCTAAAGTGTGCAAATGCCCTGAGATGTAAAGTGTGTGTGTGTGTGTTTGTGTGTATACCAGGGAGCTGAAGTCTTGAGCCTGCCACAGCAGCCAGTCCTCACTGAGTGTGTACAGAGCTTTCTCAGTGACACAGTCCACAGGTCCTTTTGCAGTCTGCTGCCTGAGAGCGCTCACCATCAGGAACAGGTGCTGGCCGACACTTTCCTACACAAAATTAGACACAAGAAGCCGGTTGGCCAAACGAGGCTCAGATGCCAATTTAGCTTGTCTATTTTAGCATTGTGTTCATTCTGGTTTACACCATCAGTAACAAATGTGGCAGGGCTTGTAAACCAAAACTGAATGATAGATGCTGCCAGACTAAAGTGTAGCACAGCTAAGTAAATATACTCAACTGTGAACTGTATACACATTTAGGTAACATGAAAAACTCCTCTGAGTGGGTGAGAGCTGTTCAGAACTAATGTGCAGAGCCATGGTGGTGTCTTCTTTAGATTCAGCTGTTATTGGGTGTGTGGGCAGCAGAGGTTCACAGAGGACAGGATGTGGTTTATCAAATGACTGAGGTTACACCTCTAGTTTCTGTGAGATCACAAATATAAAGGATAGAACAATCAAAGGTCAATCAGGTCATGACATAGCTTGGCACTAAAGGTTTATCCGGACACAGTTCTCTTGAGTTATTGAACGTGCCAGTTGGGAAAGGCAGCCTCAGCGAAGACTTTCCCCAAATGCACGTGTATTGCATAACCTGTAAAGACATTGTGTTTCAACACTTGGATTCTTTTGCATGATTTGTATGGTGTAATTTTATGGTCTTTTCTTTAGCTTCACAGAACATTCTCCGGTTTATTTCACACACCATGTTCTGTCGACATAGAAGTTTCTCCAGTGTTTCGAAAGTACAGCAGCGGCTGATGGGAATGACATTAGTGTTGTAGGTATTTGATCATAAATAAAAATTTTGGAGAAAATAAAATGTTGACCATGAAATACTTCAGTCTGGCCCAAAGTGGTGGACCAACCGCTTGCAAACATATTGTCTTTGTGTTGTTTTCAACTGAGCATGAGTCAAAAAGAACTACCACATTCTGTTTTATTCATGTTTCACACAGCGGCCCAACTTTCTTGGAATCGGTGTTGCAAAAGAGACGTAAGAGTAACTGACCCGCAGGAAACCGTACAGGCAGATGGACATCCAGTTGGTCAGCAGCTTCTCCACGGTGGACTCGGTGCGACGCAGCAGCAGTTTGGGCTGAGTGTTGCTGCTCTGCTGCATCAGAGCCCTCAGCAGAGCCTCCATTACCTCTGTCAGGTACAACAACTTGTTGTGGAGCGCGACAGTCAGCAATGATGCCAGTGCACACCTGGAGGAGAGCAGATGAAGGTGAGGAGCTAGAAGTCGGCAAGAACACAGGACATGAGTTCAAGCACAGCTCAGTGCAGAGCAGAAAAACATGGTGCAGCAGACCAGAGAGAGAGAGGAGCAATGTACAAGAGAAGAAAACAGCTTAGCAGACTCAATTGTTATTCAAATAATCAGACAGATTCAAGTGGAGGTGAAGAATGAATGGAACAATAACAGAAGAGCAGACTAGAAAACCAAAGCTGAAGATAATCAAATAGACAAGCGCAGACAGTATAAAGTGCATGACAAACAGCAGACCACAAAAGAAAAGCAGATAGAGATCAGAGTGAGAGACAGTGCAAATGTTGCCGAACAGAAAACCAGTGAGAGCTGACGCTTGACGATCAAACATACTTAAGCTGCTTTTTAATCATCAGGCTGTATGAGATGCACACAGTGAAACATCAAAACTGACTTGTCTTTGATGTTGAAGCTCTTCTGCTCTTCCAGGGCGTGCACCATAGATGTGAGGAAGAGCTGGTCCTGGATCAGCCTGGCCAAGCCCTGGCAACACTCGTCGAGCTGAACCTGCACCACATCCTGATTTCAGGTCAGATACAACAACACATCACTGACAGAGTAACAGTGAGTAAGCGCTACCAACATCAACAACGGCTGGCGTCACGCCTTACCTGGCCAATGTCTTTCATACACGATGTCATCAAAGAGTCATTCTGAAAAACAGCAACAAAAAGGCAGCTTTGATATATTTGGTATTTTACCATTCACCGCATCAGTTTGTCAGGTGGGAACATTTTGCTGCCTTTCCAGCTCCAATGTACCTCAGGAAAAAAGATTCTGGAGGCAAAGTGCTTGTAGTCCAGGAAAGGAATCGCTCCAACATTTTCCATCAGGTCGGCTTTCTCTGTCTGCAGATCCACAAAACCTGCGAAGGACAGGCAAGAGAGGCCTCTTTTATGGACTATAGATCTGTGTGTGTGTTGAGTGACACCAAATCTCACCTGGCAGAGCTGGAGAAAGCACTTTAAACACCCATGTTTTATCCAGAAAAACAGTACACAAGACAAAGCAGATTATATGTGTTCCTCTATAGTGCCACACATAAAGGAGAAATTGTTAAGCAAGCATCAGTTTGCATGTCTCACATAAGAAGAGATCATGAAAATGGGTGGCTGAGTGAGTAACTGTTCTTCCCCCTGTGCAGGCCCACAACTTAGTGCTGCGATGGCTTAGTGCGTGAGCATATATGTGAACGCTTCTTTTTTAACATCAACTACATTAATGTTACAAGTTTCACATTAGAAAAAGGAACAACTACAGAGCGCACTCTAAAACTGAACAATATGTGGGGTGTGTTGAGGTTTAGATAACTGTAGATATTGAAGTGGTTAAACATGGGTGAGTCCATAATAAGGCTGAGTTATTTATCAAGCACGATCAGATGCAGTTTCCACAATTTGTGATTGGTATGCTCGCAGCTCTGTGAAGCTGTACTTAACATACAGGATGAAATACAGCAGAGGCTGGTGGGAAAGTCATTAGCTTTGCAGGTGTTTTGCCATAAACCAAAGCACTGGAGAATTCAAATTTTGACCTAGTGAAATTAAAAGAGTATGCCACTGATTTGGCATTGCACTCCGACAACATTGTCAGACTAACAACGGACAGTACAGGGTACAAATTTGATGCAGGAGAACCACAGATATCGTCTTTTTTATTCCACACATATTTCACAAAACTGGTGCCTACATTACCCACTATGCAACTGAGATTTGGGTGTGTTGTGCTAGTAGTTGCTAATGTCGCCTCAAGCAGAAAAGGGAGTGGGCTCCAGAGGTCTGGAAAGCTCACTTCTTTCAAACTTGGAGTCTTCAGCTCCAATTGACGCTGACTCGAGTGACATCACTTGAGGACATTTATCAGACTTCATGCTGCTCCCTCTGGAGCCACAATAGGCTTCATGCAGTCCACAAAACCTGTAAACAGGCTTTGATGGTAAGAGTTCACCTTTAAGAGATCAAAGTTACTGCACATCACCATGAGGGGAACATGAATGAGCAGACATCATGGCAATCCATCCAGTAAGTGTTGAGGCCAACCTTGTCTAATGTCGTTCCTAATGTCGAGCTCCAGGTCTTCCATACGCTTGTTCATCTGAGCAGTGAGCTTCTTCTGCTTGCTTCGATAGACGACTGCCACCACTGAAGGACGAGCAGACAAACAGAATTTTGCAAATTAAAAAAAGGCTGATGGTGGACCAGAATGGGTCAAAGCACTCGACTCTAACTTTGCGTACTAACAGACAATGATGCAGGGTATCAGCAGCAGGACCAGCAGTATCAGAAGGGACAGACCAGATTCGAGCTCCAGCATTACTGTCTTGTCTCCATACTTGATCTGTGAAAAAGCAAGAATCACACTAGATGTTCACTACTCAAACATCGCATTTTATTTCTCTACTGTCCAGCGTGGCGTTGTGTGACTGAGAGATTTACCATTAACTGCTGAAATGTAGCATCAGGTGTCATTCGGATCTCACAGATGAAAAAGTCTGTCTCTTTACTGGTTTCTTTGCCTTCCATGACACAGGCGTATTGTTTTCCATCCTGAATGCCCCACACTGACAACTCGTCTGTGGTCATCTCCAGTTTGTCTGCCTTTTTCTAACATGACAACAGAAACAAATGCTAACCTTTATGTATTCATCTCCTAAACTTGTGCTTGTGCGCTAAAATCATATGTATTACCTCTATGGTGATGCGGATGTCGTCCCCCGTCCTCGTGGCTGTGAAGTTGGTGAACTCGGGGTCTGGATAGTAGGTTATCGTTGTGGAGCAGTACAAGGTTGTATTAACTACTTTCAATAACACACCGCTTTTGAAACTCCCAATATTTTCAGCTGCAGGTGTGTCATAAATGAGATTCTGCAGAGAATTAAAAAACATTCTGCGTTATATATAACGCCATGTGTGATGGTGATGACATGGTAAACTAAACCTGATGATAACACAAGGAAACAAAGTAACACTGGTTGGTAAAATAACAAAATATGCTAGTACAACATAATGTTACATAACATAATACTAGAATATGACATGGTTTCCAGAAGATAGTCTAACATACTATAATTTGGCATGATGTGATATAATGTGCTAATATACTGTAGTGCAGCATGACATGACGTGACATAATTAATGTAAGATAATGATACACTGTGCCTGACTGCAGTGCCACCTGATAGCTGCTGTTTGTGGGAAGTCTGACATCCTGCAGGGCGTGGTTGTGTATGACCCCTTCCACAAACTCCAGGTGGGATCCAGTAAGTGTGATCTTCCTCATCCCACTACAGGACACAGAGCAGAGCAGCCAATCAGAGAAGAGGAAACTTAATACAGATTTGATACCTGAGAAATCCTATTCTTACAATGATAGGCTAACATGATAGTAAAAACACATCTATGGCTACCACTTGAAGACAGAGGCAGACCCTGGAAGCTTCACTGTTCACTACACCCTTTAATACAATGGGACAAAACAAAAACCATCCTGAAAATGTGGCTAGTTGTAGAATATTAAAAGAAGTGTAGCTAACATAGAGGAAGGTTTGTTATCACTTTGTTATCACCATTCAGGTGGCACGGTGGAACGGTGGTAACAGCTAGAACGTCCCGGGTTCGATTCTCACTGTGGGCACCAAGGGCGTGTCCTCCACCATGCCTTTGGTGCCTGCTGCTTGAGGAAAGTGTGTGGAGTTTGCATGTTCTCCCCATTTGCATGTTCTCCCCGTGTTCACCTGGGATATCCTCCATAAAATATACCCCCACTAAAAACATGCAAGAAGATCAGTGATGAAGAGAATTGGGTCCCTGGGCACTGCGGGCAGCCCACCGCTCCTGGTCTGCCGCGGAGGAAGGATGGACCAAGGAGGGGTTAAACGTGGAGAAAATAATTTCAAGGGAAGCATGGCGTGAAGCATGTAGTGTGATGTGATGATAAAAAGTACGTTTCTTCTTCTTCTTCTTCTTCTTCTTAGGCTCTGCAGCTAGCAGAGCAAAAACAAGACATGCTGCGCACTATGTAGGATGAGTGCATTGGGAAGCTGTGCATGCTTACTAATGGACATGAGTGACAAACCACAATGCTGGACAAAACGCCAGCGTGCACAGTAAAATGCATTTTCTGTGACTCCTTTAACATGGTTCAACCAGTGATGGCCGCTCCCAAAATGTACCGTGACAAGCAGTGGTGTACGTTCATGTTCAGCGTAAAGCTGGCAATACTCCGCTGCCTCTTTATTAAACATAATGGTGACACATTCATTCCTGTGGTTCAGGGATTTTTCATTTTTTATGCATACTATGATACAACTAAATGGAAATAAAGTGTTATTAAACTCTAAAGTATCTTCACTGTTTTGTTTTTTAACACCATTGCTTGTTAAGGGGCAAAACACAAAAGCAGAAGTAGCACTTTCAGCTGCAACAACTAAAAAGGAAGTGATCTAATAGTGAGCGAAATTGCTTTTGGGAAGTGGCCATCTTTCTCCGTAAGATGACCCTCATTCTGTAACTGTTATTCAGTTACCAACATTGTTTCCTAGAATAAGTCTGGATTAAAGTTAGTGACAAAGCACTGGGGGCAGATCCCAAAATAGCATACTAAAGTTTTCGCTGCCCTTTTTGAAAGCTTTCAGTGTTGACAGTGCTGTCGAGAGCAAAAATCAGATGCATTTGGAGTGTAAAAATGCCAACAAATCCAGTCGTACCTGATCCAGGTGCTGTTTGGCTCAATTTTAGTGCAGGATGGTGATGACCGGTAGGTGATATTAGCGAAGCCATGGCAACTACCGTCTGGGAGGAGAACACACACTTTGACCACGCCTTTGTTATCGGCACTGGGAATGTGGAACGTCAGACTCATGCCAGTGTTGTTCCATACAGGAGATCTGACAAAAACAGATAGAGAGAAACCAGTATCAGAACCAGAACCAGAATCAGGACAGCAATAACAGCAATATGCAGAAACCTGAAGCTCAGCAACAAGCTCTGCCTCAATATCTAACAAGATGACGTTTCATAAGGTAAGCACATCCAAAAGATAATTCTACTGTTTGATTTATTTTTAAATTCCTCAACCCCTAAAGCAGAAGCAGCATCAGCTTTAAAATTTCAGTTTGACATCAAAAACCAGGCAAAATGAGCAGCAGAGTATGTCAATTCACAACATGAGTGGCATCTCCATGTACCAATTAGTGTCTCTGAAATATCATTTATAGCATAAGTATAATCTTCACCGGCCATAAACTGACTCACTCTTGTGGCTTGCAGTCCATGTCTGCCTGGATCCTCACTCCCGTCACGCCACCGAGGTTACGACCGGACAACAGTGCATGGTTTCTGCCGTAGAAAGACACGACATCGGGAGAGATGGAGGAGATCTCTGGTCTCTGAGGGTAAAACACACACACAGATCATCAGTTGTAACGTTACCCTCTGCTGATGTTTTAACCTCAACTGTCTGTGAACGGGGTGAGCATCAGAGGAAGAGTGTGTGTGAGAGGAGAGGTTCAGACTCACAGAAAAGTTCATGCCTGACTCCATCGTTTCACAAACACTGTCCTGCAGGAGGAGGACATCCAGCATGTTACATGACATCCACTGTAAAGGCACTGTTAAGTAAGAGCTGATTCAGGACCTATTTTGGCTAACATTTGCTTAGCTAAGAACCTGGAAACAGTAGAAAACAGCTAGCCTGAGCTAACGTTATCTTAATCAACTTATCTTGCATTTTGCTGTGCATGCACAACATCTGTGAAGTCTGGAAAAGCTTACGTCAGATACACAGGTAAAACCTTACATTCCTCGTCCCTTGATTGGCCCAGGAACAGCCGCTGGTGCTCCAGCCACATCCAACTTTGATACACTGCCGACACCTGAAGAGAAAATATTGTTGCTGATAACACTCAGCCACAGAGACCAGAAGATAGTAATACTGCACATGTATTTATCTTAGAAGTTATGTCTATTATGACATCTTGAAAATAGTAATGGACCTACAGGACTGAAGTTGGTGGTCCCCTGATATTAGTGCAGTTGGATATGTTCAGTGTTTCCAACAACTGCATCGTCCCAAGTCTAATCCTAACTGTGACACTGAGGCCTGTTACATGAAAATGACAGAGTGAGTCAGTCTTGACCACAATTTTCAGCAATGCACATGTGATGTAACAATATGACACAGATTTGTCAACTTTTTTATCTGATGAAGGTCCTTAATTGTCAGGTATTTAATTCACTGGATTGTTCTATTTATCAAAAGTCACTGACCTTCAGCAGGGAATGTGCTATTTGTAAGGATGCAGGTGCATCGTGGGAACTGTGGAGGAGGGCTGCTCCTGCTACAAAGCTCACTGGAACTTGCAGAGAATTGACAGGCGAAGTTAGACAGCGCCTTCTGGCCCACAGTCAAGTGTGTCTGGATGTTAAATGTGATCTGACAGAGGAAGGGATGCAAGCGTTAAAAAAAAACAGTCACACTGATTGTAGTCAAAACTTGTACGTAGTCTGTACCTGGTCAGTGCTGTTCTTCATAACTTTGTGGGAAACCATTTTCTGTTGAGAATCATCAGGAATGGATAACCAGTCTGAATCGTGGCACTCATCTTCGAATGTGCACCTATGGGGAGAAAATGACATTTTAACCAAGTTTAGGATCGTTTGAAGGTGTCAGCTGCAGACGCTGTTTCACTGACCTGCTTGTAGAGCTGCACCAGACACAGTATGGATCCTGTGCAGACCAACAGTCCTGCACGTTTGTGTATGCGCTGCAGTTTGACACGAGCACACGCCTAATCTAGAATGAAAACACAAACACAGCAATGTAACAACACTTTAAAATGCAGGATAGGCACATATGACATTGTGGTCATAAAATTCATCATATCCACACCTAC
This sequence comes from Chaetodon trifasciatus, assembly GCA_037975065.1. Lineage (NCBI taxonomy): Eukaryota > Metazoa > Chordata > Actinopteri > Chaetodontiformes > Chaetodontidae > Chaetodon > Chaetodon trifasciatus. Next base: position 2,300,460 of record JBBMOE010000028.1, on the reverse strand, counting down.
CTGGTTTTGAAATGGCACATAGACATGTTTAAGATCCACTTGATCCAGACGCATGTTGGGAAACACTTGGCGGTCGTCATTGGCCCTGTAGAGCACCCTGGGACAGCTGGTGTGATAGTTCTTGTCCACAGCAAGCTGACAACAAGAATGCAGCGTTGTTATGTTTGTGCAAGAATGATAATCAAATATTAAGGTTTAATGGGTGGATATATTAAAAAATGTTTGTGCATGAGCTAACAGTCAAACTAGAACAAGAAAGAGGGAACTACTCAAAATCTAAAAAATTGAAACAAACAAATTGTTTTTCATCCATTTTCATTCATTTTAGAGTATGGCACTGATGATGGAAGAGCTGCTGCTAGAATGGCTAACTTGAACTTTGCTAACCAGGTAACCTAAATCATTTTTTTACCCAGATGCAAGGCTTCATATCGCCTTAATTGTCCTTGTCTTACCTCTTGTCTTTGTCCCAGTAAAGAACATTACCCCTGCTTCTGACAAACAGTACAGCTAATACTCCACTCTGCCAAAAACATTTGCATATGTGAGTGTCTTTACAAACTCATTATAACAGAATGAAACAAAGGGTATTATGCACCAGTCTATTAGACAAGACCTATGCGGAAAAATAATGGGGAAATGATTTACTGCCACGGTCAATGGCTGTGGTGATTCTGTAGAAGCTCACTACATTTCCTGGTATGTCTGCTGCTCAGGCATCTCCTAGAGGTCAAGCCACTAGCTAAAAACCACAAGCATCAAGCTTGTTGAGGAAAACCTCAATCCACTGGTGCCTTTCAGGTCTAATGGGGACACTGTTGTCTTCTGAATCTACTACAAACTCCCACCAGCACAGAAAAAAACTCAAGCGTGCTGAAAACTTCATGCTGGTGTTTCTGTTGAGTTTCTGTCCCTCAGCTCACATCATTTCCACTGCATTGCCTCATTTTAGCACTTTTGAGGACACAGGATGTGTTGCAACCTTATTTGGTGCTGCTCGGGGTAAATGTTTAAGCAGAAGTGACACGGTGATGTCTCCTTCTGCAGCGTCTGACTCGCCAGTCAGTCAGTTGTTCAATTATGTGTTTTGTTGAAGCATCATGCTCGGGCATAATGGACAAATAATGCTGAACAAACAGAATTTGGTGGGCCTAAAACACGACCACAACCACTTAAATGCTCACAACCAATAGTCTGCATTGTTCCTGTTTGTGTTTCAGTTAATCATAGGTATTACAGCTACAGCATGTCGCCATCACCTCACAAGTAGATTCCCCTTATTTCAACACATTTTCTACAAGCTATCAGCTGTCTTCCTTTATGTGTGACATTTGCCTGTGAGTCAATAGAAAAGCCATTTTTCTCTGTTCTCTCCTTCTGCACAGCTGTTAGAAATACACTTAGACGTTTTATGAAGTCTTGTTAAAGTAAACTGAGCATGAAAGAGCCTATTGTGTTGAGCAGAGTGTTAATGTGGAGTGCTCCCAGACTTATGTCCAAGTCGTTAATCATGCGAGCGAGCGTGCACAGTGTAATGGACTCAGTTGTCGTATCAAGGAGATGGAAAGAGGACAGAGGATGATGTGATGGAGGAGTTGGCAGAGGAAATAACAAAGGAGTGACAGGGAGATGGTCAGTATGAACCAAAAGCGATGCAAGAGATGGGATGTTATTTTTTAGGCCCCACTAAGACGAGTTCCAAAGCTAAAATGACAATTTGCCAACGGCCTCTGCACTTTGCACAACACATAAAATCACATTACGCCTGCAATTTGTTGGAAGTTGTAATGGAAGCATTTTAGAGCATCTTCCTTTCTTTCATTAAATAAACACCACCATTCAATTTTACAAAGTGCACAGTATGACGCTGCCAATTGCCTAGTGAAAAATCCATTTCTGATGCACCCTTGATGCATGCTGTCACCTGTGTTGCTGAACGACTGATTCTTAGCAAACAAAAGATGCATATCAGTTGTCATACGCACCTTAATGAGCTGCCCATCTCCTGTCCCAATGAAGAAAACCATCCAGGTTTTGTGCCTCACAGCCACCACTGAGGTCATGTAGCTCTGCCTGAAGAGCACCATCTTTGGCGTCAGTGTCTTTGGCTGTGTAATACAAACACATTGATCAACGGAGCGGAGCTTTGAAGTATTGCAGGTACTTGAAATAGCCTAAAAGCTCAATTAACTGCATTGTGTACTTAAAGTGAGTCATGCACATTCATCCTGTACAGTATGGTTATCTACATCTGTCAGTGTAGGTACCTCATAAATAGACTTCTCACAATGTAAAGACTTTTTTAGATGATAGGTTTTTCTTTGATTATGTAATAAGCCAAGTATCTATATCTGTATCAGTGGAATGTATCTCAACTATTACTGCTCGATCAAAAAATTCTTGTGGTAAAAAAAAAATAAGCCAACTCTCAGTCAGCAAAATCTAGTTCCTTCCTCAATTATGCAGCCAATGGCAGACCAAACTGCACTTGGAAATAACCCTGACTCCTTATCGTTGCGTTAATTTACATATTGGAAATGTTTGAGACAATGTGGAAACTTCCCTGGTGGTAAAAGTGATCTAAAAGAGCACTGATTCTCAAATTCTTATGTTATTTTAACATTTGTTTCCCGCTTGTTAGAGCCTGTAGATGCTTTATAGCCAGAGATGAAACTGCTTAACAGGTGCTGTATTTACAACACAGCGACCCACCGTCTGTTTTGGCTTGTCCATGCAGGCGCTGCAGAAGTCCGGATCCACATCGGTATCTCTGGTAGGGTCAAGGCTGATGTCGAACACTGCCAGTTCTGTCTTGGTTTGACCTCCGTCCACACTGAACACCCCGCTCCACAGCACAGCTTCCGACCCACCCGAGATCACCGAGGAGGCCAGGAGTCTGCTGCTTTTACCCCCATCAGAGACACTGAGGGTCGCGCCCCTCAGCGACTTAAGAGTCTGGGTTTTGTCTGTTTTGCCTTCAAGCCAAATGAGACGCACTTTATTACTTTTGTCCTTCGAGGGCAAGTTGGAGAAAAGATAAATGATTAAACCAATCTGAAATCCATCCACAAACTCCACATTGCCTTTACGTGTAATCGCAGTGTTGGAGAACTCGCCAATGACTGAAAATATAAATCCTTTCTGATTGTTATTCGTATTATGAAGGTTGACCGCTTCAGATCCGGTGGAGCAGCTGGTCTTTGTAGAAATGCCTTCGAGTTGCTGTATGCCAGTCAGAATGTAAGTCTCTGTACTTGTCTGCTCCACGTTGACCAAAAAGCTGACGGACGCGCTGCTGCGCCAAGGTGGCCCCACCTGGATGTGCTCCTTGTACAGCACATTTGAAATGTTCTTCAGGTCCAGCACCTCGCAGTAACCGCAGTCGTTATTGATCACACCACAGCTGATAAGAGTGCCATTTTTAACAAACGGCAACAATGTGTTGACACTGAGAGTTGCGTTCCACTTATCTGTCGCAGAAATACGGTGAAACTGCGCTCCGCTCGGCTGTGACCCACCCTTCAGGACTCCTCTCTGGGTCACACTCTGGACCAGCGTCAGGTCGTGGTTCAGCTGGTACAGCCTCTCCTCTGTAGCGACGTAAACCGTGTCGGTGGCCACGGCGAATTGGCGGATGTCTCCATTAAAAACAACAAAGCCTTCACCCTCTTCCAGGCACCGAACCGGTTCCCTCCAGAGGATGAACAGCAGACCAGGCAACAGGATCATCTTGCAGTGGCGACAGCAAAACGCTCACACGCTGACGGTCTTCATGGCACTCTGCTCTCATCCACAGTGTCACCGGGGCCTTGCGTAAAAGCGCACCACTGTGCCTCTGTTGAAACGAGAAGCGCTGAAAGTGGGAGGGAACGCGCGCAGCGAAACTGAAATCTAACCGTCTTCATCATCTCTTAAATATAATGTTTGTGCTTTCACCAGGTTTTCAAACAAAGTCAAACATGTGCGTGCAGTCATACTTGCGCGCTCCCGTGCAAATTCTGAACGATGGCGAAAAAGCGTTTGGCTACATTTTCAACAGTAACGTCATGACATCGACCTCAAGAAGAACCAAAAGCCGCGCTGCTGCAACGGGGCGACGACCTCTACGCCGACATCCATCTACTGCTCAGTGCCCCAGTCAAAGTCTGCTCAGTAAGGCAGCAGAGTTGTGATAGGTCTGCTACATGTCAAAGCCACATGACAGTGGTCCTTATCCATCTTTACAAGCAATCTGAGTGGTTTCATGGCATATTCGATGCTCACCCAGCATCTACAAGTCACTGAACACCCCCGTTTTAGCAAACACCGTAATATTGAGCGTCGGTTACAGGGAGCTCAGAGGGAACACAGCAGATGATGGGTCCCCACTTCCCCCTACAAATGAGACATTGGACGATATGAAGTGAAGCGGCTGGTGAGCTGCATCCATCAAAATATGTTTCACCCCAAACTCATGGACCAGAAGAGCGCACGAACCCTTCAGACCAACACTATCAGGTGACCAACGCTGAAACCCCAAATACTCAACTATGTGAGTGTTCAAGCTCCAGCACAGCAATCATATCCAGTGACGACTGGAGGACATCTAGTGTTAGCTTTGGGAAGCTCTTTCTTTGAGGTAAAGCAAATCACTACAACACTCCGTCAACACGTAAGTCCACCTCTGTTAGGACCAAAAACAAAACGACGAAAGGGACGAAGCTGTTGACCAGCAACAGGAGCCACGGTTCACAACTGAGAGACTACCACCCCCCAAAATCAGTAAAGAAATCCACGACTAGACAGCTCAAAGTTGCAGCAGAGACCGTCAACATTTCATTCCAACGAGCAAACATCTGGGAAAACCGAGCGCTTCCGATCAGAGCCAAGTTCGAGCACTCATAAAGAACTAGGTCACCGACAAGACAGCAAGGAACGACGTACACGTTTGATTTCCACTGGAATTTTTTACAAAGGCACAAACACCTATACCAGTCCAAAAACAGCCGAGGGAAGGAAAAAACAGCAATAATTCCACTGCACCGATTATACACGTGGACAGATGCGGGCCGCCGAGATGAAGACGTGACACCTCAGCTGCAAACACACGCTCAGCCCTCCTCCGGCACCGTCAGACACGCACACACATATTCCGAATCACAGCAACACACGAAAAAAGGTCCAGGTATTTTCACCAGTCTGCATAAACCCACCGTCAGATGGCGCTTTAACACAACTGTCCTCGGACACCCTGAGTTTGGAAGTTAAATTCTACTCAGAAAAAAGTGGCCATCCTTCCTGGAAATAAATGATTTTCCAAAGTCATCACCAATTCTTCTGTAGGAAACAGGAACGGCAGCGTTAAGAGGAAAAACAAGTTAATTCTCCCTTGATAAAAAAAAGAAAAAAAAGAAAGGAAAAAGGAACAAGAAGCTGAAGTGGAACAAAAACAATAGCAAAGCCTAAAATATTGAACGTTCAACAGAGGAAAACCAGAAAAAACTCACTTTATCCATAATATTAATAATAATAATAATAATTAAAAAAAAACCCCAGCTGTGTAACTTCATGCATTATTCACCATCACAACACGCAGTGACCATCATAGCTGCCTTGGATGCAGAATAAAACCTTTGAAAGTGGATTTTTCTGTTTACTAAATCGGAAAGATTTTGCTTTGTGGAATCATTTAATAACCAGACCAAGACTCAAAACCACCAATGGCCATTCATCAGAACATCTACATGAAAGGAACCCAAACACCAAATGAACATCATTAGATCAGACTTTATTCCTTTTTCGTATGTTAGTGTGATATATGGCTTCCAGCTGTGCTTCCAGCTCATCCTCCTCCTCAGTGTGCAGCAGGACACTCTAAACTCACGTCCTCCTCCTTAGTTTCCTTGACTTTGATGTTTTCAGCCCTGCCTGTCTTGTCTTGGAGCTTGTTGTCCAGCCCTCCAGTGTCTCGTCTCAGCACAGCCATTAATGGACATTCCTCATGTCTGCCCTCCACACTTTCAAAATTTTGGAGCTCTTGCTGGATCTTCTGAACTTTGTTGTGCAGAGCAGAACTCTTTTTTCTAACAGTCTCTGCAGCAGATGTGGTGTTTTTTTCTGACGTGCCAAAGATTTCCTCTCTGTGGCTATTGTGAAGATACTGGAATGTCCTCTTGTAGGCGGCTTTCATATTCTGGACTTTATTTTGGAGGTTGTGACTGACCCTTTTCTTGTTTTTCAGCTGTCACTGATGCATACTGGACCCTCATCCCTGGTTCACCATAAAGTTTTTCCTCCTGTGCTGTTTTCTCTTCCCAGTCTTTTTGCATATTTCCACCATTTCTTCCTTGAGAATGCAGTTGTTTTGGATGATGGTTTGTTTTTCTTCTTGAGCAACCCTACATTTTTCCTCCAACTTTCTTTGATGCTGGAGCTTAATGTTCAAGCTGCCCACTTGCTTCTGAAGGTGCTTGTTTAAATCCCTGGCTGCTTCTGTGTCAGCTGTTAGCCATTCTCTTTGAGGTCTTGGCTGTTAAGCTGTCTGATGAGTTCATCTTTTAGCTGACTGAAGTAGTCACTGTCCATCTTTGTAACCTCCATTTCCCCAATAACCCTGCAAATGTTGTCAACAAGACTTTTTGTGTCTTTCTTGTGTTTCAGACCCTGTTTTGACTTTAAAATTTTGGCAGACATCACAGCCAGAATTCCCAGAGTTATCAATTCTTCTTCTGTTCTTCTGATGGAATTTTTATTTATTTCATTTAGACAATACATCCAAACATGAAGTTATTCTTTGTTAAAGTATTCAAGGGTTTTTTCTTTTCCATTATACAATAGGATTGCACAGTGTATGTCTGTATAATAAGTGCTGAGAGTGATGTTTTATACTATAATGCAAAATAGACAGACTTTGTTAATGTGGGAATAATTCTATTATAATGTTTCGATTACACTTGTGAACACAATAATGTCATCAAAACTTATCAAATTTAAGTTGAGGCTGTTGTGAGGGTAAATTGAGCACACCATTAATTACGCAGGTCTCACAGAAAATAGACTTTCTCTTGTACACTGGTCTGTCCTGCCCTCTAGTGGATTGTCGCAGGACATCCCTTCATTAAATACCTGTTCTGTATTATTTTATATGCGTGTGTGACAGTTCGCCTTGTATCATATACGCAATTTAACACACCTCACCGCTACATTGTCACGCAAGTAGTGCCCCGATGAAAAATGTTGCTTGTCAGAAGTGGGATTCGAACCCACGCCTCCAGGGGAGACTGCGACCTGAACGCAGCGCCTTAGACCGCTCGGCCATCCTGACTGCTTGTACGCTGAATGGAGACTATTTTTTTCGATTACAAGAATTTGAAAAACAAAACAGACATTGCCTCGTGGTTATTTTAGCAACCAACTCTGTTTTGAACGCTTCTCCAGAAATGTACCACGTTAGGACATTTTTCACTACATACGCTGAATTAAATACATCGCATTACACCTTTTTTTCCTCTCTCTCTTTTTTTTAACCTTTATTTAGAAATACAATTATTACAGTACAAATAACACAGTATAATAACAACCGCCACGGGGTTACAATCATTCAAAGGCAATACCTCAAATACATTAAAAAAAACACATAAATCAAAAGTCTTAATGGCTTTCATGTTAGTGGAGTGTTGAATAGTTTTAATATATCGCTTGGCCTCATTAAAGAAGATAGAAAGGAGAGGTTTTTGATTAGTATATCGACATTTATGGATATGCCATTTGCTTAAATATATAATAAGATTAATGATATACAACTGTTTTTTTTCCGCAGATGGATAGTTAATGAAGCCAAACAATACATGTTCAAAGCAAAGGGAAAAATGTGGTTCAAAACAAGTAAAAATCAAGTTACAAATATCTTCCCATAATTTGGTGGAGAAGGGGCAAGACCAAAATAAATGAAATATGTCTTCAGGGTGGTCTTCACAGAAAGAACAGTTTATATCTATATCTTTTTTGAATCGTTGTGAAAAAAAAAAAAAAAAACAACTTTAGACGGGTAAAATCTGTGAATTATTTTATTTATTATTTAACATATATCTAGCTGGCAAAGTCCAAATCTTTTTCCAGTCAAGGTTATTAATAAAGGTGTTCCAATAAGCTACCACATATGGAATTGATACGACATCTTTCTAAAATAATGAGCGTGCACGACGATTACAGTTACGTGTTGAAGAGAAACAGATTTGACCAATTGCAAGTTTGGCTGGAGCAATGGGTAATAATGTTGGATTCTGTCCTGCTGTACTTTAAAACAGCATAATTACTCCATCTCTATTTATGTGGGGAAAAATTATGTTTGTAGATCAATGACCAAGAGAGAAGCATCTGTTTATGAAAGTGGGATAGTTTATTACACCTTATCTTGATACATCATGGCTCAACTATTTCTGCAACATATGAAGTCATCCAGTAAGGAGCTGTGTTGGCCAACCACAGACACGCAAGCACACATTCCATGTTGAGCACTTCAGAATGCTAACGCTGTATTTGTACTGTTTACGGTGTGACTGTCGAGATGAAACATGAAGTAATCGTTGCTGTTTGTGAGGCATCATAAACAGTTGTGCAGTCTTTTGGTGCCTAATAAGCTTTTAAATGCATTATTGTTATACGTTACTCACGCTGGACACTGTTGTATTTCATTGTCTGAATGTCCTTTAACGCTTTACCTGTCACCTGATTCAAATCAGATCCCACTGTGACCTGAACACCTATGGCTGGATTCAGAGTCCACAGTGCTGACTATTACACCATGGATCCACTTCATGACACTTCCATACATGATGTCACCATGTATGTCATACTGAGCGTATAACAGGGATAGTACATGAAGTCGTTGTTAATGTCACTAACTTATTTAACTTATGCTACAATTGTGGTGGGAGTTCGAAATGCAATACACACTAAAATGACTTTTACAGTTATTCATCTTTTTCACAAATATGTTCAATCCCTGAGAGCCACTAAGCACCTGGTATTGCAGGAACTAATTCACTTGCATGAAGAAACAAGTTTGATGAGAAAATGGCAGCAAAGGACATCCCTGCTGTATGTCCCATACCTACAATAACTATGCTGACCCTTAGAGGCATACTGTGGATCCTGCTATCCTCTGTGGTTGTCACATTGGAAAACTTATATGTTTTGGGTATGTTTTCAGAGGAACCCTGCAGATATAAAGTGTAACACTGGAAATTCAAGCAATAATCAGAAGTGAGTGGATTCTACATTGTGTGATACATGCTAAAGGAAGGTATTAGGGTAATCAAAGTGCAGAATAGACTAAATTAAACATAAAACTTGTCTGCCCTACCCAAAATGACACTATCTAGCTTACTTTAAAATCAAAGTAAAGTATGCTGACATTGAAAGAGGTCATCAACGTGAACCCAATAATAGCCACAACTGCAGTTCCACAGAACGTTTTAGCCAATTTTAGCTCCATGTCTGAATGTAAGTAACACTAATGTTAGGTAACTTCCTGTGGACATGTTAGCCATAGCATTTTAGAAGAGTGTGTGTTGGCTAGCCTCTTCTGGTCACTTGTGACCAAAAACATCTATTATTGTAAATTGAAGTCATAGCAATGTAAAACGTTCAAAACTTAAATTTATCACTGTTGTCCAAATGGCACTTTGTACCTGAACAGTCTTGTTCAGTTTCTGTGAATTAAATAACTATGTTTTAAAAAAATTAGGAAGGATTTTAGTCCATGTTGCTGTTGCAACAGGTTTGGATACACGTTCACATATGTAAAGTGTTTGTCGAGGTTTACAACCATATTTACTCCATAAAAAGACTATTTACATTTGTATTTCATGACCAAGTTACCACAGTTTAGTTATAATTGTGTTATACTTATAGCTACTGTTCCCTCATATGCAGTATAAGTACTCATCAGTACTAATATCTACATGCTAAGAATTTTAATGAGAGTGTAATATCGCCATTGACAGGTGGTGAGTTAGGGTTAATGATCTCAGGTTTATTGTCACCTGCTTAATGTTTATAAGCCTCTTAATCCTTTATCACCTCACTGGGTTTGACTCAGTTTGCAGCTCTAAGTATAATCTTTGCAAGGAGAGAAACCTGAGCAGGAGTGAAACACATCTTTAAACGTCATGTGGTACTTTCCCTCAGATCTCAAATAGAAAAATAGCTGACTGCATCCTGGTTCATGCACCCTGGCCATTTCTCTCACCTCATTTATCACCTTCTCATTGTCATCTTGTCCTCTGTTAACTGGCAACGCATTGTCTGGTTCACTGGTGTTTGTCAAAAGTAAGCATCCCTCTCTGTTCATTAATATTTTACCCATTATGTGTGAGGGTGGTGACACAGACATCAATCAAGCGTTAGTGTGTCTGGCTGGATACAGGAGGTTTAAAGGAATGAAAGAGCAGGCTCAAGTTTCAAACTCTCCTTTTTATTTTGATGCTGAGTCTTCCAGACTGTGTTTGTGCGCCCATCCTGCCCTCTTTCTAATCAACATCTCTATTTCACACACACACACACACACTCAATTTCCCACGGGGGTATATATCAGATGGATTGTTTTAATGCCATGAAATAGATTTCTTTAACTGTAAATACAACACGATTAGCAGGAAATGCTGTAAATGAAGCTGCCTTTCCAGCACTGCATAATCATTTATGTTTAATTGCCGTTTAGCTTAATATTTAATCAGATTTTTTTTTTCTGTTTGTAGTTTCCTGGTATTTTCAATGAAATAAGTTCAAGTGTGCATGTGTGAGCGTGCACGTTCCAGGATTACGGGGTGTGTTGTTCAGCCCATATCACACACACACATCTGTGCGTGTGTGTATGGACACCGCATATAAAGCCATGTAGCGGGCTGTTTGTGCAGTTCATCCTGGTTTGAGTTGCTCTCCTGCAGCGAGGGAGGATCAGGCAGCATGACCACACAGAGATGGATGCTGGCTGTCTGGTTTTCACTGGCTTCAGGTACCCTGGAACCATTCATTTAATCATTTCTATATGAATTCATTCATCTAGGCAGAAAAAAATGACGTGGGACAAGGATGTTAGAAAATCTATTTACTGCAATATGACCAAAAATGACTATTGAATTTTTTGCAGTATGATAAGCAAAAAGGTTAAGATGCTTAAGATGATAAGCTGTTTTTCATGGTTATTTGTGCAGGTTTTAGTTCGACTTTCCTATTAATCAATTTCTTAAGGTTTTAACTGCAGATGTTGAATCAGAGAAACAGTCCTCACATTTTCCAGACTGGAGTGTGAAGAGTAAAATGTATCAGTGTTGAACTGACTTGTGGAATAAGAAGATATGTTTTATCATGTACTCTACTAAAGTACAAATTTGAAGTACTTGCACTTGAGTAATTCTGTTTTATGCTACTATACACCTTTTTAAAAAAAATATTTTTACTCAACTGCATTTATTTAACAGTTTTAGTTACTTGTTATTGCTTGAATGTACATGCAAATATAAAAATAGGAGCTGATAAAATATGATAAGTGTAAATTAAGCTATTCAACAGTGTGTGACAAAGTTGAAATAAACTGCTAAACCACATTCAAACATCTATAATAAGAATCCAATAAGATAATTAGTTAATATGAGCTATTTTTGTGAATTGTGAGTACTTTTATTTTTAATGATAAATTTTGCTTATAATACTTGTACTTTTACTTCAGTGGCATTTTAATTGCAGGACCTTTACTTGTAATGGAGTATTTAATATTGCAGTATTGCTACTTTCACTTAAGTAAAGGATCTCGATACCTCTTTCACCAGTGATGTCTCTAATCTCTGCATTACTTGTCTTTTTTAATCAAATACTGTGTCTGGTATAACTGTAACATTTCTGCTATATGCAAATGATTTGTAATCTTATACTAATTTCTATTCAGATTATTTAATATAAATGTTTGCTTCCACCTTGACGCTGTATTTCTCTCCTAGTTTTAGAGACAGGGGAATCGGTCACCACAACAGAAACTCAGAAATGTGAGTATAGGTCAATCAATCTCATTCATTCATTAATTTTTCTGATTATTTTTTACAGATAATGAAATAATAGTTGGTCATTGTTGGATTTCATTATTGAGTTCTGAATTGATCACTGATAGGAGTGTTGCTGATTACACCTTTGGAACAACAACAATAACAACAAAAACATTTAACAGCAACATTTCAAACCCTAAATCCAACATAACCAAATCATTTCACTGATCTTTTGCTTCCTGGTTGACTTCACTCATATTGTCAACCATTGTCTAATGAGTAAATTGACCTTTGTGGTGATCAGACACTTGCAGGACCTTTGGCAGCGGGGTCGTCCAGCCTTTCAATGGTTCAAGTTTCTACGTGCGGTCCAGCTGCCGGTTCACCCTCACCCGCTTCACCCACAATCGGGTGGAATGTGATATCACCACAAGGCGTGGTGACAGCGGGCTGCTGGTCCACGTTGAGATCATCATCAACAAAATCAGGACTGTTGTGCAGAATGGAAGCATCCTGGTGGAGAAGAAAAGGTTTGAGTCCTACCCCTAACCCACCCTCATACTGTTTCCCTACATGGAAACTGCAGACACCCAGAAAACCAAACAATGACTCCTGCAAAGTTTGATCTGATTGCACATCCTGAGTCTGTATTTGTTGATCACAGTGACACAAATCATTCACTCAGATGGCATTTATACTCAGCGACACGGCCAGTTGGATAACATTTTTATGCGTTCTTAATGTCATCAGTATTAGTTAATTATTAGCTTTGACTCTGGGACACTGAGCATTATTAATGATTTGTCTCTCCAGTTGAGTTAAATGCAAACATGCAGAAAATGACATCAAGTTGCTGCAATATGCAAGGTGACTTTTGGGTGAGGTGGGCAGTGTAATAAAAAGCTGAGGAAGTGAGAAGACAGTAAAAAGACATACTTGTTTTACATCAGGTGGTGCTCTTCATTTTGTCTGGCAAAGAATACATTTATATACAACCAGCTCTGGGTGTGTACTGAGTGAAAAATAGAGTAGGAAAACTTTTAAACCCACTGTGATAAACTCTGTTCACTGTATCTTTACTGTACGTTTATTTGCTGACAGTGTTTCCCTTCCATACGACCACACCTACCAGCACATCTTTCACTACGGTATCTACACTAAACTGAGGAGCTCGCTGCTTCCCCTGTCTGTCATCTGGCACAATGTACCTGGAGGAATTGACACTTTGTGGGTGAGAGGACAATGATGCTGCATATTCTTCTGTTTTGACAATGTGCAGTGGACACACACAAGAGGGCCGAAACACAAGCGTAGAAATACATACACACATAATGCATATGATGCATCAAAGCCAGGTTAACTGGAACATTCACAGCTAGTTTGGCACTGCAGAGCATTAACCGAACTAAAGATTTTTTTTAACTTGTTAAGGTGGAGCTGGGGCAGGAGCTGAGCACTGACATGGGTGGACTGTGTGGGAAGCACAACATCTCAGGTAGGATAAGGAAACGACTGAAATTAAGGAGGGATAGAATTAGACAAACAAAAGGCTGGTGGTGTGAGGAAGTTGGCTCCCTGTCACATCATGTTCCCCTCCTGTTAAAATTGTGTTTCCTATAGTGCCACCTGCAGACTGGTTAGGGTTAGGGACAATGTTGGGTGTATATATAGGTAGGGGGAAACATGGAGTGATGGAGGAATGCCGGTTTGTGTTTCTAACTTTGCTCAAAGAATATGCTATTTTTATGAAACTAGGCAACAAACAGCAGTTGATCACAGAGAGCGTGATTGGTGATGACACATGTCAAACCCGAGATCCTGTCTTCACTGATAATCAAGTAAGTTAACTTTGTCATGGTGAAATTGTGCTTTCCAGTCTGCTGTTGGCACTGCTGCTTTCCAGATGTTCAGGTGGTTTCTCTAATGACATTTCCAGGCATGCAGACTGTTCTTTTCCTACACCTTGGATTGTCTGCAAGCCAGGATACAACATTATATCCAACTCTGTGATGAGAACATTTACAGCTATGAACAGAGCAAATACATCAGCTGCGCTTTCTTCAAAGAAATTACCCAGCAGTGTGGAAATAGCAGCTATGTCTGGAACATATGGAGATCTGTAACTGACTGTGGTAGGTGCCCTTTGAAACTAGATTTTAAAGTTCTCTGAATTGGCCCACATGTGTGTTTTGGGCATGTATTTGATAGACTTGATGGACACTTGCTGTGCGTCTGTCTCTGTTGGATGCAGTGATACCCAGTTGTCCAGGGGACCTGGTTTATGTAGAGCAGGGTGCAGCTTTTGTTCCTAGCTGCTCCAACCCAAACCCCAGATTCTCCAACCAGGATCTCATCAGCTCCTGTGTCTGCCCAATGGGTGAGCATTGTCTGACTCTATGATTTAGCTCTTCTCTTATCTGACTCTGTTGTGTCTGTTTAGCCTGCTAAAGCCTAATAATAAACGGTTTACTAATTTGTGTCGTAGGTAAGGTCCTTAATGATGTTGCAGATGGCTTCCACTGTGTGAGCATGTCCAGCTGCCCCTGTGTGTTTGCTGGCAAAAGCTACTCAACTGGAGAGATGCGCAGCACCATATGTCAGTCATGGTAAGTGGGCAGAAAAACATGAATTGTGATTTTGGGATGAATGTAATGAACCTTTTAATTTGAATGCCATCCTCATTCCTCTCCACAGTATGTGTGACAGTGGGAAATGGCAATGCTCGGAAAACTTCTGCCCTGCCAAATGTGTCATTGAAGGGCAGTTTGTGACAACAGTTGATGGCAAACAATATGCTGTCCCTGGTAAATGTACATATGTGGCCTCACAGGTGAATTTTTCCCCACTACCACAACATTTATCATGAACCTATGTTGTCTTTTTGAGACACTAATTGCTCTTTTAAAAACCTTTTTTAGGGTCACAACTGGACAATAGCTATTGAGTATTTCGAAAAGGCGCCATCTCTGAAAACAGTCACTCTTCAGCTTTTTCAGGTACAAGCAAGTCTTTTAGGGTTGAATTTATATCGATTATTTATTTATAACGATTGATGTGATACATATGAAACATGCAACGTGTGGTTTGCAGAAATGAACAATGCCAACATTGTATTCTGGTGACTGCACTGCAAGAGCAGGAGGAGTCACTAAACATAATTGTGCTTCTTTTTGGACCTGCAGGAAACATACACATTTTCACAGAACATGGTTAAAATTGGAGAGGAGGAGATCTCTGAACTTCATCAATCTGGTAAAAACAATGGGAAGAAGAATCGCTGTCCATTGCATCTATTAGATGGTCTTTAATGTGAATATGTAACATGTCTGGTAGTCTAGTAATCCATCCATGGCTGGGTTACTCACCCACCCAATCACTAACCAACCTCTGTCACCTGTCAGACCACGCTCTGGTCTTCTGGCAGTCCTCCATGTACGTCCAGGTCTACACATCCTTTGGCATGAAGATCCAAGTCCAGATGTCTCCTGAAATCCAGCTGTACATCACGCCACCCTCAAACCACACTGGCATGATCTCAGGTTAGGTTCTCTGATATATTGCTACTGGCATTCCCTTTGGGCTCCATTTTCATCTCAAGCATGATGCAAATTGACTAGTAATTCTAGTCAGTCTGTCTTTTAGGTCTTTGCGGCAACAGCAACAATGACACCACAGACGACTTCACCACCAGCAGCGGCATCGTCGAGAACTCAGCTCAGCCTTTTGCTCAGTCGTGGAGTGTGGATGCTTGTGCGTTCAACATACACACCACCTGCATCAACACAGACAATGGTAACCATTAATAATACAAATGTGCTTTAAAAATGTTGCAAATATGTGTTTAAATTCCTGAAATCTCTACATCAGGAATGAATGTGAGGATTGGACTGGACTTGGTTGAAGAAACATCCAAGAGTCTTCTTCAGTTCTAATTTGGTGAGGTGAAAGAACAGCATTGTAGGTGGGGGAATGGTGTCATAGGTGTCACAGTGGTGTCTCTGTTGAGGGATAGTTTCTCTACTTTGACATGAATCAAGTGAAGGAGCTCTAACTGACTCCCCAGCAGTCAGTTAGAACTTGAAGAAGCATATTGGATGAGAGGTGAAATACAGTATTTTCAAGTATCTCCAACCAAGTTCATTTTCCCTGGATTCAATATATTACATTTTGATATTAATACACTGGATTTGCTCAGCACCTTCTCTGTGCTCTGACGGACACTGGGACTGCGTGATTGCTGTTAAGGCTGC